>OX419600.1:9912607-10327607 GCA_948473455.1 Teleiodes luculella | reverse complement strand
TAAGATAAACTTTTTTACTGAAATAAATTTTACTAACAATTTAAGAGAAGAAAACTTCCTTAGTACCTACTTAGAAAATCAATTTGTACAAAGTAGTGTATCTATTTGTAAAAGTTTCCTAATTAATTCCAGAAGTTTGTCCCTCCAGCTCATCCTCAAAGAACGTGATTGGCTTTGTAATGAAAACCAATAAACCGACAGGAAGCGGATGTCGCCCAAGCGATAGCGACGCCCAATGTACCCGGAGTGAGGTCAAATGCAACATTACGGCTGAATAAACCTTGCAGCCTTGGTCTATATTTAGAAAAATGTGTAATTTAATTTTCTCCCATTCAAATTAGTTTGAATTTCTCATTCGTTTCCTTTTTTAGACTGCCAAGTTGATACTGAGTTGTCTGTTACGAATTATTTGGTACCATACCTACCTAGACCTAGTACTATTATTTATTCTGTGCCTAGACAATAATAACAATATTAGTAATTTGATGTGCAATATAACATAAGTAGGTACTTGTTCAATGTTTGTGAATAGTAGGTAGTAACGTAATGTTTATGTATTAGTCTAAGATAGGCTGTAATAATTAATGTACCTACCTATATTAAGAAACAAATCTCAGCTTATTATTACAAATATCATCGTAATTTTATATTCCTGTAATTTAATTGAATTTTATGATAGTACCTACTCGTAACTAAGAAACTGTCATTATTTTTATTTTTAATACGAATCTGAAATTATTTGTGGTGGTACCTACCTAGTGGAGTTCTAGTATATCCATTGTGTTAAGTAGTTGTAAGTTTTCTGAGCTTTAAATAAACGTAAGGTATATTCGGGTAAGATCGGATTTGGTAAAAGATCGGATCCCTTAAAAATAAAGCGAATTTGTGGATATTTTTGAATACTGGCAACATAAAAAGCAAGACCATTTCATCCTGCCCCTCTTCGTAGTTCGCTTTTATCCCTAGACCTAATAGTTTATGTGTAGCGATGAGTTAAACAAAAAATGGCATTTTTCACGTTTTAGGCACTGATCCGGACTTTTCCCTGGTTTGTTTTTTAGTAAATTCGGGTATCAAATTACATGTTTTCATAAATATTTCAACTGTACAGTCAGAATTTGCAAATAAGCTATAAATTAAAGTAATTAAAATTAATCTACAGCTATTATTCGCAAAGATCCGATCTTTTGCCCGTTAGTTTAAGATCGGACTATAAACAGTCCGGTGTTTTACGTCGAAAAAAATTCCAGTGGTTCACAAACTGAAAAGTAAAAATATATTTTCACGCACAGAATGAAAGCTGGTATAGTGAAATAGGAATGCATAAAATAAATTTAAATTTTAGAGACTTCCTTAAGGCCTTTTTTCCAATTTAATGACACCCAATAAGTACTAAAAATTAAGTTTTTTTTTCTAAAATTTACTTAACTCGAGTATATTATGTTTTACCTGAATAATTTCGTTTAAGTTACACATTACTAGCCCATCTAGTGACTTTATTTTTAAATTCTGTCCCTTTTTCAACTTGTACTTTCTTTTTAAAAATGTATAGGCTCGCAAAAGCACGTCTTGTGCTAAAGTTTGAGAACCATAATTTTCTAAAATTTTATCATGCAGGAAAAGATCGGACATCAAAAGTCGAAAATATAATAAAAACGTCGGTCCCGCCACATACAAAGAGCTTTTAAAAAAAAAGCACTATTGACGAAAACTAGATGAAATGCCGGACACAGACCTAGTAAGCACCTTATCCAACTATCAATAGAATTGAAATTAGATAGTAGTCCGAACTTACCACTCTAAGGTCCGATCTTTTCCTACCACTTTTTAAAACATACCTGATTTTTAAATGGCTGTAAAATCCAAGCGGCTAGGCCTAGAAATCGGATTGAACTCTGGATTATAGAATGGTCTTCTGCGCTCAGTTTACTGTTTATTTCGTCGAGATAGCTTTCATACATCATGAGAAATATTAATTTTTCCAAAGTCCTTTTCACTTGCCGAAAAACCGTCCGAACTTACCCGAATATACCTTACTTACGAAATATTTCCCACTGCGATTTGCAGGCTCCCTCAATTATATTATGTACATTTATTATTAATACTAAGGACTGAAACCGAAACATAAACAAAACAGTTCGAACATTTCCAAAAGTTTCTAGAGTTTTTTCTTAATCTGAAATACTCACTTTGCTCTTAGAGATAGCTGCCGATCGTTGGGGCACACATATTTATTGGCTTTGCTTTGAAAATTCATTGCACTATTTGAAAAAAACAAAAGAAAAATAAAAAATATTGCGTTCACGTTTCGCGCGAAAAGTCGCGCCGCGCGTTCTCGCCTGTTGATTTCATCCAACTGTTGCTTCGCGCGTGGCGACGGCGAATAATCGATATTATCAACGCTCTTGAAAACAGTAATAACATGTTGTCGAGAGACGCGGCACCCTTTATCGCTTGACTGATTTTATGCATGGTGTAAGTACCAATCTAACAATTATTATTTGTACCTACTTGTAACTTTAATTACAATAACTTTAAGCCAAATCTACATCATCTTTCTTTCTTTCTTTCATCATCTTTTTCTTTATTTCTTTCTATGTAGTTTAGGTGAGACTGTAAATTAGAGTCTATTATATTATGTAGGTAGGTACTGCAAAGTATTATACTTTTATGCTCCCGTAACCCTGCAAGGACAATATATTTCTTTTTATTACATTAATTAGCCTCGTAAGGCCCAAGCGTCCTATTTTTAGAAAAAAATACTTGGCTGCTCCGGCCCAAGATGTTTATCTAAAAGAAAAATTTGCGGCCCAGCGTTCTAAAATTATGACATAATATTGTAACCCATTTCACACTTCAAATAGTCCCGCCAACTCCAATTCACCTATAAAAAATTGCAAACCATTGAACGTATCCGAACTTCTCATTCGCAGTTTTGACAGATAGAACAAATAAACTAGATTTTTCACATGTCAACTGTGTGGAACGGGGTCCTAGCTAAAAGTAGGTCATTAAATCCTTGTTTATCCGCGCAATCATTGCATTACGAATGATGCATTTAAAGGGTTATTGAAATGCTATATTTTGCCAGTACGCGCAAATTTTTTCGTAAACTATTTTTAGTAAAATACTACACGAAGCAGAAAACTTTCGTCCCAAAATAAGGTCGTTGGGTTCTCATCATCATCAACAGCTCATAAATTTCCCCACCGAGGGGCTCGAATCTACCCTGAAATCAGAGTGTATAGGCCTAAGATGGCCACGCTGGCCCAGTGCGGGTTGGTCCACTTCACACACAACAGTTGAATTACTTTGCAGGTGTGTGCAGGTTTCCTCACGATGTTTTCCTCCACCGTAAGAGCGTCGAATAAACGTAGGTACATATGAATTCGAAAATCGAAAACTCATTGGTACGTGCCGACTGCCGAGGTACAAACCCGCGAACTTTCGAATGGAAGCCAACGGCCCTACCCACTTGGCCACCGACGCTCTCGTCATTATTGCTACTAATAATTGCAAGCAAATGGATTTGTTTCCTAGAAATTATACTGATTTTGAAAAATATTAGTTACTGTTTTTAATGCCTAAACAATTAAGTAAATAATGTAAATAAAAACAAGTTTAAACAAAGTTATAGGTATTTATAACTTATGTATTTAGTAAATTTTTATTTTACTATGTCCCGGAGTGCTAAAAAAAGTACATACGATTTCGACGTCTTTTTAATATGGAATAGTCAGCTTTAGGCACTAAACATAGCTCATAAAAGAATGATATCAATAGCAATACATTTAAAGACTCTTTTCGCAAATCAAAGTTCTGGGCCGGAAGCACTTGAACCTATTATTAGTACATTGGGTCGTCACCTAAACTGACCTAAAATTAGGTTGGGCCTTACGAGGTTAGCTAAATACAATTGGTATATTATATTACTTTGGCTAAGTGGGCTAAAGTCTTATTAATCTTAGTTCTGTATTTTTACAGGCTTTGTAGTTAATACTACGAAGCTTTTTATAAGAACTATATATTTTCAGCACGAAAATTGAATAAATTACACGTCTTTTTAAATCATGATTTCGTAAATAGTTTTTTTGTTTCAACATTTTAACCAAAGATCCTGAAACCTCCATCCAAAGCGAAGCGCGGCTTTTTCTCACTTCTCATCTCACATCCCTGATTTTAACTTTGGCGCGTTTCAATTTCAAAGAAAATGAAAATTGTCTTTTGGAAAATTATGTTCGGATACAAGAACTAGATATTTATAAGGTGTCTTAGTGCGTACGTTTTATTATAGCTTGTAACACATGAAACTTTAATTAAACTAATTAAATATGGGTTATACAAAAATTCCAATGTGACACTGCAGATTTGTGGACACCAAAATACATAAAATAAAATGATAGGTCCCAACATTTGAAATAGTACGTGTATCCGATTCACTGAGAAGAGATAAACATATAACTCCATCTCTTTCATACACATCAATATGCTAGGGATGGGCGCATGGGTCATATAGTAACGGTTTGAATTGGAAATATTCGTTATTAGTTACGACGGAAAGCTAAAAAAAATTTCTAAACTAGTGCACATAAGAAATCTTATCAAACACTTTTATTATAATACGTTGTCCAAATAAAGTAGATGCCATCTATGTATAATGTATATCCAGAGTAAATGAAGCTATAAACTTGTAAGGCTAAGTATTTACTCTGCTTTTAAATAATTCAAACTAGTCTGATTTTACGAAGTAATTATTTTGCAAGGTACACTCACAAAATGTACGAGTAAATATTCAAGTCAAGAGCATCACAAGCTAAATTCTTTAAGCTTTACACCATTCTTTGTGTCCGTTAAATAAGGAAAAGAATTGCGAAGCGCATATTTAGCTTGACCTGCTTTTGATTGTATAGTAGTCACACTTGAATTAAAAGTGTCACCCTTTCTTACTACATAGAACAACGGCACCCAAAGGTCAAAGTGTTCATCCACATGAAGTGCTGACTAACTGTACCTATTCGGCCTCGGTCTCGAATTCCGCGGGCAGCGGGGCGGCGGCGGCAGCGGAGCGGGAGCGGCAGGATCTTATGCGTATCGTCAAATGGACCGGTTCTCGAAAATAGCGGCGCGGGGGCGGGCAACGAGCGGTGCACTCCATACAAGCCGCGCCGCCGCCGCCGCCGCCCCGCTGCCCGCAAAATTCGAGCGAGACCGAGGCCTTCAAGTTATTTACTCGTATTTGTCACTTGAAATCATTGAATTATATTCCGGATAACAAACATGACAGAGTATAATTAAGTATTACAAACAAAATACATACAGATAAATTACACTACTGGGCAATAATAAAAAACAGTAACCGTTATCTATTTTTTTAAATAAGCGACCCAGTGTAATAGGTACGCACTACACTCACTGACGTTTGTTGTTTTTTTCTCAAGTCAGTCATAATGGCGCATTTGCGAAAGGTGGATATTTTTATGTGAACGTCTTATCGTTTTATCTTTATGTAGTGCCGCGGAGTGAAAACAAGGTGTTTTAATGCCGTACCATAGGCGCTTGTCCGCCAAGATGCCGGATTTCGACGACGAGGTGACCGTTGTTGATGTGTACGATTTGGCGTCGGACATTGGGAAGGAATGTGAAATAATCATCGAAAAATACGGACCTGATGCCGTCACGGCGCTCCTGCCTAAAGTGATTAACGCGCTAGAGTTGCTGGAGAACTTGGCAGTGAGAAATGAGAAGGAAAACCAGGCTTTACAGGAGCTGACGGCGAAGATTTCCCAGTTAGAGAACGACAAGATTGAAAAGGCAGAGTACAGGCAGCGGTTCGAGAAGGTAGGTAGAGGTCATTGTTAGGTAAATTGGTAGATGCGTGCAGTGTTTGGTGCACGAAATGCCAGTAGTTTCGACACCGCAACTGCAGACAGTTGCAACAGTGCAATGGCTGTTTCTCGCTAACAAAATATTGCGCGGCATTGACAAAACATTACTCTATTACAAGTACAGTATTCGCTGTGCTCGCGTTCCAATGATACCTAATTAGACAATGTTATCAGTAAACTGGTGAGTGTGTTTTGTTTAGCAAAATTTTTATTTTACTCTACTTTTACTTTTTTTGTCACATAACAAAACGAAACAACTTTGACAGCAGCGGTTATTGCCTGATATTTCTCAAAATTTCTATCCTTGTTATAAAATCTATAATAGACTGTTTACAATCTGATGAGAATCATGAATCTATAAAGCTATTCTTCATTTTCCTTCCCCCACCAATTTTTATATTTATCTTTAACTTGTATTTAAAAGAAACTAATATTTAGTAATAAAATAACACATACTAACTCAATAGATTTAATTCTTTTACTTTCAATTCTTACAAATCTATACTAATCTATCATGAATCAAAATTTGTGTAATGTTTAAATAGCCTTCTTAAAGTGCAATACAGCTAGGAGTGACTAATATTTCTACAATCTCTGCACAATGATGGTATTAAATGTCTCTATTGAAACTAATGAACTATTAAAACTTTATATTTTAATGTTGAAGTTGTTAGTTGAACAAACAAAAATGCTTCCTACTTTTGCTACAATGTATCTTTTTGCTCAATTTCATTGTTAAACTGAATAGCTGGCATGTCTCACTCCGTGATTTAGGTATATTGACCGAAGCACCACCCCGGGTGGTGTTAGATAGGAAACTAAAGTGTAAGAAGAGAGGCGCGAATCGGCGCAGTACGCGATAGAAAGAGAGGCCGCTGATTCGTGTTTTTAGCTAGTGCTGTGTGATCTAAATTGCACTTTATTGTTATAGAGCTAGAGTTGCTATTTATTTGAATTATGTCACCAAGTGAGTCTTCTATGGACTGCTATTTGGTATTCTGTGGTAATAGTGTTACCATGCATAGTACCTACATTGTGTTTATTTATGGAAAGATTCACAGTGTTCATAGAAATTTACTTCTACCATAGATATGAGAGAACTTACACTGGATATGAGAGAAACATTTTTAACAAAGGTGAAATATTAAAGAGTTTTGAAAATATAATTAGGTTTCCTACAAGAAAAAACTGTATAATTTACATAACTTACTAACTTTAATCCACTATTTTAATGTTACAAGATTTTATTTAACTTTAACTTTTGCAATGTAACAGCTGTTTGAGCAATGATTCAAAATAAACTATGTTTTTATAGTTGTTAGGTTTTTCTCACAGCGTATCTACGGACGAAACTGACGGAAAACAAAAATATATCAGTATCAAACCACAATGAGGTTGACAAGACGAGTAGTCACTATACTACCCAAATATTTCTTCCTACTCAATGGTTTTACCAGACAACTTTATCTAGCTTCAAAGCTAAATATCTAGGACTAGTTTCAGTATTTCTTTAATGTGTTAGAAAGTAGATGTGGTACACAGACAAGAGTTAGGTAACATGAAGGCAGGTATGAGTACTTTCACTTGTTGTCAATAATGATCATTTATAGCAAGAAGGCCGCATGGGCTTGCTCTGATGTAATAATAATTATTATTTAATTATTATAATAATTTCTGATTCTATATAATAAATTTTGTTGAATAAATACAGTGCTGAAAAGAAAACAGTACATTTTGGTTTGTTTCAATAATTTTAGATCAAACCTCACCTGTTGTTACTTTCTATAACATTCATTAGAAATAAATAAACATTTTCCTTTCTGATAAATTAATAGGTAAGACTGTGAGTTTGTATGTGTGACTGTTTATGCGTTAACAGTTTTTCTTGTGGGAATGAGGCATTTTCCCGGGGTAAAAGGTTGCCTATGTTACTCAGGGTGAATGTAGCTTTCTAATGGTGAAAGAATTTTTGAAATCCGTTCAGTAGTTTTTGAGTTTATTAATTTCAAACATACACACACACAAAAATACAAATCTTTCTTCTTTATTAATATTAGTATGATTATTACACAAATTTGTTGTACTCGCGATATTCGTCAGATATTGAGCCGTTTATGTGTAATTATATTGTTTATTTTATAGTACCATAAAATTAACTACTGCAGGAAAAGAAGGCACATTCGCCTCCCCGCACCAAAACGCGTTCCCCGCCCTCACATACCCCGCGCACCGGCCCCGCTTTACAAAGCTAAGGCACCTATTTCACTGGAGACGAAGACAAAAGACGAAAGAGACGCAGTTATGCGTTAGAATGAGATACAAATACACCGCGCTCACTCTTGCGCAATAACTGCGTCCCTTTCGTTTTTTGCCTGCAGTATGGGAATAATATATAGATCTGTTTTCTTGTATCGATGAGATTCATTTTAAAATAAATAAGGAAGAAAGTCGGTTTTGGAAAACCACACGCCGTATTTTTTCAGGTATTTCGGTTTGTATAAAATTCCAGTCCTATCGTAATTTTAAATTGATTGAGAATATTTTTATACAGTTAATATATATTTTATTTACCCCTAGTCGTTTTGTCACAAAGTTTAATATAGTTATGTATTTATTAAAACGCACGACTATTTTCCTTTTCTCGCATATTTTACGTACCTATCGAATATTTTATTTACCATTTTTCTAAATTTAAAAATCGTATGGAATTAATCATGATTGTCTATTGTGTGGTTTTGTTTACTATTTCTATGAAGTCCCCTACATTAAAATTTGATATGAATAGATGTTATCGTTAGAAAATTCCGTTCAGCCGTACAGCTGATTGGTCGCTATTATTCAAATCAATGACAATCACCGCCTCTGTGCAAATTGCAATGATTATTTCTAAATTAATTTATTTTGTTTCTATTTCGCGGATTTTTTTTTTTATTCATAAATTTTAAGGAGGGTTTTTTCTAACAAGAAAATGTCACCCTCATAATAAAAGACAATTACTTATTATCTACGTTTTAAGCATATTTCTCTGGCTGTAAACTTATATTCTTAAATTGTCTATAATATCGTTTTTATCATACGTAATTGGTACAGAAGTACCAACGCAAACGAAACCAGCAAAATGTATAGGTACGTACAGTACACAATTGAATAATTGGATTGAACGTTTCCCGTCCAGCCTTGCGTGACTGGCCGTGCTGTGCAAACGCCTTATTGGCTGTTTTTGAGCTAGACCCTTGTTACCGTTACCTGAGTCCACAAAGAAATAAAAAATAATAATGTTGATTGGCTCTCAATACAAAGCCAAGCCAATTTAATAAAGGGATGGATCAGGAGTCTTGTTTACGTATGTTGACCTAACCTTCATCCACTAATACAAATATATACTACGGTACTATCCTAGGGTGTTGCCTGCGGCTTAATTTCCCATGAGGAATGAGGATATTTCGCGTTTTTTTGATATTTTTTATATTGATATTCTAAAACCTTACATGGAGAGTTGTTCTTTAACAACGGTGCACTATTTACTGTGTCTAGCTTCAGAAGTTTAAATGATGAATCAATCAGTCATCAGTCAGATCAGAACATTATAAGTATAAAACATAGAAAAATCGCTTCAAAATATGTAATTATTTTTTCGCCAAAATTGCTTTTTATTAAACAGAAAATAAAGTTACAAGATTACAAGCCCTTCATTTGTTACGCGCGACGACGACGACACGATTACAGTATCATGGCCTTTGTTACCTTGTTGTTACATTATCATTTACCATAGAATAGTGTTACCTAATTAGTTACGCAGACAAATCAGCTGATCTATGGCGGAACGATCACACCCGTTATTTTATCTCTTTCTGGCGACTGGAGAGAATGTGATGATGACGTCATGTCTTGCGACAGTATTGAGACCTTGGCAGGTGACCACAAGGTTTATTATTCGGTAAAAACGTGATACAAATGCTGTTTAGTTATTGCAAATAGGTGAAATTGCTTTTGGTAAGACTTTTGGTTAGTCTACTATTACATCGATACTCGGTGTAGTAGATTTTAAACTCCTAGCTTATATATAGGCTAATATTTCTCAAGCAGGAGGGGTGGGAGGGTTCATTTCGTGCCTCGTGTGGCTTTGTGTGTCTACGCCACAGCTTCGCGCGAACTGCGAAGCAACCAGTGCTGCTAGTCTTGTTAGCCAATTGTAGAAGTAACATGAGAGAACTCATTTCTTTTTCATATCTAAAAATATTTTAGAAAAATGTACCGCTGATTCACAGGCGTGAAATTAGCCAACTTATTGTAAAAAAGTTTCATTTTTATAGAAAAAGTAACGTTTATTCTATTTTACTTAGAAAACGACTTTAACACTGTAATGGGGCTAATTCGGTATTGCATCCGCCTTATCTTAACTAATTTTAGTTCATTTTTGACAGGACTTAACAAATCTTGACACGATTAACGTTCGGATACACATTATCTCGCTCTGTGCACGCTCCTGCTATATATTTTTTTCAACAGAAAGGCAAAGGTATAAAGTCATGCAACCTTAATCCGCAATAAAGTGAACGTTAGTGAATCGAACGCACGCGCAACGAAACGCAACTTAGTATGTGTTACGTTCCGTTTTAGTTTCGGAATTTAGAAATTTATATTTTTTCTGCGTAAAACAAAAACAAAATTGCAAAAGAGAACTTATGGTCGATTTGTTGTACAGTAAGCAGCACATGCGGCTGGACATTATGACCTTGAGAGCGCCCGTATTCCGTAGAAGTAGGGGTGAATTTCGTAGTGCAAGTGTCCAACCGCATGTGCTGCTTACTGTACAACAAATCGGCTTCTGCACGTACTATTAAGTGAAGGTAAAGCTAGGCCAACGCGATTGCGATTCTGTTCCTTATTCGATGGACATAAGAAAGGTGCAAAATACAAAGTAATCTGCTTAGCATGCTCTTGCTTGTACAATTGATGGAGTTTTTAGCTGAAAGACGACTGAGGATGAGCGATTCAGTAAATATCTAGGATTAACGAAAGAAGATTGGTTGAAGCCACTCATCACTATTTAATTTTTACCCGATTTCCTAGTTTGTTAACCTCAAAACTTCAAAATATAATAAGTCTACACCTAAAACAACTGAACTAAATTAAGACCATTTTAAGTTACAAACACCTAAAAATGACAGATAACGAACTAAAAATGACAGATAAATGGTCGTTCCCGAATAGCTAAATGGCGTTAGTTCAACTTATTTTTAGTCCTGTCAGATTCCATACAAAATTAAGTTAAGTCGTGCGTTCCGAATAGCTAAATATGTCATCTGACACATCTTAACTAAATTTTAGTTAAATTTTAGTTAAGATTAGTGCATTGGCCAACATCGAATCGACACCAATGTAGCATAAATTAGATTAAAAATAAGTAAAAGTAACGTTTTGAGTCGTGTAACGCGGAAGTAACGCAAAGGACTCAAAAGTAACGTAAAATTTTACAAAACTGTAGCACACTGGTAGTTCTTTTGTTTTTCGCAAAAAAATGAAAATTAATGCACACTAACTCAACTTCAGTTCTAGAAGAATATTGCAAAAAAAAACTTTTATTTAAAACAATATCACCGATGAACGTCACATTAGTTCTGTGCTGTAAAAATACCATGCCGAAATATTTGTTTCTAAAAATGATTATTACTAAGTATTGTTCAAAGTCATGTCCGACCATTACTGATTTCGAGCGAAACATGATCATTCCACATGGGAACGAGAGCAGATCATTGCAGCGACGACGAATCTCAGTAATACAACACCACAGTGTAGTAAAACTTGCACATTGCCTGCGCCAGAGCACGCCAGAGCCCCAGCGAGTTCATTAAACTGCTTTGCATAATATGTGCTAATCTGATGTTTATCTGCTCTATGACCTTGAGTAATGCGGTTTTGATTAAGTAACCGGGTGCTTTTAGTTTTCATAAGGCGGATTTTAGTCTGCTAACAACGACATTAATATGACGTCGGAACTTTAAAATATCGATTGCGGCAATTGAATAAAATGTATTATAGTTTTGAAATTGCTAATTACTGTTTGAATAAAACCTATTTGCTCGTATGGTTTTCAGTCTTCAGTGTTTGACCCTGTTGTGCGTAGAGGTTTAAACTGGCTATCGCTTGAAGTTTCGGTCGTGCTAATTATTCTCATAAATATAAGGATATTTCTCACGCTAAAAAGTAGCCTAGATGATCTTTACTATGTCAGTTTTTATGTTAATATAGCTTCAGATTCTTTCACTGCCAAGTCTTTATATTTTGGAAGTGTCCAAATTTGTCAAAGAATATTCGCACCTCTTCGAAAAGGCCAAGGATTTGCGTGTAAGAAGCTTGAGAAACCCTGACAATTTGATATCCAATGTTGTCCCCAAAACGGAGAGGTATAAAAAAAACTGTCCTTATATGTGTGTGACTATTTATAACAACTTACCACAATCATTGAAGAAAGAGCCTATTAAAACATTTAAAAACGAACTGCATAAGTGGCTTCAATCACAAAATTTTTACTCAGTCCAAGAGTTCTTACAAGAGTTCGTTTCTGTAGTGCTATGCGTGTTATATCTGTATGTTATGGTGTTCAATAGGTTGTAAGTTTTTTGTTGTGCTTATTTTATTTGTTATTAGTGTGTATGTAGTGCTCGCTCACTCTGTTTAAGGTCTCGGCTGAAAATCAGCGCTGCTAGCTCTCCTCGCTGGTAGCATATGCTGAGACGAGACCTTTTTAGCATAGTTTGTAAGTTGTCATGTCTAAGTGTTTATATTACTATTCTTTGTTTATGTCTATGTTTGTGTATTGTATATGTGCTATGCTAAATAAAGATATTTCTATTCTATTCTATTCTAAAAAAAGCATGATAAATTGTGATTTTCTAATTGTAATTTATTAACGTTTTACATTAATTGACTATTTTATATTTGCATGTTACAATTTTTAGACAGAAAATGTGTTTATCTATATGTCGCTGTTCATCTGCTAACTTGTACCATTTTCTAGCAAATAAAATGATTATTATTGATTATATTGATGAATGAAGTGTCATCTTATAACATTTGTTCTGGTGCATTATTTGGTACCTTCCGTCTTCATTGTCTTAACAATGTTTAAATTACAAATTGGTTAAAACATTGAATGAATTGTTTCAATGTTGATTGTTTGAGTGCATATGTTAATAAGTAATAAGCATTTGTGTGTGTTTAAATCGAATAAGAAACAAGTCGTCATAAAAATTACATGCTATTTTCCTTGGTAATCATACTATCATACTATTATTATAAAGAGGGAAGATTTGTATTTGTGTGTGTGTGTGTGTGTATGTATGTTTGTAATGAATAAACTCAAAAACTACTAAACCGATTTCAAAAATTCTTTCACCATTAGAAAGCTACATTCATCCTGAGTAGGCCATCATAGGCTACCTTTTACCGCGGGAAATGCCTCATTCCCACGGGAAAAACTGTTAACGCGGGCGGAGCCGCGGCGGAAAGCTAGTTAGTTATAATTTGGTGACTTGTAATGCGCATTAACTTAATACACAGCGTCGCGCCCTCCATAACATGACTATGAAACATTATTTTCTGATTTCATTGAACAAAGCCTCCAAAAGTTAAAATAATTAGATAAATTTAAGTGCAGTGGGCCATGAAAGAGCGTTACCATTATAATGACATTTCCTATGAAGGTAATATGTACTAGTATCAAATTTAACAGATTAAATGGCGAGCAAAAATGTACCTTGTATATAAATCGTTTATAAACGATATTATACCTTACGGTATATTAGTTTAGAGACTTATGTCAGTTTTTATTCAAGGTCACTAGTCCTCATTCCAAGCCAATATTTCGACATAGCAAATGGCAATTACGATAACTCGTCTCCTTGACACTGATTAGTGATTACTGGGTATGCAGGACCGACCTTGGCGTTATCAGAAATATGTCGAGTGACGCAGTACAATATTTATTTAATTTGTTTCACCGGATTTCAGTATATTTGGGATGTTCTTGGATTGACTTTGGAAGTATAAGACCCTCCACAGTCACTACATAGTATAAAACAAAGTCGCTTTCTCTGTCCCTATGTCCCTATATCCCTATGTATGCTTAAATCTTTAAAACTACGCAACGGATTTTGATGCGTTTTTTTAAATAGATAGAGTGATTCAAGAGGAAGGTTTATATGTATAATACATGCATAATATACTTAAGGATAACCCACAATAACTATTTTCCCGTGCGCAGTCGGGGCGAGCCGCTAGTGTGGTATAAAGTTCCCGAAGTGCGATGTTCGTTTTTAAAGATCCTGGATAGGTTGTAGGCACAAATATAATTAGTTTTGGAAGAAATTGGCTATCAAATACGGAAGCTTTCCGCCGGGCTTCGCCTATGCTATGACTATGACAGAAGGAGCGGATTTACTCTGTCTTAATAGGGATTAAGTACTATTTGGTATTTTGTGGTCATAATTCAAAATTGGTTCGCCTGCTGGAACGCTGAAAAGCATTTTTTTAAGAAATTTATAAATACCTGTAGCCTTTTGCCTAGATTGGATAATTTTTATTTTTTCTTCTTCTTTTAATGGACACGTTTTTGTTGTAAATGTGACTTAGCTAGCGCTAGCGAATTTTTATGACAGCGTATGTACACAAAAAAAAGGTTGGTGGTATGTATTCAATGACTTACACCCCTAATAAATTAGGTAAAGCCTGACCAAAGAAATAAAAAACCTGCTCTGGGGGCGCCACGTGTATATTTTTATGTTTATGGGATGGTTTATGAAAACAATATCCATTATAAAATTAGTTCCATTGAAATTCATCAATATGGCGAGGTTGTTTTTTAATTCATTGGTTGGTAGTTGTTTAAGTGAAGTTATTTCAAATAAGAATTGGCCTAAAGGTCTTGCAAACAGGCCATAAAAACAAAAAAAAACGAGCTAGAGACGCATCGAACCAGGCCAGGGACCTCGTTCGGCCTAAAACCTTATCACAGCAAAAATCTTGATTGTTTAGGTACATTCCATGGCGTAGCATAGTCACAGTCTGTAGTAATAACGTGGTGCTGCTTGGGGGGACTGGTCAGCTCTAGTCGATTGCCGGTTTTATTGGTTATATAATTTAGTTTTTCTACTTTGACTGGTTGCCTTCCTCTAATTGCATATTTCGTTTGCACTCGTTGTTATATTAATCAAATTGTATAATATAATAAATATGTAAAATATTTTGAAAAGATGCAACGCCTGTGGAGTTTCTTCCGGAGAGTTCTTCTCCACAGAAGACAGCCAAATCGTGAACTCTCCTCGACGTCGAAAAGTGGTTTGTAAAATCTTACTTCGAATAAACACATTTTGAATTTAGTAATTTAAAAAAGTTCCGATGCCATCAGATACCAATCAGTAGGCCTACTATGTAAGTAGCGACAGGCTCGAGAAGCTGTCAAACGCGACATAGTGACATTAGAGCCATAGTAGTTCTGTCAATATGTCGCGTTTGACAGCTTCTCGAGTCCGTCGCTACTTACATAGTAGGTAGGCAGGTTCTAATAAATAACAAGCTCGCTACTCATATTTCGCGCGGCACACGTCGGTACGCCTTTTTATAGATCGTTGCTCAGCCCCCTAAATGTCAGCCAGTCGGGTTTGATCCGGTCGATACTGAAATTAGCTGATTTTCTTTTATTATAATACCTGCTGGTAGAGCACGTCGTGTCGTGTAGTGTAGCTCGAAAAGGTGCCTACGCGACTTAAAAATAAGAGTTATAATAGTTCTGTCTCTATGCCGCAATTTTAAAATTTTGACACTTTGAGCTATTCGCATTTTCTATAGCTGCCCGTTATGTAAGTTGAGGAGCAGGCAAAGAGTATTTAACATTATCTTATATATAAAATTCTCGTGTCACAGTGTTCGATTCCATACTCCTCCGAAACGGCTAGACCGATTCTCATGAAATTTTGTGAGCGTATTCAGTAGGTCTGAGAATCGGCCAACATCTACTTTTCATACAAGTCAAAGTCGAAGTCAAAGTCAAAGTCGAAGTCAAGAGCGTATTCAGTAGGTCTGAGAATCGGCCAACATCTACTTTTCATACATGTCAAAGTCGAAGTCAAAGTCAAAGTCGAAGTCAAAGTCAAAGTCGAAGTCGAAGTCAAGAGCGTATTCAGTAGGTCTGAGAATTGGCCAACATCTACTTTTCATACAAGTCAGAGTCGAACGAAGTCAAAGTCAAAGTCAAAATCAACTTATATATTAAATTTTCGTGTCACAGTTTTCGTTCCCATACTCCTCCGAAACGGCTAGACAAAGTCATAGTCAAAGTCAAAGTCAAAGTCAAAGTCAAAATCAACTTATATATTAAATTTTCGTGTCACAGTTTTCGTTCCCATACTCCTCCGAAACGGCTAAACAAAGTCATAGTCAAAGTCGAAGTCAAAGTCAAAGTCAAAGTCGAAGTCAAGAGCGTATTCAGTAGGTCTGAGAATCGGCCAACATCTACTTTTCATACAAGTCAAAGTCGAAGTCAAAGTCAAAGTCGAAGTCGAAGTCAAGAGCGTATTCAGTAGGTCTGAGAATTGGCCAACATCTACTTTTCATACAAGTCAAAGTCGAACGAAGTCAAAGTCTAAGTCAAAGTCAACTTATATATTAAATTTTCGTGTCACAGTTTTCGTTCCCATACTCCTCCGAAACGGCTAGACAAAGTCATAGTCAAAGTCGAAGTCAAAGTCAAAGCAAAGTCAAAGTCGAAGTCAAGAGCGTATTCAGTAGGTCTGAGAATCGGCCAACATCTACTTAAAGTCAAAGTCAAGTCAAATAGTGTTTATTCAAAGTAAGATTTCACAAATCATTTTTTGACAAATCACAAATCACTTTTCATACAAGTCAAAGTCGAACGAAGTCAAAGTCAAAGTCAAAGTCAACTTATATTTAAAATTTTCGTGTCACAGTTTTCGTTCCCATACTCCGAAACGGCTAGACAAAGTCATAGTCAAAGTCATAGTCAAAGTCATAGTCATAGTCAAAGTCATAGTCGTAGTCGTAGTCATAGTCATAGTCATAGTCATAGTCAAAGTCAAAGGTCATAGTCAAAGTCATAGTCAAAGCCATAGTCAAAGTCATAGTCAAAGTCATAGTCATAGTCATAGTCATAGTCATAGTCATAGTCATAGTCATAGTCATAGTCATAGTCATAGTCATAGTCATAGTCAAAGTCAAAGTCAAAGTCAAAGTAATTTATTATTCTGTGGCGGCACGAAGTTCGCCGGGTCCGCTAGTAGAGCTATAAAATCTTTTTCAATTTCGTTATTCAACGTAGCTAGTATCTTTTCCTTTATCTTAATAATGTGGAAAACGTGGGACGCATTCCTATTAGGTAATATACTTACGGCTTTCTCTAGAGTATCATTACTCGTATGTAGGTAAGAAGGGCGCGCGTATTACCTAAGTACCATGGTCCTAGAAAACAAGGTCTTACAATTAGACCACGTGACTGACACAAGTCTACGTCATTTTGCGCTGTTCATCCTTGTCTATTACACGCATTCGACAAGTATTTGAATAGGCAAAATGACGTAGGCTCGTGTCAGTCACGTGGTCTAATTGCAATACCTTGTTTTCTTGGACCATGCTAACTAAGTACATAAGTAGAGACATAGGTAACATCATTGCGCTATATTATTTTAAAAAACTACTGTTTCACAGAAGGCGCACTTCTATAATTAAAACAATGGTAATAGAATCCAAAATCATTGGAGACAATTATAAAACAATACAACATGATAGGAAATTCATATTAAGAGAATGCATTTTATTGGGAATCCAATTTTAGAAAAAAAAACATACTTGTCGAATCGAGAACCTCCTCCTTTTTTAAGTCGGTTAAAAACGGTACACATCGGATATTAAACATTAATAAATTTATGATGTATAAGAGCCAGTATTGTCATATTTTGAACAGATTACTAAAAGTATTCACAAGGCAGGACGCTACCGGCTACCGTACCCGTAATATTGTAAATGGTCATGAGTCAGCCCCTCAGGCTTCGTCTCACATTATTATATCTGTGATCTCATAGTCACGTGGAGATTAATCACTTTTTGTCTTTATTTCGTTCGTGATTTTGTATAAAACCTTATACTGTTTATTTTCTTTAGGGTATACATACAAGGCCCTGAAATGAAACTGAATACTTATTTCTTTTGTAAGTAATTTAAATAGCTTTTGACGCAGAAAGTCCCGTTAAAAAAAGGTTTATTTTGATTTAAAGATTTCAGGCAATGCTCTTTCAGAAAAGTTATTTAGTTTTTTTGAATAATTTTAACTTTGTTTTGTTGAATAGAAAATTATGGTCTATTCTATACTGATTTTATCGTGACGCATAGAAACAGTTTATAATCACGCAGTAAAATTTTAAAAATAATGCATTAGAAAGAAACATTAATAAATACTGAAGGCTCGCCACTCAGACTCACATTTTTGCACACACACAAGACAATTACAAATATAAAATATTAAGAAAGACGACACAACAGGTACTACATATTTCTTAAGAAATGCCTCCCAATAGACCCAAACTGTACTCGTTACTGAAAACCAAATGTGTTTGTTTTAGGAAATAGAAGCGATCGAGGAGCAATGGCGGTCCGAATCGGCAGAACTGGTGACAGCCGTGTCCCGACTCCAGGACGAGAACAAACGACTGCGGCGGACCATCAACGCGCCAGCTGATGGTAAGATCTAATACTAGTAATTAATGATAGATAGCCCGGACTCCTGCTAGCAAGACTTGAAGGCCTGCCGAAAGGACGCACCTTTATTCGATTACAGTTCCTTAAGTTTGTACCAAAATATTAAATATTTCTGCCTCTTTTATGCATAAGAGAGGAGCTTTCCAGCAGGACAGTGTACGTGGGCAATTTATCATTAATGTCATTTTGCGTCGATGGCCGATGCCCTAAGTGCTAGGGCCGTTGTATTCCATTCGTGGCGCGTGTTTAAGCTTCGGCACGTACGAAGGTGTTTTCGAATTCATTATGTACAGAAACCAGCACATGCGGTTGTACAATAACACTACGAAACTCACCCCTATCGCTACGGATTACGGGCGCTCTCAAGGTCAACAAGTCCAGCCGCATATGCTGGCTACTGTACGTTTATTCGAAGCGGTGAAGATAAACATCTTGAAGAAACCTGCAATGCAGGTCCTGCATACACCTGCGAAGTTGACCAATCCCCACTGGCGGTCGACTCACGTCTATTCACCTAGATTCAGGATAGGGTCGAGCCCCGCGGCGCGGACATTATATGGGTCATTAATGAATCAGGCAATTCAGTGCAATGTCAATAGATATGTAGACATTCTTCCAAAATAACGATGTGTTTTGAACGCAGAACTTTCTCCGTTTAGAAACTTTAATTCCCAAGCACACAAGTTTGATGTTGAAGCACTTTATTTGTAAGAGGCAGTGTTTGTGTTGGGAACAGACCGCAGGAGTAAGTTTGCAAAATGAGCCGACTTTATCGTACTATCCCACATCTAAGCAACATCAGTTTGTTAGTGGTGGGGGATACAGACCATATTTAATTAGTCTGAGGAGCTTTATAGTTTTCTAAAACATAAACTATTATGTATACTACGTACGGTATTGTTAACAACCCATAAGAATGTCCTTACCGAGGGGCTCGAGCCTTCTTCCAATCTAGGTGAATAGGCCTTAGTCGACCACGCTTGCCCAGTGCGGGTTGGTTGACTTCATACACAACCTTTCAATTTCTTCTGTGCAGGTTTCATTGCTATGTTTTCCTTCACCGTAAGAGCATCGAATAGAATTTATCCTACTAATATTATAAATGCGAAAGTTTGTGAGTATGGATGGATGTATGTTAGTTACTCTTGCACACAAAAACTACAGAATGGATTTTACAGTAATCTAGCTTATACATCAGAATAACACATTAGGCTTCTTTTTACCGCGGAAGAACCCTCATTCCCACTGGAAAAACCGGCCGGAGCCGCGGCGGAAAGTTAGTATTATTATGAACTAGCGACCCGCCCCGGCTCCGCACGGGAAAATGGTTATTGTGGGTTATCCTTCAGTATATTATGCATGTATTATACATATAAACCTTCCTCTTGAATCACTCTATCTAATAAAAAAAACCGCATCAAAATCCGTTGCGTACAAAGGGAGGGACATAGGGACATAGGGACAGAGAAAGCGACTTTATTTTATACTATGTAGTGATTCGAAGGCATGAATCCGCGGCTGCCGAATGGAAGGTAACGGCACTAGCCACTTGATAAACGACGCTTTCGTGCTAAGCTCTAAAAAATCACGTAATTTATTATATACAAACAGAGCTACATAATGCGATTTTCATTATTCCATAATCTGTATGTTTACTAGACCTCATGACTTTCAAATTCAATTTAAGTGTCTATTTCATTCCAAATCTAATTTAGCCTGATCGTTTACTCGTTAAATCAAGCGAGTAAACAGTCAAACTTTATGAACCGCCCTCTACAAACAAAATCCCACCCGCATGCGAGTACTCCCTTCGCGGTTAGGGTTGGCAACAACGTGGGTAACTGTACCAACAATATACAGAAACTGGCGCTAATTTTGCAGAATTACTCCACTGAGTCTTAATTTCAGCTGGTCTGCCTTATTCGCCTTGTGAAGAATATAAAGGATAGGGGTAGAGATAAATTACATAGCCCCTCGGTAGGGATACGTCCCTAAGCTCATATACGTATGAGCTGTTAAAATTAAAAAAAAAAAACGCTCGAGCCCCTCGGTTGGACACAATTGACTGTTAAAGATGCTTTTTTGTTGCTAAATGTATCAACATTTATGAAATTAAATTTCTTGCATTTTTAGAATATGGGATCGAAAATTAAGATCCATCTAAAATAAATGAACCTGTCCACAATAGCATAAATGCCCACTTTATTCATGTTAACCGTAAGAATGAGGAATAAAAAAAAAGTTTTCTAGTATATTCTTCTCTGTAGCTATCTCTATATTTTGTTTATCGTAATTCGTTCTGCGAAGGCGTAACAAACAGAGTACTTTCGCATTTCTAAAATTTGAAATGATTATTTAATACCCTAAGGCCTAAGGTATTTTCTTAGCGTATCGGTGACTGCACACATTCTGATAGGCTGTCCTTTTTGGAACGACTGTTTTCCCAAAGGGCGCACATAAAGGTCAGCGGGATAAGTTCATATAAAGTCAAATTCACATTGATGAAACCCTTGAAGAATACAATACTAAATACTTTATTGACACCAAAACACATACAAGAAAACAAAAAATTCACAAGCTAAGTTTAATGAGTTTTAAAGATCGAATAGAAAATTTGGGGGCGCCACACACAGGCTACTTTTTACCGCGGGAAAATACCTCATTCCCACGGGAAAATCTGTTGGCGCGGGCGGTGCCGCGGGACGGAAAGCTAGTTATGAAATAAAAGCTTTTAAAAAATGTTTGCACTCAAATTGTGCAATATGGCGAGACTTTTTATTTTTCTGTTCTGATTCCACTTTTTTAAATCGAGTATGTGTCAAAAGCGAAGAGAATACCTACTCGTTATTTATGTTTAGTAGAGCTTGACAATATTTTCTTTAACGATAAAGAAATCCAAATTAAATAAACGTGGAGAAAAATTATTAGACTCCCATTATTGAACAAAAAAATCTTGTAAAAAAACATGTGTATTTACCGAAATTTCCAGTTCAATTCTGTTTGGTCAGTAAGAAATTTGTCTTCCGCCATTTTGTTTCGTCTTCCCTTCTATTAGAGGGGGGGGAGGTCTTGACAGACTGAGTGGACGGATAGTGAGTGATTGCCAGCTCACAGTGAATTATGGGGACAAGTTGATTGCTCTACCTCTGGTTTCCTTGAGAAAAGTTTATATATCAACTTTTAATACAATTTACGTATTTTTTCTTCCCGTGGAAATAAGTTTTTTACGCGCTGCGTAGTGGTGACACATGGAGCCTGTGTGTCGCCTTGAGAAGCCTGTCTTCTCTTAAAGACTTACACCTGTTTGCACTAACCTTGTCTTAGGCTTTTCGTAGTTAAGAAAGACCTAAGCTAACTAAAGCTTAAAAAAAGAATTAGTTTTCACTTACAGTCTAATTGGGCTCATGAAGGTAGGCAGAAACTAAGCATAAACAAAGTCTGAAGGTTACTAGCAAACAAAATTTTTACCAAATCTCACCTAAATACTTTATCAACTTAAGCGATGCTTTAGTTTAGTGCAAACGGGTGTTGATGTGCCCTCTATCTTAACAGAATTGGTGTATGAGTAGGAGAAGTTGCATCATTATACACTAAACTAGCTTTCCGTTAACAACGTTAACAGTTTTTCCCATGGGAAGAAACAGTTTATAAACGAACTATGTCAGAGACCTCATATCAATAATTTATTTAAAGGTATCTATCTAGCTAGATAATGGAATTGGTATGTTATTTGGACAAAGAACAATTTTATTAATCACATAGCTACTGTCCGTACGGCCAGCACATGCGGCTGGACACTAATAATAATCACTTATTGTGCCGTTATTCCGTAGCAGTAGAGACTAATCTCGTGTTCATCTCCATGTGCTGGCTGTTGTATATGTCACGTATGTTTTATATAGAAGGAGCAATGGCCGACTAATGTTTCACTGGCGTTAGTGGAATCCCAATGGCGGCTAAATGAAGCCTATACATGTAGTATTATTGTGGGTCTATATTAAAACCCATAATTGAAAATGTATATATCGAAAATCCATAATCGATAAATGTCATAACGATTAAAATCCATAATTTTAAAATACATATATTTAAAAGCCCTAAATTTAATACGAATACTGTTAGTATGTATAATAATTAAAAATATAAATTTGAAAAATATAGTAAACATTATATTAAAAATTATTATTTTTATCACCAAAAATGCTGTTTCTCTTATCTTCTTATTTACCAAAATATGTTAAATTTATGATTTTGAAAGATTATATAATTATGGATTTTAATAGTTATGCTAAATAATGGTATGTATTTTTGAATTATGGATTCTAATTGTTATACTATTTAAAGTTATGGCAAGTCTGTTATGGATTTTCATAATAGGGATATTTATGTTATGCAATTTAAGGGGCACCCTATTATTGTATACTAGCTTTCCGCCCCGTAGCTTCGCTTACGATAGGGAACTTTTCTTACTGAACTCTTTCTTCTAGTCCATTAAACCAACATGACATAACCAATTCAAAACAATAATAAACATTGTAAAGAAAGTGAATGAAGTATCTTGATATATTTTGGACAATTTACACAATATCTTTATAATTTATTATAGCCTATGTGCTATTCTAATGTATAAACTATATTATTGTACAGTTTCATTAAAATCCATTCAGTAGTTTTTGCGTGAAAGAGTAACAAATATCCATCCATCCATCCATCCATCCTCACAAACTTTCGCTTTTATAATATTAGTAGGATTATTAATTGTCAAAGGTTCAATTGAAGTTAAATGAACTCGCTATATCAAGTCTTATCCACTCATAAAGTGCCCTATTATGGGATGCGTAAAATTATCTGTAATTATTCTAAGGAACATCTGTGGCTAAGTTTATGGATGCAGTAAATGGTTTTCAGATTCAGATGTTAAACGCCCTGTGTCCCACCCAACGAATTAATCTCCTATGCATTACATTGGAGATTTTAATAAAACGATTATCGAGTAGGAATTTCTACTGTTGATGACTCTTTTTATGTAACATGAAATAATTTTTGTCTGTGGGGGAAATCACGTCGCACAAGGTCTTATGACAGAATAAAACTAAAACTAGATTAACTAATAAAACTATCTTTGGTTTGTAAATTCTTTTTCCTCATATTACCACATATTACTAAGGTTTGGTTGTCTCGAAGTGATCTTTACTTTAGTGATGTCGGGTTGTTTAGTACTATTAAATATTTCTTGTCTATTGTAAGAAACCTCAATAACTTGATATTTGCTAAATTATTTTACGTTCTCGTTATTAAATTTCATTTTTTGTTGTTTGTTTTTGATATTTTCTATTCTAATGGTTTCATTAGAGTATCGTCTTTATTTTACAAATATGTATGTATCTCGTTCAGGTACGAGCGCGCCCCCTTCTCCAGCCAGGGAACATGACCAGGAAGTGTTATCCCGGCTGAGCAGCACGGCGGAGAAGCAGCGAGCCACGCTGCGGCACCAGGAGTTACAGCTGCAGGAGAAACAGCAACTCATCGACAGCGTGAGTACCTTAACTCCTTCACATAAGGTCTCAATTCCCATCACCAGGTGTTTGGACCTGTCAATGGATCGGATCAATTATTCCAGCAGCTCATCGACAGCGTGAGTACCTTAAAACCTTCACATAAGGTCTCAATTCCAATCACCAGGTGTATGGTTGGACCAGTTAATGGATCGGATCAATTATTCCAAAGAACTTTTTGCGGAAAGGTAACAATTAAGTCCTTGAACATTCTTAGATTTTCGCGGTTGTTAATTGCACTAACACACATTTTTACGGGGTTTTCTCCACGATTTGGTTTTAAATTGAGCTTACCGATATTTCGACCGGGTTACACCGATCATGGCACGGTGGTGTTAGTGCAATTAAGTCCTTTTCTATACAAACTGTCCCATTTAAATGACATTTTGTATGGGTGTTTAATATTACATATTTATTTTCGATTTCGAGAATAGTTATTTTGGGAAAGTTGCATAACCGCGTCTTTTAAGTTTTTGTTTAACCGCCACTTGCACCCTGCAGGAGTGCTTGAGGTCCTAAAATACTACTAGTTTGAATTTCGCGAAAAATACCACATTCATTCGTAATTCTTGGTTTACCTTTTTTTCTCAATATAAATAACAGTCAATTTATATAACGTAAACAGATGGTCTACAGACGAAGAAGTATTCACTGAAAAATAAAACCTATTTGCGAGGTAGCCTCATTACTCATGGTACCAGGTTTCCAGGAAGAATATTGGCAGATCCGGATCAAATGAGACAGATGTGATGGATGGATTGGTTCATGTGGGAAAAAAATGGCTCGGCGTCATCTTACTTCGATATCATTTGACATTTCAAATGAAATCGCAATAGAAATAAGACCCGAGTGAGACTTACCTTACCTACCTGTACTATAATCATCATCATCATAATCATCGACTTTTAGATCAGTGCACTTGTCGTGGAATCTACGCCATTCTATTCCTATACTACAATTAATATATGACACCTAGAGATTAATCATCAATATTATTTCAACCAAAAGAAGTCTACAAGAGCCGTCTAAGGGCTTATAAAAATCAAATTAATATCAATAAGTGGCCTCATTTCTACAGAAGTATCTTCCAAGCAGTTTTTCACTTACATTACCTTTCCGGGGACATTTTTCTATTGTCGTTTTATTTTGAGTTTGACATCTGTCAAATCATCAAATGCATTTCTTATGGTCTTTCCACGATGCCTGCACAACAAATGCAAAATGTTATTAACGTTGTTTTCCACCCAATATCATTTTATTGTTTGTTATACACCTACATAACTGCATTACTTAGCCGGTAGATTCGTAATAAAAATTATCAATTTTATTTGCTTATGATACGAGATCTAAAAATGTATTATCTGTAGAATTCGTAATGGTCATGACATAATACTTATAATACGATTTCAATTCAGTATAGATTTCAACGAAATTATTGTTTTTATAAATGCTAACAGACAGTAGAGAAAAACAATGGTCCGAAAATCCCGCTGTGATTTGAAAGTGTTTGAATCACGATTTTTCTCTTCGGCACTGGTTCTATTTCGTGCCAGTGTTAGGTTGAAATCACGAGACTTTTAAAACAATGGGTGTTCCGATCCGAATCAAGATAGTGTTACAGATTGAAAAAAAGAACTTTCTTTTGTGTGAACTTTGTGGAAACATTGAATATCGTATTTCGCCGCTGCTAGTCGTCTGTAGTGCAGGGTCTGGCAGTAGTTGAGTATGCATAACTCTATAGCCGAATAGGTATCTGTGTTGACTGTCTTCAAAAATTCATTATTTTATACTGTGCGAGAAACAACCCGTTAGAAATCAATCTTATCCTCAACCTAGTCTACAGCTATTTTGAACTATTTGATATCATAGTAAAAATCATATAAAAACGTTTGTACTACCTTTCACTTTCCATATAAAAATATTGATTTGATATTTCATAAAAAGAAAGAGCAACGTCTTATAAAAATATATCTTATACTACGTTTAAACAACCCGTCACTTTTATTATTACAAAATTACTTAAAACTGGAGAGGTAGTACAAAATGGGCCATAAAATTATCCAACAATACATTCTTTACTTCAGTAAAATTAATTGTTAGCATTCGGTCTTTGAATTTTACGTACTAATGTACCTCCAGGGTCCGGTCTATTTGGTTGTTCTCATCTTAATAGATTCGCCGGCTCCCGCGATGCGGCGGGGTTTTCACTAAACGGATTGGAGTTCTTACAGACTTATTCCGGGAGGACAGCTTCAATTTCCCTTATTGGATAACAGCAGCATTTTCATCGTCGGCATGGCTATCGGCGTTCCAATTTCAAATTTATTTTCGCGTGTCGTATAATTAAAATTATATTTTAATCCACCAGTTACTGGGCCCGATTCTACATATTACGCTCTAACTTTAATTTAAAAATTATATGTCCCTTTCACGTTATTAAGAACCCCCCTTCAGGTAACAACGCCCGCACCCGCCGGCGGGGGCGCGGCCATGACCAAAATCAGAATTTATAATCAGAGACGGAGCCCCTCAGGCGTCGTCTCCTTCACGATGTTTTTCAATATCATCGCGCTAGGCCGTGGTCCGAGGCTTCCTTGAGCCGCCGCCCCTAGACGCGTTGGTATATGACTTTTTTTTGGGGTAGAGTCTTCCGCTCCCCCCCCACAAGTCCGTTGAAGCTTGATCCGTCGTACCTTTTCGACTCAAGCATAGGTCAATTAAAAAAAAAAAAAGGAAAGGAAAGGGACAGGT
Source organism: Teleiodes luculella (assembly GCA_948473455.1). Taxonomy (NCBI): domain Eukaryota; kingdom Metazoa; phylum Arthropoda; class Insecta; order Lepidoptera; family Gelechiidae; genus Teleiodes; species Teleiodes luculella. The sequence continues at coordinate 10,300,648 of OX419600.1, read as the reverse complement.
TGCCAACCTACATTTAGAGACGAGATTTAAAAACATCCCGACTAAATTAAGCTGAATTTGACAGCTGCGCTGCTTACTTTAAATATCATTCATTAAAAATTAAATTCATCTTCATTCATCATTCATCTTTCATCCTTTTTGATTCCCATATGAATGAAAGAGACCAACAGCTTAAATTTAAAGATTTTAGCGGCCACGCCAGAATTGAGCCCACTGTTGGGCTAATGTTGCCCAGCATATTTTATTTTTTAGACATCTAGCTCGGATTTATATTTCACTTCGCTCAAAATAGCAACTCGAACTCAAGGGCAAGCTTGCTCAATTATTAAGAAAAGTCTGAAGATGGTTCGCATAGCCTTTAATAGCATCTTGATGTATATTTAATAGCCCCCTTTTGTTAGTATTTTTGGATCTCTAGGTCTTAGGTTAAACCATTAACACTTTCATTTAGCCGCACAATAAGTAAATGTCATAGAGTAAGGAAATATTTTTTTTTGGTGTGTTGCGTTTTTTTGAATGAAACAGTAATAAGCGCTGTTGCTTAGATTTTTAGTTAATTTTATACTGACATTAGACTCAGTTAAAAATAAACAACTTGTTCGTGGTGAAAATATGAATAGTGTAGAATGGTCTTTGTGTATAATGGTCGACTTTTTTTTCTCCCAGTATTTTGTCACAGAAACAGTGCAATCCTACTCCAAAATTGATCCAAATCGATTCAGCTAGGATCTTTCGGTAATGCACATAGCTTAATCTATGTTAAATATTACTAAATTTAGATCCTTCAAAGTTTTCTTTTACATGACTTATTGAAGTCAAACATATTTTATTTATCTTCATTAACACAGGGTTTTCTTTAATTATAAGTAAAAATACCCTACAAGAAATAGCACGAAAATATCCATTTGATTTTATTCTACAATAAAAGTAAGACCCTAAACGCCGTTGATACAGCACTAACACAGCTAGTTTCACGACAGTAAACTTTACGGCTAGTGTCGTAAGGTCGAAAGCGGTGGTCGATAAAATTAGCCTACGGTATGTAGCGGGCGACCTCGTTTGAGGTTGAATTTCGGTATAAAAAGGATAGTACACCCCAGGGGTGAAATTGGCTATATCTGATTAAATGCGGTGCACTTTTTTATTTCCTTTTTATTGTTTATTAGGTTTTTTTATCTAGCCAGAGCGTCCGCGCCTGTTTATTTCGTTTTATGATAGGCTTGAGTTCGGTAGGGTCAGATTCCCTATTTCATGTGACAATTTTCTCCAACACGATAAAATGTTCTGCATAATGTGTTAGCAATTTGCCTTGATTTTGACATGTAATAATATTAAGTACGTCTTAAAAAAAGAAAATTTAACGTAGGTATCTACCTCCCAAGCAGCAAATTAGGCTGTATATAAGCTGCATTTAAGTTTCTGTTTATACTTCAAGCATTTATAGCAGCCTATATTAGGCTGTAGAGGGGTTTATACAGACATTATAACACCAAAAAGGGCCCCAAATTATTCAGCTTTTACCGTTATAAGAGCTGTACAGTGGCTGTACAATCAGCTTAAAAGCTTTATAAAGTCTGCAGTAAGGTGTAGAATGAAACTTAAATTCTTTATAGAGCTGTTGTAAGGTGTACATGGAAAATTTAATTCTACATAGAGCTGTTGTAAGGTGTACAAGTAAACTTCAAATCTCTCTAAAGATGTTGTAAGGTGTAGAAGGAAACTTTAACTTTACAAATATTATTTACAAAAGACTTTGTAACGATATTAGTTTTTGGAAATAATTTAGGAAGAGTAAAAACAAAAACTTTACGCAATAATATTAATATTTGTAATGGCGCGATAAATATATTATGAAGATTGAAACAAATGTCGGATTATGTTGATATTATGTTTGTGGGTATGAATAGAAGTAAATTTAAGTGCGGTGAAATATTTATTGTGAATACAGTATACTTTTATGGAATATTATTGACGCGCCTGCGAAATATCTTCATATAGCGAAGAAGATAATTCAATTAAAACACATTAAGTACCTTTTGAGGTTATTATTTTTGAGGTTACAAACAAAACTGATATTTAAATACTACATTTAAAGAGAAACTTCAACTATAAGTCTAGGTAATAATGTTTTGTTAGTGTGATATTCTATCATATAATCACGAATATCCTTAAATCGTGATAATCAATATTAAAAATGGACGCAACTTATTAAGCAGCTTGAAGGATATTTGAATAGTATTTTAAGTTAAATAGCTGTACAATGTGATTCGTAGATTATTTCAATCAGCTATTGGCTTGTTATTAGAGTTTTAACGTAATATTTTTATGATTCAAGCTGTACTATAGTTTTTTTTAACACCATATTAACTCGATTTCGAGAGAATATGCGTAGCGAGCGACGGGAATAATAAAGCTGTACTGTAGGTGTTATTTATTATTGCAGTTTTACAACGCTCTCCTCTACATAACTCATAACACTTTAAGTTCGACAAGAGTGTAGAATTACTCTCAAAGAATAGGTTTTTGAACGGTTTTCGAAAAGAGCATTGTACAGAAAAAGGTTTTTAGTGATACTATATTAACGCTTTAAGCTGAAATATGGTAGAAATCACAAGCTCTAAGCAGCCTTTGTACAGCTTTGACGATAAAAAATAGCTTGAAGTGTAATCGAATACTTAAAATGTTATATTAGTGTTTTTTTATCCTGTCTAAATTCCTAAAGAATTTGCTTACCCCTTAATACAGTCTTTATACAGTTTGAGCTGTATAATAACTCTCAATTGGTCTTTATGAAACCTAAAGCGTCTTCTGAAACTCTTGTACATCTCTTATAAATTTCTAAGTTTCTAATAGGCTGCTATATTGACGTCGAAAACACTAGTTTGCTGCTTGGGCTACTATCATACCTTTTGGTGTCTGTTTTGGTACACAACTTTTTTAGGCAGTAGCAATAATCCGTCAACAGCAGTCTTTATTAAAAAACTCGCACATTTTTCCCGCAGCTTGTTTATACGCTACGTTGCTCAATTATTTCTTGATCATTAAGCTTGGGAAGTGCGAATAAAGTTGATCTTTAAATCCAGAACATTCTGCGAGTAGCAACCCTGGGGCAGGCACGTCTGCGGATTCAATTAAGTTTGCCGGGGTCTGATTGGCTTAATGCTGTCAAATAAGTTTGGGCGTGTTTATTCATAGCTACATCACGTTGTTGTCAAGTACGAGACAATACCACAGAACTCCACAGAATATTATATATAGTACTAGCTTCCCATCGCGGCTCCGCCCGCGTTAATAGTTTTTCCCGCGGAAATGAGGAATTCTCCCGCGGTAAAAGTTAGCCTATGTTCTTCCGCAAGGTCTATTCTATCTTTGTGCCAACTCCGCCTGCTTTAATAATTTTTCCTGTGGGAATGAGAAATGTTCCCGCTGTAAATCGTAGCCTATGTTCTTTCCCAAGGTCTTTTCTATCTCTGTGCCAAGTTCTACCAAAATCTGTTCAGTAGTTTCGGAGCCTATTCGATGCAAACAAACAAATAAACAATTAAACTTTTCCTCTTTATAATATAAGTATAGATATAGATAAAACTAACGTACCTACATGACAGAGCCGCCCGCCGCTATCTTTGTTGTTTGTATTGTGATAAACACCGTGAACTTGTTGTTTATCAGGAAAGTAGTTTTGTACTCATAAAACTGAACAACTTTCACTAAGGAACAGGTTGAAATTTCAAAAATAATATTCAACTTTTCATATAAACTTCAGTTACGTGACCGGCCACTTTGTGCGACAAGTTGAATTTACAATTTACAATCTCTAAAGTTTAATATCTAAGGTCGTAATGCCTATAGACGAAAGGTCTTTACAACACCTATCTATGGGATGAAAGGTCTAAAGTATCAAACAAACCTATGGACAGAAGGTCTAATTTTAAAACAACAAAGAATTGTTTGATCTAATCTTTGTTAGACCTAAGTTTCCATTCCAATGTCTAAAGTTAAATAAACTCATAAACGAAGGGTTAATTTTAAAACAATTCATGGTATTTTCGTGTTTTGAATAATCAAAATTTCCTTATTATGGTATAATTTTACCAGGTTTTTTGGGCGATTTCTTCCGGTTCCGATTCGAAACTATGTAGTTTTGCCTAGGCTAAACTGGGTTTAGGCATAGGTTTAGGTTAGGTAAGGTTAGTTTAGGTTCATGTGTAACCTAACACGAAGGGTATGGTTGCCCTGAAGCACAGAATACCAAATAGTCCTGAAGTCCCGTGCTCGCTACGCTCGCACCCGCCTGGTGAACTGGTTTAGCCTAAAATCGGTATTAGTCGGCAACATATACGTATTACAATACAATACAAATACTTTATTGCACGCAAACAGAAAATTTACAATTATAACTACTTGTATTGTATTATTTGTTTTATTTCAACACTAGCGACCCGCCCCGGCTCCGCACGGGAAAATGGTTATTGTGGGTTATCCTTCAGTATATTATGCATGTATTATACATATAAACCTTCCTCTTGAATCACTCTATCTATTAAAAAAAACCGCATCAAAATCCGTTGCGTAGTTTTAAAGATTTAAGCGTACAAAGGGACATAGGGACATAGGGACATAGGGACAGAGAAAGCGACTTTATTTTATACTATGTAGTGATTATGTACGCTTACTTATAGATACGGACTATTTGATATTTTAAAATTAAACCTTTCGTCCATTAGATTACTTAAAGTTAGACATTTTATTCTTAGGAATAACAATAATGAGATCTAACGACTTTTATATATTTCAAAATTAGGCCTTCTGACCATAGGGATTTCAAAGTTTAGGCCTTTCGTCCATAGGCATTACGACCTTAGAATCAACTTTAGAGATTGTAATACGTAACCGAATAGAATATACTTTATTGCACACCAGTAATAAATTACAAAAGAAATACAGTTAACAATTTAACGTGTACAAATGGGCGGCCTTATTGCTAAGGTAGCAATTTCTACCAGGCAACCCATGGTAAAGGAGAGGTCCAGCGATAAGTGCAGGACAGTGCATTATATTCTTTTAATTTTGATTTTAGGATTTTGGATATATATTTCAGATTTTTGATTTCCGGATTTAATTTAATTTGGTGCATCTAAATTAGTCTGTCTATAGGTGCTGGCCGCAATGTTAAAATTCCTTAGATTATTAAATCTAATTTTAAAAAATCCGAGTTAGAAACCGAGTTTTAACTTTGAAGATACGTCGATTGCAAGAAATTTTGTTTGTCGTGAAGAATTTTCCATCTGCCTGCATCCTTAGAATCCCATAAAATCCGAAGAACACTGTTTCACGTGCTATCTCTTTTTATCAGTAATGGAAATGAAAGCAGTAAATAGATTTTTTAACTTGTCCGCGTAGTATACGGCCGGGGGTCATTATCTATGTAAACCACTCCACTCACAGAAATAGGTTACCTAATTACGGATTCTTGTTGCGCTGCATGCTACCTGCATTTCCATTTCTAAAAGAGGAATATAAGAGCGCTATTCAACATAATACTGAAATACTCGCGCTTTCAGGCTTTTGCCTTTTAGTCTTGAAATGTTACTTGCTTAGCTGAAATGGAGGGTAAAGGAAAGGAAATATGTTGTAATAAGCTCGAACGAGAAAAACACTTTTAAACCAGATTTTTTTTTTTAAGAAATTGTTGATTCAATAGGGGATAACTGTTTAAAAAAAAGCTATGGATAAAATTCACATTTTTGAATTTAGAAAATGTTGATATAGGGATTAATGTTTGAAAAAACAAAGCCTTTTTTGTAACTAATTTCATTAACAAATGCGAGTTTCACCTTTTTGTGTTATACAACGGGTTATAGCTTAGTGTATAATAATATCACGTTTTTGTGACGTGAAAAGCATAATGCAGGTAGGTATGCTAAGAAAATAATTATGATAGGTATTATCTGGATCAAGGTGTCAACTCCAAGCGAAGCATATTTTAGAAAAGGAGGTAGTTGCCTTGTAATTTAAGTATAATGTTTCACAGATTTAATTATCTGATAACCGTATATGGAGAAAATAGCTTTAGCTCGCGGCTTCGCTCGACCCAAATTTGTTTATTTTGGAAATCCATTTTATCTCTTCCTGGCTTGAACTATATGGATATTTTTTACAGAATCCTACGTCATTTCATAGTTACTAATATCTGCATGCTAAATAATTCTTTCAATAGTTGGTATAGGGAACTATTTATTGATAGATCAGTCAAACTATTTTCTTCTATATTATGTACTTTCAGATTAATAAATAAATATAAAACTGTATGAATGATAAAATTAATTTAATGAAATTGTTATTAAAAAGTAGACGTCGCTATAAAGCATAGAAGGGAATTATAAAATAATATTTTTTCTCTTTATAATAATAATAATACTCAGACTTCCTTTCATAACAGCTTAACTGAAAACATCTCTTTGATATTTGAGAATTTTTAACATCAATCATCTTTTCTATCGGTTATTGAACGAAATAGCTGGTCGTTGATCTTGAGGATGTAAAAACTGCAACTGAGTTTAAAAACGGCAAAAGATGTGGACGAATATATGGATAAATATATTGATTTACTTCATAACACATATAATTACATTTATCTTTATTAGGATTGTAATAAATCTATCTTGAAATACTTAACTTCCGAATTAAAATCTAAAATCTTTATTAGGATTGTAATAAATCTATCTTGAAATACTTAACTTCCGAATTAAAATCTAAAAGCTCCAAAGTTTGCTCAAACGAAAGTACAACATTTTTGAAACAGTAATGTTTGTTCGGAAAGAATATTATTTATCTTTTTACAATTTTAAGTAGGTACCTACTTGGTGATAGTTTTAGGTGGTTTAATTATTTTTTTTACCAATGTGTTATTTATTATCTACCCCGTGGTTAAAACAGCCTAAGTTACTCTCATGTTCGAAAATCACGTCAGATTTCCTCTTGGTTTTGATACAAACAATTTTAAAACATTTCAGTTACTATATTGCTTTAGAATCCTTAATTTAATCTATATCTCGATATAAGTACACGTAGTGGCAATGTAATATATTTGCACATTAAATTCCGAAGTAATAGAATCGTTTTCTAGTCATGCTTTTAAATTGACAGGCATGTGAGCATGACTAACTGCAGTTAAGGTATAAATAAGATCCGATCGATGTACAGAAGCCAGCTCATGCGGCTGGACACTTGCACTACGAAATTCACCCTTACTGCTACGGAATACGGGTGATGTCAAGGTCAACATGTTCGTCCGCTTGTGCTGGCAACTGCATAATGCTTTCTCCATAATCAACACATTGATACTTTTTTTATTACATACTTTTACACATAGACATATACATTCGTGATATGCCCGTATATATTTTCTTTGTGTTACATAGGCATATTAAATTAACTTTCGTGGTTAAGCTCGTTTGCCATAATTACTTGCTAGAAAAAACGTATTTTTTTATTACCATAATATTTTTTTCTTATATTTAACGTACTATCCCACACTTATAATTGCACTTCTTTACCGTGGGTTGTCTGGTAGAAATTGCTCAGCATTCAGGCCGCCGATTGTTATCTGGCTATTAAGTATTTATATTATTTTCAATACATTATATGTAACAATTCTACTTATTTCTAAAGAAACGTCTTTCAATCGATTTAAAACTTATAGGAAATGAGTGCTAATCGCCATGTAATATGACGCCATTAGTGTATTTGCTATGCTTCAATGAAATGAAATGAAATAAAATGAAATCATTTATTTTAACTTTTGGACACTTTTGATCACTTAGTTAAGTCAAATAAAGTTACATTTAGTGGCGAGTGGTTCAGTAAATGATACCCATGCAACATGGAGCACTGAAGTATCAAGTTGAATTGAAGCTAATATGTGCATGCAAGTGTCGCAAGCAGTAAGTAATTTATCTAAACAAACACTAACTTTCCGCCCGCGCTAACAGTTTTTCCCGTGGGAATAAGGGATTTTCCCGCGGTAAAAAGTAGCCTATGTGTTATTCTGATGTCATAATTTCATAATCATAATCATTATGCTCAAGTTTCCTTAATATCAATTTACCCGAATTTTTATAAAATTGTTGTTTATTTGTTTTTAACTGCTGCGACATTGCATGAACCGTCGAACCGAATCGAAGGAACGTATCATATAGCTCGATTGCACACTGCTTTACGTCATATTAGAAGCCGTTATAGTGGGCAAATATTGTGTTAAGATTGTCTTAATAGGGTAACTTGGGATTGTTTGTCCAATCTTTTTCGTCCGGCCCGGATATCCAAGGGGATGGGGGGTCGAGTCCCAGACCGAGCTCGCACAATTGGTTTTTAGAATACTGGGAATTGTGATTAGTTCAGTAACGTTTTTGTTTTTGTAGAAAGCTTTTTTATTTTTACTATATTGAATTTTATATGGGTGCGTAATAAAAGCTATAATATTAAAAAAATATAATTTTAGGTGATATAACGTTCAATAAATTGGTATAATTTTCATATACCATAAAATACTTGCTATAAATTTAATTTGTATAACGCTCAAGTCCTATAACGTTCATTTGATATAATGACAATTGTTATAACATTATTTTCTTATAACAATCATTTCCTATAATAAACTTCATTTTTTGTAATTTTACGGAAAAGAATACTCGGTGTCAGATGTAATTTACAAAAAAAGAAATAACATTATTCATCGGATTAGGGGTGTGGGCAACGTGGATCATTAAAACTAGGTAATATAAATAGGGCGGGTGCGAGCGCAGCGAGCACGGGAATTCGGGGCACACATTTGATTATTAGGATAAGTAAAATTATATAATCTGAAATTATATAATTTAATCATTATACTTAACTTTTGAAATTATGGAATATATTACTGCGTTGGTTAAGATTTGTTTTATAGGTACATATTTTATTTATATTAATTATGTGCTGTTATTTCCTGTTGGTTAGCTTAGTAGTTTATATACATTTTCAAACTGTATATTATTTTTAATGCTACATAACTGAATATTATAGATACTGAAACTGTTTTCTAGAGTCTACGAAATTAAAAATTAAAATTTGAAATTTAATACTTTTTAAAGAAAAGTTTTAATTATAAATTTGTTCAGTGGCACGAAGTTGCTTCTATACAAAATGTAGCTTCCATTTACATAAAAGTTATATCTCTAAAAGGGTATTCAGTTCCCAAAAGAGGTGCTCATATTTCTGAGTCGCGTCGCAGGTTCGCTTTGTTTGCTTGTGTTATTAATTTCACTTTGAAAGAAGACTTGTTTTATATAGTTTCAGGTATCTTTGTCTCTAATATTTATTAAATATCTAGTTAAAGAAGTGAAGTCAGTATCGTAATTATTTTCTTTAATAAAGTGCTAGGAGAATTTATTTTTAGTATTACTGCTATATAAAAACAACAGCCACGTACACACAGTCCACTGCTGGGCTAACGTGGTGATAATTACTCGTAATTTGAAAATTATGTAGAGACAAAACTATATTAATATTCTATTTCCTTATTCTACAAGCTGCAATACTGTCAGTGCATCGTTTTAAGTTTTTCAACTTTAATTTATTGATTTATTGCTAATAATTCGTCCATGACTATCCCCGCGTGGTTATTGATATTTCCGACGGAAGTAAGACATTCGCGAAGTAATAAACGACTCGTTTGCTGTTTCGAATCCAAACAAAATCGATAAGTTTTTATTTCTAGTGATATTTTACTGAACCAGCTCCCGTAACATGCAGTGCTATGACAAAAGTTTGTCAAGCGAGAAACCCGCCATATTGAAATATCCTCCAATAGGATAAAAGAATACGCACGACAAAATTATGTCTGTCTCGCGTGGACCGGGCATGTTAGAGGGGCAGACTGATCCGATTGTCCGTATGTGACAAAATTACATTGATTATAAATATTGATATTGTTTTAATGGGTCTGACCACAAACAACGCGGGCCAAACAAATAACAATTTCGAAGCACGAATAGTCATTTTAAAACATCTGGGTCTGACCACAGAATACCAAATTGTAGTCCCTTCCCTAGTGTGACCAACGACGCTAAATATTCTTCAAGTAGTTGTTTTAAACAACCTAGACTACTCTACTAGTCTACTCGTAGTATGTATAATGGAGTATGAACCCAAACTTACTAAATTCTCTACTTTTATGCTCATAGTTATGGATGTATTCGGCCACTCCGCCAGTCTCCATAGAATTTGCAACTCGGAAAGTATTAATTCTGCAAAGAGGTACTTCTGGTTCCGGCCAGCATCCGCGTTCCGTTCCCTGCATCCGCCACATCCGCGTGCGAAACCGCTGTGAATAGGTGAAGTGGCTTGCACGCCGGTACTCACTCGTATTTACTGTTTTATTTATGAGGACCAGGTAGCACAGTATGATTATGCAATTCTATTTTAAACTTTGTTGTTTGGGTTATTTTCGCTTGGCGTTTTAAAATATTTGTAAAGGTCTTATCTGGGTATTCGTATTTGACAGGTAAATCCTAGGTTCAGCTCCTCTGTGTCTTTATTTGATGTTTTGTGAACACGTGCTTTGTTTCCCTATGTACCTTTTCTTAACACTGGCATAGAGCTAAAAGCTAGTGCTACAAAAAATAAATATAAATAAAAAAGCGTAGGTATTCGTATTTTTATCTTCATTACCTATTAACTACTTAAGTTTTTTAAATTTACCTACGCTTGTGATTCAAGTTTCAAAGGACTTGCTGCACCGATAAGATAATAAATTAACTACGTTGCGGGGGAGCGGATGGCTGTACCAAGTTATAATATAAGTCATGTACTAACGAGTCTAGGAGAGGCTCGAGGGAGCCTCTAGGCTCTAGTTGAGTCTCCTAATCTTTCATCCCTTATAATAATATGATATTATACGATTGTTTATATTATACCTAGTTTTTATCAGCGGTTTTCCTCATCAATGTTGGTTGGCTCAAGTAACCCAAATGTTATTTATAGATCTGTGATTTACAGACTTTGTTTATTGTTTACAGTGTCGATCCAGAGTAGAGCTAGTTGTTAGAAATTTGCAGGTGATTATTATCTTCAGACCCGTTGTTTGTTAAAGCCCGGATTGAGGATTAATTTCCTTAGATACATTAAACCGATGATTCGAAAACAGTTACGGTAGAAGAAAAAAACATACTTTATATGATACCAGTTACTTTGCACTACTTTTTTCCTCACACGTCACTTAATTTCGACCCAGGATGAATTACGAGAAAATACTTTCTATTCTTCCTAAGTAACTGAGTTTAAGCTCATATCCAACCTCTTTTTACTATCGCAGTACTTCTACTAAACTCTTTAGATACATAACAATTACATCATCATTGTAATTACAGCCGCAAGACGTTACCTGCTAGACAAAAGCCTCCCCCAAAGATCTCCTTGTAATTCTCAAGGGGTATAATATTTACCTATCTTTCCTTCTATAGTGGTTTATGCTTTGAGTATATTTATCCTGTTTCCTTTTACAAAAAAGATGGAATATTTTCCCTCAATATCTTTGTTGTGTGTATTTTTGGGAGTGCTTTACTGTATGTATACTAAGGAGTAATACCTACTAATATAATATAAATATTATATGATCTTTCTTTTCAACAACACACTCGTCTTAATGTAAATTGTTTTTAAGATAATCTTTTGCTGCAGGAAAACACGACAGTAGTATGCGTCGTGCAAAAAAATAAAACTTATATTTAGTGGACTGCCGCAGGCTTTTAATGATGATGATAATGATGTTTTTATAGTTTGGAAATTAATCTAGCTGTATTCAGGTTATATAATAGCAATTTTTTAAAGTTAAACTGTGTTTTTTGTATTGCTAGCTAAGCTGTGTATTGCCTGTATTAGGTCAGGTTGTAAACAAAGAGTAGGTATATTTATTGCTCCTTCACTTCTTTTAGAAATATTTATTTTTCCTAATATATTCGGCTTACGACAATTACTTATGACAATTCAAATGCAAACAAAAAGAAGCAAACATATTTATCAAGACTATGTATGTAGTTTAAGCTATAATAGATCAGTTTTCCGTAAATATCGTCCGAGTGGTCAGGTCAAGGCAGCGGTACTTGTGAAAAGAACTCAGTACGCAGGAATGCATAATGTAAATGATTCGTTATGCTTTAGCGGCCACTAAGACAGGACTGTTTCTGTTTTGTGCTCTTTGCATATTTTTGATGCATTCAATGAACTGTTTGTGACTCAATGACGCCTGAATTTAAAGACGTGCGTGATAGTTCATTCGTTTCACGATCAGCAGGCTACATAATGCGTAAGAAGCTGGCGAAGCTGTCAAATGCAACATCCTACTAATATTATAATCGTGAAAGTTTGTGAGTGTGTAAGTGTGTTTGTTAGTTACTTCTTGACGTCTAAACGGCTGGAGCGATTTTAATACATTTTGGTATGGAGTAGCTGACACCCTGGATTAACACATAGGCTTCCTTTTACCGCGGAAAAACGGGTAATGATGAAACGGTGAATCGATAAGGACCTAAGTTCAGCTCTTAAACAAAATTAATATTCTTTCATCTCTTGCTGAGCAAAATAGGTGTTTTATTTCTTCAGTAATTTTTCTTTACGTATACTGTACTGTATATTTATAGTTCTAGATGTAAACACTACTTTAGAAACTCAACGACACGATTATGGTGTAAAATTCACAGGCCAAAATGTGCCTTCATTAAAAACGAATGAAGACGGGTCGTATAAAAGTACCTAACTGTAAAACTCCTCCAACACGGTCTTGTCCATTAAAAATGAACACCAAAAGCTTTTTATTTTTCGCGGATTTTAGCTGACATAACTTGTCTCTTACATAAAGTCTTGCTTGGGAGGTTCGCCCACGCCTTAAAGAATCTACGTCCCACCATCTTTCAAGAAAATTAAATACTAAGGAAATTCGCCAAATAGATGATAAAATCCGGTCCTTTGGCGTCAGGTTCCTAAAGCATTTCTGAAGCTTTGATCTTCCCCAACTCATGTTTTTAAAGTGTTGCCAGAATGTTATTAGCATACGCTTTTGAGTTTTTTAGAAAATACGCCGGATGGTTTCGCTTTTACATTTTTCGTTGAAATTGGTCTTGTTTGTTTTTGATAGTTCATATTAATTTATTTATGTTTGACGACGATTGTTGAATATCCTGGTTATTTAGGATATTTAATAGTTAAAAATAAATAGGTAATGGTTGTAAAAACTATCTATACTAATTAATCACTCAAAAATGTAATCTATAATTCCACAAATAAACGTTTCTTGACAAGCTGTGATGGATAACTTGTCAATTTAATTTTATAGTAAAGATAGTGAATTGTTACATATTATTATTTGGTTATTTATAGCAAACGTTTATCTAAATAGTATTTTGTTAATAATACATCATGTGACTTTTTTTTTGCAAACATGCATACCTATTTGATATTGTCACTGTAACTCATTTAAAAATTACCATAAGTCGACTTGAATAGATCTGCAGAATACAACGAGATGTTTTTTGTAAAACAATAAATTAGTCTTAATATACCCTGTTGTATTCTTAGTTTCGGAAAGAATTTTCTTTCAACAGAAACATTTAAAACAAATAACAACAATACAACAACAACTACAATATATCTAACAACATCATAACATCATATCAGTTCATCTATAAAATGTTTATTAATTTTAGATATGCACTTTACGTTCACTTTTTTTTTGTAAAATGTTTCGTTATAGTACGATATTATGGTCATAAAACCAATGTCGAGGTTGATGAAATTTTTGTTTACCCTTTGTTCAACCATAGCACACAGCAGAATAAGCTTTTATTTCATGAAATTTGATTGCGTGGCTCTGTTTTAAATTACTGAAAAGGGTTAACATGTTTAATAAAATGCAAATATTTTGTTACTTTACAACCTGTGGCAATACACTGCTTTACTATGCCTTGGGATGGAGGTGTTGCCAGAATCTCGCATTAGCAAGCGGTTTGGGGATTGCAGTTGTTGATAACACAGGTGAACACTGTAGACCATTCCATAGGTATTTTTCGCCTATGAGTAGCCTCCTGCGTCATCCATACAGGTTGGTTGGTCCACTTCTAACCTGGAAACTACACGGCACCATTAGCATATATTATGTATATTCGCTTAAACTAAAACAGGGCGAGCTTTTGGTTACCCTTTTTTGCTCGATAGTGATATGGCAAGTATTGTAAAACATGAAAACCTTTTCTTGGCCACGTAGAATACAATACCTACAGGAAAGGTCATACCAATTTATAAAGCCTGAATGAGTACCGTTTTTTCTTTTCATTTCTATTGGAACCGGTCACATGAGTTATGAACAATTTTTCATCTTTTTACCTGTCATGGATTTTCCAATAACGCTACTAATTTTTCTGCAGTCTGCGGCACTCGAACGCCATAGTTATCAAGTTATGTGTTGGGCTCGAGCCAAGCTCGTGAAAAACTTCTTGCATGCACTGCTGCATATGCTGAAAACGTCTGCAGTGAATATTTTTTCATTTTGTTTGGATTGCGTGTCTTTAAAGTTTTATGATAATATGAAAATGAGGACATTTTACAAAAAGTTATCCGTACATTCAATGTGTGTAAAAATTTATAGTAGTTAGTTGTAAATATAATACATTTCACAATAAAGTCCCATGTTGGTGTTGGACAAACATATTCATCAGACACTACTGTGCGTGTTTATGACTTGCCATGATGTACAAGTATACTTAGTTATTTTTTAATAATGAGTAATTTAATCATTAGTTCACCACAAGGAAATCTGTCTGCAAAAAAAAACAATACACCACAATACACGCAACAAGTTCTGTAAAGTGGTTACGTGCATAGCACCACAAATTGGAATATGTGTGATAGTTTTAAGATAACAGGCAAAGTGTTATATGAAATGTGCATGGATTTCCTTGTCCTTCTCAAGAGTTATAGCATCCCTGGTCTTTTAGAATAGAATAGAATCGGAATAAGAATGGGAATAAATACAGTCAATACAGTCCACATCGTTACAAGTGTACAGTGGAAATAGGCAATGCTTTATAGGGATGTTTACTGTCTCAGCCGAAAGACGTCCACGTTTACTGTATTCAAAATAAATTCATAAATTGTCTTACACTATGTAGGAAATAAAACATCTGAAATTACTCTAGTATAACTTATGTGGGGCGATTTTTGGCAATTTTATGATTTACAATAAATCAAAATAAAAATAGTACGAAAACGACAATACAAGCTTATGACGACAGAAGCAAGTATTCCCTTAATTTTTCATATCAAATATTGTTTTTGACATTTCATAAAAAGAAGCTCTTTTGACTAGCCAGTCAACGTCCCTGACTTAAAAATAAAATATGCAGACGTAAATGAATAAGAAAGATATCATATTCAACCGTGCCACCTGTATTGTTTTTGATTGTTTTCAAATCTTACCAAAAAGGTTTATCAAGATTATAGAAATTTGTTTACTCTCCTGCCGCGCGTAATCTACACAATTGACGTTATCGTAATGTAAATCGGTCCGCATCAAAAGAGAACCGACACTTCCTCACAACATTCCATCATGGTTTTTATTACAAAACGATAAAAACGTAAAGATTCAACACATCGATAACATGCGATTTATCGTTCTTACATATCGAACACTATCACGCATTATTTGACAGTAATGTCCATGAATATCGCGTGAAAAAAAAAAAAAATTATTAATCTAGAAACTATATTTAGGGATAGTTTTATTTCGAGTCTATAATTTGTATTAAAATGGCAATTTTGGAAACTTCACAGTTATCGAGTCAAGTGGAGAAGTTGGCGCAAGTCAGCCGTGATCTCCGGCGGAAGCATAAGCAGATGCAGAACCAGGTAAAATACGTTTTATTTCTTTTGGCTTAAGGATAAATTTCGTTTGGTAAGAAAGGCTGGAATAAGAACTAATTTTGATAGACGGTGGTCTATATGTGAGAGCAGGAAAGCACGAGACAGTATGAAGAAAGTAGCGCCCTCCTTTTTCATAAATTTTTAGCAAAGCTGTTCTTACAGTAATTGCCAAAAAAAAGGCTACAAGCTAACCTTAGCTAAGCTACTAAACCTGATAAACTACTCGATAAACAATATAATATTTTTTTACATTGAATTAACACAAAATTCTGCTGAATATTATTACTAGGAAAATAGTTCAAAAGGCGGAAAATATGCATATGCCATAGGCGGAGGGATTGTAGAGGTACATACATACCATGCATAGAGATTTGTAATTCAACTATTACAGACTGACAAGGATCTAAACTTTAGATTGCTTAAAAGATAAATAAATACACCACGTTCCTTTAGATTCTATCTAACGTGGTCAAAAAGCAAGTATTATGAAATTATAACTTCCTTTTATATCCATAACGAACTGTGTCTCATTATTTCCACTGAAAACGTCGACTAAAATAATTTAGGCTAACTCTTCCACGTCCTGATGTGTCGACACAATATTTTACGTGTCACTCCCCCTTTATAGTTCAATAAAGAGGATGTAACAGCTGTGAGAATCCATAAAATGCGCATATCGTTGGTATAATGTGTGGATAAAGGGTTTCGCACACGCTGCGTTTAATGTACATTCTCATGTTAATAAAATGTTTATTCTTTTTTCAAGTTTATCTGATACAGGCAGACGATTTTGTCCTGTCAGGATCCCATAAAAAATCCAATTTAGATTTAGATTTTTCGGTTGTATTTTTGTTAATTAATGTTTTCATAAATCTGTTCTGTATTGAAGTTGAGGCGAAGAAATCGAAAACAAATATATTTTATACCAAACAAAATAAACTCGCCCACTTTTTTCGTCAACTTAAATTTCCTTTCTCGACCACTATATTGTCCACTCCCCGAATTGTCGAAGTGCTTTTAATAAAGTCTGTTAAAACCTGACCAGAAAAATAAAATACCTGCGCTGGGGGCGCCACATGTAGTCTAAACTAACAAACCATGTGCATCACTTTCACTTCAACACAATTTTTTAGGACATATTGCGATTACTATTTTCTTGTCGGATTTTACATACATATTATTATAATCTTGGCGACACGTGCAAAATTGACAAACTTTGCTTCGAACAAAGCAGTAGACACCTCCTATTTGTTTTTTTTTGTTTTGATATAAATCATGGGTTGACTTTGCATTAATGTATTGTTTGTTGTTGCAGATGCGTCTTATATGCGAAGAGAGATCAGAGCTGACGGCCATAGTGCAGAATCAACAGCGGGACATCGCCGTGTTACAACAAGCCAACGCACAAAATACGGTAACACCTTACAATACAGCACAATATTGTTTATCATCATATCATCATCATTTTAGCCAGTAGGCGTCCACTGCTGGACAAAGGCCTCCCCCAAAGATCTCCACAACGATCGGTCCCGCGTTGCCCGCATTCAGCGCCATCCATAGCATCCGCATCAGAAAGAGATAATTTTTTTTCGTAGTTTATAGACGTAATAATATAGGCGACCCGTCAACACCATAGTAATTTGGTTCTGAGATATTTTTGTTTTCCGTCAGTTTCGACTTGTAGAAAGACACCAATAGAAAGCTGCATGCCCTTCAGAGCAATCACAACCCCGAAACAACATACAGAGACTTGGTGGCACAATTGGTAGTGCTGCGCCTGTACGGCTCGAATAGCCAAGGAGGTGCGGGTTCAAGTCCCTGCCCAAGCTCAATGAATTTCATTTTTCGCTTCGATTAAAAATATAATCGAATAATGTTACAGAAATGTGCGTCGTGCGGCGGGCTGACCCCGGACGGGACGGACGACGAGGACCAGTCTTCGAAGCCAACATTCAGCGTCCGCGAGCTGCGAGCCATCCTGCACGAGCGCAACGAGCTCAAACTGAAGCTCAGCAAGGCGGAGGAACAACTGCACAATCTACAGGCGGAGCCGCAACATGATAGGTCAGTATTAATTTCAATCCTTAACACCCGTTTGCACTAACCTTGACTCGACGAGGACCAGTCTTCGAAGCCAACGTTTAAGGTACGCGAGCTGCGAGCGATCTTACATGAGCGCAACGAACTCAGAAGCTGAGCAAGGCGGAGGAACAACTGCACAATCTACAGGCGGAGCCGCAACATGATAGGTCAGTATTCGAACATTTCAATCCTTAACACTCGTTTGCACTAACCTTGACTCGACGAGGACTAGTCTTCCAAGCCAACGTTTAAGGTACGCGAGCTGCGAGCGATCTTACATGAGCGCAACGAACTCCGAAGCTGAGCAAGGCGGAGGAACAACTGCACAATTTACAGGCGGAACCGCAACATGATAGGTCAGTATTTGATCATTTCAATCCTTAACACTCGTTTGCACTAACCTTGACTCGACGAGGACTAGTCTTCCAAGCCAACGTTTAAGGTACGCGAGCTGCGAGCCATCTTACATGAGCCCAATTAACTCAAACTGAAGCTTAGCAAGGCGGAGGAACAACTGCACAATCTACAGGCGGAACCGCAATATGATAGGTCAATTGATATTAATTTAAAAAATTAAAAACAAATCAAATCACCCCTTTTCCTTCGTGATCGAATCAGGAATGATGTGATCCGCTGGCAAACCAAAGTCCTGCCACCAGCCCGAAGAATCGCTAAACTTAAGTTGCATTGGGCGGGCACATTGTGCATAGAACCGACGGCGGCCGTTGGGGCAAAAAGGTTCTTGAATGGCGACCGCGCGCCGGAACACGTAGCGTGGGCAGGCCCGCCAGAAGGTGGACCGACGATCTGGTGAGGGTCGCGGGAAGCCGCTGGATGCGGGCCAAGCAGGACCGATCGTTGTAAAGATCTTTGGGGGACGCCTTTGTCCAGCAGTGGACGTCTACAGGCTGAAGTTATGATGAATAATGAAATTAAATCAGACTTATTTTTATATTTTTGACATTATACATCACTTAGGTAAAGTCATTACATTTACTGGCGAATTCAGCAAAGCAACGTGTGCGATCTTCTGTGGAGATTAGCTCGCCGAAGAAACTCCACAGGCGGCACAAGTTTTGGTCATTACGCTCTGACTTAAATTTTAAGTCTACACGCCTTTTTCAGCAGTGGGTTGGTAACATTTGTTGCGACAATGTAACATTTTATTTTTACCTTTCTTTTCATCGATTACATAATTATAAAGATTTATATAAGTTTCTTTTTATAAAATTTTGTCCTTATCATTTACTTTGAACCTTATTTTGTTTCGTTAATTTGTCTTTTTTATTATTTAATTTTTGTTTTGTTTTCGTTTGTAAACTAACAGTTGTAATTTGTTTTCTGTTCATAGCGGGCTGTTCTCTCATTACAGCGGGTCGGACACGTCTCCGTCTCTGACAAGCACCATCACCGCTGAAGAGGAAGAGGCTCCAGTCCAGGGTCCTTTGCCGGCTGAACCTGACGACGCGCCGTGGAAGAGGAACAGCGGCATCAGGAAGTTGTGAGTATTACGGAATACCAGCCCTTCTAACATGCCCGGTCCACGCGTGACTGACATAATTTTCTCGTGCATATTCTCTTATCTTATTGGAGGATATTTCAATATGGTGGGTTTTTTGACAGTTAAATGTGCGACAAACTTTTGTCATAGCACTGCATGTTACGGGCTCTGTAGTCCCCACAGAAGCGACGTACTTCAAATAAATTGCAACTCTAGCTCCTAATCATGGTCTAAAGCCGATGTCACACACAGCGAATAGTCGCTGCGATTGCATTCGCTGCGACTAAAAATTAACACGGGGAATTCGCAGCGAATAGCCTGTCACACAGCGATTACGAAAACAAGGTCTTGCATCCCTATCACAAGTCAAAAGGGAACTCCAGTAACTAATATATTTTTATAATTTTTGTTAATGAAATAAAGACTCGGTGCATGCCACCTCGTTGCTTCACCCTCATCTCATTTACCATTTTCGTCTAAATTCGAATATATTTAAGTTTGTAATTCAGTCAACAATCATCCGTCATTTCATTAATTTTATTATTCACTTTTCGTTAACCTCTCGGCCATGTCGGCAATATTTCAAAATTCCAGTATATAATCCAGTTTATAATCCATTTAAATATTTTAATAAATTTGTGAACAGTAATGTGTTATCTTCTTGTGCACGCTCGCTGGCTTGTGGCTCGCCCAAGAGCAAGGCGAGCCGCGAGTGTAACAACTCTTTTTTCCTTTTTACCACGCGACTGACACAATCCTATACGTCATCATGCGCTGTTCATCCTTGTCTATTAACACGCATTTGACAAGGATGAACATCATGATGACGTAGGCTTATGTCAGTCACGTGGTCAGAATGCAAGACCTTGTTTTCTTAGACCATGGTTACAATAAAGTGTGATTCAGATCGCACACAGCATCGCACGGCGCTAGCTAATAACATTGAATTCCAAAATTGAATATTAGAATTTAGACGAGGAAGAAATGGATTAGAGGTGAGAATCTGGGCTAACTCTTTATTTCTTACCTTTTCATTTGTAACTTTGTGAAATAAGCCCCATGGTGACGGATTTCATAATTTGTGAATGTTATAATTATTATACTAATACTAGGTTTAGTGTTATTTTCATCATCTAAGCATGTTTCTTGCTCGTTCGTTTTCCGTTTTATTTATGCACTCTGGTGATGGAATGGTTTATTTATTATTACGATAGTAATGTTTTGGTGTTTCATTTTCTTTTGGATACATTATTTTTGTCATTTCATTCATTCTTTACTGTACAGACGTCTGGGTTTTCTTTTAATTTAACACACAGCTTTTTATTTGGTTCTGGTACTTTTTTTTCCATTTTACTGTACCTATCTGGGAATTAGTAGTTCAAAGCATGCATTTTAAATTAAGTACCTATCTTTTACAATGTTGTTATACAAAAACCACTGTGACTGTTCAACTTAGTGTTATATTCAAAATTTCTTTTACGTGTATTTTTAGGTTATTGATATTAAAAAACATGTGGAAAATTGGGACCAGGGCCGAAAGAGATCTCGCTAGGCTCAGGACATCGTAACACTAGGCACAGCACGGATTTGCATGGGAACTATACGAAACCCAGAGCTTAGTTTTGCTTTTCCCTTCTTTCGAATTGTAACATCTTAAACGATATGCTTAGCATGGTGACCGTTGATAATTAAAACTTTACACTACTTACAGGCTGATTAAGGTCTAAATGAACGTGACAAGAAATATAATGGGGTATGAAGGGGGTATGTTACAAATTAAGGGATAGGCCTTATCGAAAACATTTTCAGGTTTTAGCTAGAAATGTTGTTTTTGATATTAATAGTTTTAATTTTGACAAAGATACATTGATCTTTGAAATACGAAACGACACAAAAACAAAATATTTGACTTAAAACATGAAAACTCAACTTAAAATTAAAACAATAAAAGTAGATTCTCAAAATCGTGTGAGCTATCTGAAAAATATACTGAAAGAGTACCTCAGAAAGCCTATACATACATACCCCATTCATTAACTTGAGAAATAATTATATAGTGAGTGCACCTTAGTCCACGTTCATTTAGATTCTTTTCGGAATTTAAATAAGAAATTCTGAAATCAGAGGCGATTTAATATAATCTGGGTAAATATCACTTACTACATATACATTAAGAAATTTTCATCTGTTAGAAGTAGGTAGTTGTAATGACTCATATTGACAAATTTTGTAGTTTACCTTTGAATACAACTCGCTATTCTTATGAAGCAATCTACTTCATTCTCTTAAAATCTATAGAGTAGACTATAGCATAGATAGAATATACTCTCCACTCCATAAATTTTATCTATAAATAAAGATCAATAATGTTTCTACGAAATAATATTTAATTAAATTAGCCACAACTGACTTCAATAATAACTCAAATTTATCATTGTATCACAATATCTATCATTTTGTAAACATCATCAGTCGCACTTTGGAATGCACCTCATACATTCTCATCGCGCAGCACGTTGGAAATGGAATCCAAATAAATAATATGTATGTCTATTTTGTTGTATCTAATCTTGTGTTTTATTTATTAATATTTGATGTAAAAAATGTGTTACAATTGGGATATAAATATAGCATACGTGAAAGAAAACCAACTGGAAGTTCATGGTTGGTTTTCCAGAGTCATGTAGATCAACCTCATTTTGAATAACCTCAAAAACATAATTTTTATTTTTTGTCTATACTAGACTAGAGCGCTCTCCCAAGTTTTTTTTTACATTTAGCAATGGCACTTAGATAGTTAATCGTTGCCATATAATAGTAAGTAATTTTAACTTTCCCTTTTTAGGGCTAAAAACATCTTAGGTTTTTCTGCTAACTTTTTAATTTTCTACCGGCGAAAAGACTAAAATAGTGCCAAAAAATAAAAAATATAGAGAAATAGAGCTACTAAAAATACATCTTAGGTGTTTTTGTCATCTTTTTAATTTTCTGTTGACACAAAGACTAATTTAGTGCCAAAATGAAAAATAAATAAAACAAAAGTGTAAAGTGATATTTTTTGTTTTAATCGTGCCTGGGGTTGCCATAGGTTCCGCCTGGCGCTCTTACGCGAGGAAGGCAGGCGGTCGCCGCCGCCAAGGATCTCTTTCGGCCCGTGGTACTGAACCACGCCGCTAGGTGCCACGCCTGAGGCCTGGTATGTTGTTAGGATTCAGGCTGCGTCACACAGAACGGGGATTTTCTAGAATGCTGAAAAAGAGAGCACTTCCTAGCTAGTAGTATTTCTAAACAACTGCTAAGCTGTGAATAAAATTGGTAGTAAATATTTTATATGTATTTCATATCAAAGTACGTAAAGAACTAAAAGTAGCCAATAAAAAAGAGTACCTATGTGATTACCATCAACAGATTTTCGGGGCTAAATAATCCGTCGCACTATTATATACGAGTACTTCTGTGGCGTTGCGCTAATTGGAAAACGATGGTACAGTCCGTCAAGGATCTATATGAACGTAGACGAGAGATTGTTAAAAATACTATTCCATATGCCTTCGGCGTTAGTGGCTTTTCGAACAAACGATGCGTTCAATGTTTAAATAATTTGCATAACATTAAATTAAAAATTTAAAAGCCCCCGCCACAAAACCGATACTTGATCCTTTCAACAACTAGAAATGAGCTGATAATCTTTAAATGGCTTAAGATATTATCTTGGTTCATAGCTAAGAATACTCTCGATTGTGACATCCTGTACACAAAAAAAAAGTAGATCAATCGGAGCATCCATTTAGCAGCTACGATGCCACAGACAAACGAACAGACAAACACACACGTCAAACTTATAACACCACTCTTTTTCGTCGGGGGTTAAAAAGAGTTTAAATGAACCTTTCGTTTGTCCGATCCTCGTGGGTCGGTGGGACGGTTAACTTCTATATACGTATTGTAAATCTGTCACGCCTTCTAATATTTGTGTTGAAGTGTGACGACGATTGGTTATAGAATTCTGGCTTCAAATCGAACCTCGCATACGACAGGTGCGGTCAGGATGCCAGCTTGAGGTTCGCTAGTCACCAGAAAATATTTTAGTCTATAAAATATTCCTTGTACTTAGTTAAATAACATTTATTTTATTTTTTTGTTATACGGCCGCGTTCTGTGTGACAAGGCCAATTTATTTATTTTTATTAACATTTTATTTTTAAGTAAGACAATCGCGCGTCAGAAAACTAAGGATGAGGTGTGGAATAGTAAAAATTGTAGCGAATGTTAGTTTATTATTACATTTTATTTTATTGCACCTTTATTTTTTTGACGCACTGTTATAAGTTTATTACTAGCATATTTTACTTTAAAAGCTTTTTATTTAATGATTAGATATTCCTAGCCTGTGTGGTATCATACTTGCCAGCCCTGACGAAGGCAAACATTCGTGTGACGAGCACTTATGTTTGCCTTGTGATTGGCTGTATTTTCCACATTAGGTATGTATGTAATAATAGCCGACTTTTTTCTATAGTTCAGGGTCTGTTACTTTAACAATGTGTAAGTTTAAATGTTGATTATATTTAACATGATTCTAAAATGTTTATATTAATTTCCTTTCGCAGTTTTCGCAAGCTCTTTGTTGAGTCTGATATCGCCGTGGGCGCATTCCCCCGCCGCCCCTTCACCTCGTTCGCGTCCAAGATGGCCGCGGCCGGTGGCGCCCCCTCGCCCGCCTCGTAGGCATTCCTCGCCGCACGCACACAACAACACACCCACACACACTAACATACACACACACCAACACCAACACGCCTCCAGACTAGACCTGCGCCAAGAACTGCTCAACCTAAACCTCAACAAAGACGAAGTCATAGACTGGCTTGGACATATACAAGAAGATGTCTTCGAACATGACGTTCAGTTGCAACGTTCAATATCTCTAGATAGAGGCGTAGACATATTCCATTACTTACAAACAGTAGGCTCGGATTCTGACACTACCGTAGCGTCGTCTTGGTCTATCGCTAACAGCGTCCGAGAGTTACAGTACAAGAGTTTTGAAGATATCCCGGCTTCTCACCAAGTGAAAAGTCGACGTGCATCTTATGACTGCGACGAACCTGGTTTGAAACCTCTGAGCCTACTGATCTTGAATAGCTACAAAGGTCTGGATGTGGAGAGGAAATCGCCGCAGTTTAAGAAACTGCAGAGGGTGTTTACGTTTGTTAAATCTATGGAAAACTTCAAATCGTTATGTAATTCCAGAGAAAACTTGAATCGGAGACGAAGAAGTTTGATAAGGAGTGTGTCGTTTACCGCTGAAATGGATCGAGACAAAGGTGAAGGGAAAAATGTACCCGAAAGAAAGTTTGGTATTGAATACCACATGAATTTGAGAAAGGAGGTTTTGAAAAAGAGTTATCACGACTTTAAGAGTTGCGAAAACGTGTCTACTAAAGTCATTAGTAAGTCTAAAAACCAAAAATTGTTGGAATCTAAAGGTGAATACGAAGAAGAATCACGACTTAGAAAAATATACTCGCTCCATAGCTCAGGAAATAATAGCCGGGATGCGCCTGCTATCACCGTATCGGACTATAGTGAACTAGTTAGTGTTGCCAAAAGTGATAAAGCAAGTACTTCCAACGTAGAAGTAGTTTTACATCCCACATTCAATTTGGAAGCATCTATTTCGAACATGGAAACAAATAATATCCAACCTGATGTTTTGAATTTGTATTTAGAAGCATCTAATATGATTATTAACAAGTCGAAATCAGGACTAAAGTCAAATACATCCTGTTCAAAGTACATCGCTTCCAAAAAGAAAACAAAATCTTCGAATACTTCCAATTCAGTAGATATAAGTAGCAGTTGTGTCTGTCGAATTTGTAGAATGGTTTTAGATGAGAAGACATCGTTTTTACATAGAAATTTGACTAATTCTAATTCAGATTCCACCGCATCCAATCCGGACGCGGGGTTTTCGAGTAATTTCGATTCCTTAGGAATAAATAGCAGTTGCAATTGTCAAATTTGTAGACAAACTAGAAACGAGAAATCCACGCATTTGTCTAGAAACTTGACTAAGGTATTTATGAAGACAGTGTCAGGAAGGAAGTTTTCATGGGACGAGAACAACAATTTCACTGAGGGGGAAATGATTAGCTGTATATTGCAAGTTTTAAAGTTGTTGTTTGGGCTTTGGCTACGACATTTAGATCACGATAACTAAAGGGCCATCCACGCCACAGTAATTCCTTTCCCACACGAAGCCAATGAAAGTAAACTGGTTTCTAATTTTCATGATCCACAGAACAAAAACACAGCTTAGGCGCTGCCTACGCTCTAGGCGCTGTCAAATCGGGTCTTAAATATAGCCATATCCTAAGCAGTTTTGGTTAAGAATGGCCTAAGGTTAATGCAAAAAAATGTTTCACTAAGAGTGGCTTAAATACGTAAGGCATAAATTTAGGCGATTCTAAACTTAGTGCAAACGTGTATGAGAGTATAAATTGTATTACATCACCGTCTACACCGAAGATTGAGATGAAAAGTCACTTCTTTGAGATGAAATACGGTCCAGAGCGTCTTGGCGCCGCTTGGTGGATAAAGAATCTGCATACATCGGTTACTGCTGGAAAAATCGGGAAGGTGAAGCGCAAGTTAGGGATATTTGGAAGACTATTGTAGAAGGGGCGCAGCCTACGAATACAAATCAAACTCACTGAAACTGATTTTAACCAACTTTATTTTACGTTAATTCAATAGCACTTCACAAAAACAACCGATATGATAAATGACTCCCGAACAGCAAGATCCTGGAGAGATCAGGTCTTTTCCAGGAAAACGACACCGTAAAACTGACTGAAAGCATTAAAATAAATTCACTCGAAAATGATTTAAATTTCGAACAAACTCGCGGCCGATACCAAAAGAAAAAGAGACGGCATAACCGATGCCACACATACTAGGAGCCCTATGTCCCTGCTGAGAAATAACAGGACGAGGATTAGAGAAGTAGCTTCTTTGAGAATATTGAGAAATTTTCAATTAAACGAATTCATTTTCAGTAGCTCTATGTGAGAAGGGTCTGTGGTTTAATAATATTATTGCAACAGTTTATTCCTTTTTGAACAGATGACGTCTGTTTACGTATTCAACTCTTTTAAATCGAAGAGAACAATGAGTTTCGTTTTTCTTTTCGATTTAAAATAGTTTTTATTGCAATGTTATGAAAGCGTCTCGGGTGCATATTAAAACCCTTGGTGCCATTAATTCTGGAGATTGCGCATTAGTTTTTTCTGACTAATATTTCTTTTTAAAAGCTTTTGAAGCAAAACAGCTTTATAAAATTCATTCGTTTTCGACTTTATGTTGAGGGTATAAGGTTAAAATGAAGGTGACAATATAGTGGACACTGCCTTTGTAAAGGTTTAAGGATGCTGGTAAATAGCTCTAATACGAAACTACAAAATAAAACAATGATGTGACTAAAATTGTCACCAACGACCACACCGCACAAATCTGCAGCGGCCATCATAAATCGGTGTGAATGGCTTAATCCATAACACTTTAATAAAAATAGTCATGTTGCCTGCTTATCGAGTAAATTGTAAGTTCAACGCTCGAATTCATAAACCCTAATCTTATTTTCGAGTCGACAGCAAAACTCAGACAGTCTCGGCCCAAAAACCAGCCACACGAATAGCGTCGTCAGTAGCCTTCATCAAGTCCTCTCGCGTGCAGGTGACAGGACAAGATGGGCAGCTAATGAGATGGTCCATTTTCTGGGGAACCATGCCACACCTACACTCCGAGTTAGAGTCCTAAACCCTAATGTCTAAATGATTGAGCCGCCTAAGTAAAGACTAACTCACAAAAAACCGTCACTTATAATGATGATAATAGTCAGAAAAGCCTAATGCGTAAACTCTATGAATGCTAAGTGGATTTAGACCCTAAGCGTAGTAATAGTAGTTTGTTATTAGCTTGACTTTGTTGCTATATTGTTAATGTTAGACATTCCGCCATTTGTATTGGCTAATAGAAAATGTGTCTTCGGTTAGGTAGGTGAAGGTCTATTTCCTTATTTCATATTATTATGATTACCTGATAAAAAAATTATAGATAATGCCCTCAAGAATTTTAAAGGGTGACATGCAAAATTAAATTTTAACCATTAATAAAGGTCATTCTGTGATATTGATAAAAAATATTTAAAGCAATCAATGAAATTAAACCTTAAAGAGGCGTAAAATTTCCGAATAAAGAACGTCTGGTAACCCCAGACCCCTTAATCGTTAATTTCATTGCTTAGCAAAGCGTAGATGACAGAATGATCTTAATTTCAGGTTTGATGTACTAAAAGGGTTTATTTATATTAATGTGCAGGTAATCTACCCTATTTCTAACAATATCTTTTGCTATTTGGACGCATTTTCTATTGTTATTGTAATAATTTATATTTAGCTCTTTTAATTTATCTCCCCATCTGTCTCAAGTCATAAACCAGGTACGCATTCAAGTCTACTGTAATGATTGTAATGACTTGTACGCATAGGTTAAGCCATGTCAATTTCCTACTAAATAAACTTGTGGTTATGACTCAAATACCTTCCAATGTTACCTAGACCTCTAAATGAATCTTACTAGGTGTTCCAATGGCTGAAATATCAACGGCTTAAAAAAAAATAAAAAAGTAATAATATCGCCAACACGATATTTGAAAGATAGGGTAAACCACCCAATTATTGACAGTTTTAGCGATGTGTTTATAAAACAGACAATTTATTTATAAAAATAATTTGCAGTTACCAATTTACATAGACAAATAAGTTAATTTATACTATATAATTGTAGAAAACAAGTAAACATTAGGTATTTTATGATTTATTCATCATAAAAGCACTATATTAAAATAAGCGTCCATCACCCAAATATTGACATACCTCACCCTAATATTGACAATGCATTACCCAATTATTGACAGTACGTTTCAGTGGGTATTAAAATTTAAACTTGTAATGTAAAAGGTAAATAAAATTTTGTATTTTACAACAGCTTACTTAATAATCACACTTATCTACATTAAAATCAAATTAAAATTAAAAAAGTAATAATTATGTAATTAAAAATTATTATTTTTTAGAAATTGTTCAATAATAAAATTAATCCAGCAGTTTATGGTAATAGTTTTTAATATTGTATTTAGTTCTTTTTGTTTAGTCACTAATTCAGCATTGTTATCAATCTTTAATACAGTTTTTTTTCAGGTTTTTTTTCAGTCATTTCAATGGTTCTTTGTTTAGCCTACGAGTATACTTCTGTTACTCATGAATTTGTCTTCTCAACAATCTCTTTTTTTTTGCTGTCAAAGAAAAGTCGTGACTTTACGCTTTCCGCTTTTTCAAGTAGACGGAGAGGGGTTCTTTCTTTTTCTGTCTCCTCATTTTTTACAGGTGAAATTTTCTTTGTTTCTTTTTCATACAAGATTTAATCAGAAATAATGTTTTTTTTTTGTTTTAGGTATATTTTTCTTTTTTCTTTTTGTACAACTTACTTCTCAGTTTTCTAATTTTCTTCAACATTCTGTTTTCTTTTCTTTTTTGTATCCTCTTGCCATTTTTTCGACGTTAGTACTCTCTCTTCTTTCTACGTTTCGTACTGCTTTTCTAATGGGTGTTTTAGCAAAAACCAGAACATCATTTAGCTTAATTTTTTTCTTGCAGATCTGACAGGTGAATCATTTTTGCAGACTTGTTTTGTTTTACCATCATTAGCATATTATGGTGTACGGATTTTTGTGGGCGTAGATATGTTTCTATATGGTCCATAAAGTCTTGGTTAATATTTTGCTTGAATATCTGATTAGTTGTTGCTATAACTTTAATGTCGTTTTTGTTTGTAGTATGTTCATAAATATCGACATTGTGAACTATTTCAATAAAGTATTGGCTTTAATCGGCTAATAAAAACAGCAAATTGTCAATGTCTAATGTTGATTTGTGTCTCGTCCGGATATTTAGCAGAATAGCGAATCAGAAGTAGTCAAGTAAGTCATGTCGATAGTATATTCCAGAGCTGAGGTAGGTATATGCCTGAAATAAGTGAGTAAGAAGATAGTAATATTATAATACACGTATTATTTACTCTAGGTGTTTAAATTTTTGATGAAAATGTCAATGGTATCTAAATATACACTTTTAAATTCTATTATGGACATGGTGTTAATAATTGGACAAAACCAATTTCGACATGGTGTCAATATTTCTAAATCAGCAAAAGAAGTTGTTATTTTTAGGTCGAGCTATTCTCTACCCCAAAATTAGTCAAAAATAATGTAAATTTACTAACACTTTATGTAGAAAATATTAGCACATTATTAGTTTCAATTATTGTCAATATTAGGCAAAAGCATCAAAATTGACACCAATTATTGACATTAGTATTATTGCATTAAGACATTTATAAATAATGATACTGAGTTTATGTTATCGTATCTTATATATTAAATGAACTAAAAAATAACAATTTTCCTAGTATAATTCACAAAAATATAATAAAGTTGAGGTTTCTGTAAGTTACTCACACTATCAATTTTGCAGGAAATAAGGCTTTTTGCAAAAAATAATCGGGCTCTCACAAAAACGCGATCAGTGAGAAGCCGCCAATTCAAAAAAAGAACTTTGACAGTGTTGCCTATATTAAAAAATAAATAAAGATTCGTTCAGTTTTTGCTGTAAGAGTGAATGTTTTAAATAGAACTTCTAATTTTAATTAAACCTTTAGGTTGTCAATAATTGGGGGGTTGTCAATATTAGGGTGGTTTACCCTATATGTGAAAATCATTTTAACTGTTAAGATGACACGGTTGATATTTCAGCAAAATAACATCGACACTATCCAAATATATCATTTTATTATGTGAATAGTACGGTAGTGGTAGTTTAAAGTGACTGACACATGATAGGGCTGTGTATGTGGATGGTAACATGTTATTATAGATGTAACTATTATTATTCATATTATTGTAACGTGTATAATCGTTTTAAAGGTCATATGAGAGAATTAAAATGCTTTTACTATATGCGACATTCAAAAGTAAAAATTTAAACCTAAGTTCTCACTGGTTTTTAATTATCGATAAAGTTATAAAACCATAAAATTTTGTCACAATTTGTTAATTGAAAGGACTCGATTCATTATGAAAACCATTTGAACCAACTAAAATGGTATATTTAAATAAGAAATGTATTTGAGCCAATGACGAAACATCTTTTGAACGAAAAAAAAAAGAGAACTCCCTATCCAAAATGGGTTTCAACTGGTTTAAGAATTTCGTTGATAAATCGTCTTTATTGAAAAGGTAATGTGGATACCATTCTAAATCTTTTTCACAATGGCAATGTTTGGACCAAATAAAGGAAAGACATATCCCAGGTGTTTTTATGTACCTAACAATTCTGATTCAGTGTCTCGAAATTATTAGAATAAACATTAGTTACAAAAAACAATACGTGCAGATTTCATTATAAACTTGTACGACGAAAATTTTTACGCAAATTATGAAGATTTATTATTTTATCATAAAGAAAGGCCTAAATATAAATATGTTACAGCCTGGCAAAAAATACTGTAAATTACAGTCAGTAATGGAACCAATTTCTAACAGACGGACTAGGTGCATAAAGTGTGAGTAGGACAACAAGACTCAATATGAAGAAAGTGATACCCTCCTTTTTACACGATTTTTTGCCAAGCTGTTAAAGATAATTTCAGTAGATATGGCGAGTAATTTGTTAGTTTCCTAACATGTCAGCCTTATGGTGTAAATTCTAAATGATAACAATCAACGTTGCTTTCACTGGCGAGGTTTCAGAACTCGACAATAAACTTTTAGACACTCCATTTTAGATTTTCGAACATACTTTTTAATCTAAGACAAACAATAGCCCACAATTGAATAGTTTATACGATAAATAGCTCATATTTTTTAATCGAAGAGAAAATGTAAAATTATTGATTGATTGGACTGAAACAAACTTGAGTTAAACAAGAATGTTTCTGATTCTACCCAGACATTTTTGAGGCCTACGATCGTTATTGCCTTTGTACTAGAGTTTATTTCTATTACAGTCCGTTAAAAAAGTCGTGAAATTAATAGGGCCGCCACTTTTTTACGGTGTTGCCTTTTTACATCATGCTGTCACGCTCTAACTTATGGATATTTCTGAGAAGTAAGATTAGTTCCGTTTCAAGACTTTTTTGACAGACTGTAGTTTGTACGTATAGTTAACGCAGACGTGGTTCGAATCCAGGCAGACATTATCAATAATTTTATTTCTTCTCTTGGATTGCAGGTAGCTCAGTTCATAACATTATAGAAATAATAGGAATTTTTATACTGTTGTCATTTAATCGCTTTTATCACATTGATTGCATTCCAAAAATATTGATTTATTTATGCTCATCAACAAGTATGAGTAGAATAGATTCAGAACAGATTAGTATATTAATCTTTTTTGCGTCATTAATTTATCATTACTGACTAACATGTAGTGTCTTACTCCTCAGATGTGTATAACAATATTTCGCTCCTTCTCCCTCTAACTAAACACTTCTAATATACCTAAGAAAATAAATTGTCCTCAAATTTTATTCACAATTTTATTAGCTTTAATTTTCCTCTAAAGGACGATTTTCAGTGTCATTATAATTTGTAACTAGTCACAGTATCACTGGGTACTAGACTTAGGATTAATATTTGACTAAAATTTTATGAAAAAGCCTGACTAAAACACGATTGTTTTAATTTTTATGTTTTCATGCATCTGATTGTTGTTTATATCCAAATATTACATTTTATACCCATTTTAGTATAATAATGTTCGAATTAAACGACATGTAGGTACCTCGTAAAAGTATATTTTGCAGTTACTTTGTATTTATTAGTTTTTTTCAAAGAGAAATATTTGTTAGCCAGTTAATTCAATTTTATTCTATGTATTAAACTAAGAGTAAAAAAAGTGGTTGTTTTATGTACTTTTGTTCATACAAACCACTAACATAAATTTAAAAAATACTTCATATTGCGTGTATCCTTAGTCAGGCTTAAAATATTGTAAAATATGATTTTAACTTTGGGTTTGCGGTATTATTTTGTAGATATGATTTTATTATTAAAACAATTCAAATGAATACATAAATAATGTACCTAGAGTTTGTTTTTCACTTAGAGATATAAAAATTAGGTACCTATGATAAAATTATAACATGTAATATTTATAAGTTGACGGTGTCAAAATAATTATATATCTGTTTATAGTAAGTTTATAACTGCGTTTTATTTTATACTAACTCACAAATTAAAAACGTTGTGTAAATGGCGCGAAATATTAAACAATCAGTAAATAATTATCGAACTAGGATTGTTGATATTTTAAAAAACAATAATTAATTGGTTTAGGCTCCACTGGATGTTTTATGCGTAAACGTGTATACTGTACATACCATTGAGTTGTAATGTATGGAACTGTATGAGACAGGACACACCGCTTGCCTAACGTAGACGTGCGCGTAGACGTCTACGCTTACGCATCCGGTGTGCTCCAGTCTACGCTGCTTTTCCACCAGAGCTGTGCGAGGTAGCTAAGCGGTGTGCGAGAAAAAAATCCACCAATAGAATCACTTCATTTTCCTAGCCTAGTGATTCTATTGGTGGATTTTTTCCTCGCTCACCGCTTAGCTACCTCGCACAGCTCTGCTCTGGTGGAAAAGCAGCCTTAAGTGTGGTTGACATATTATGTCGACCCAAGTTCTTTGGTAAAAGTAGGTAATGTAACGTCCTAAATACCGTATTAATCAAATCTAAGCACTGATAAAAAGAAACATTTCACTTGTCAGACGCAGAAAACCAGTTTATTAACAATTTGTTTGGACAAGCCTTATTTTACTCTGATGATTACAATCTAACATTAGAGAATTTATCGTGTGGGCTTCGGCAAGTAATGATCTCGTTTAGTCAGTGTTATAATTTTAGACGACAACATTAGTATATTATAGTGGTATAGGCACAGAGTGGGCACAGATAATATAATACTAGTAAGTATGGCATAGTGAAAGATTATGGTCATTGTTATGGTCAAAAGCGAAGCGCCAAGCGCGGCATTCCAACCTCTCTGCATTATGGTCGCAATATGTCCTAAAAAAAAGTTATGTTGAAGTCTTCAAAGAGGTTGGAAGAGCCCGCTTCAGCTTCGCTAATTTTATAAGGGGAATTGTTGCCATAAACCAAGGATGTTATAAAGTACTACGGTAGTAGTACTTATACACATCCATGCTTATAACATCAATATAAACAGAAAAATAAACACGTGGCGCCCCCAACAGCAGGTTTTTTATCTCTGGTCGGGCGTACGCGCGCGCGTCGCGTTACATTTACATGGGTACTAGTTACTTAAAGCCTGACCAAAGAAATAAAAAATCTGCTTTGGGGGCGCCACGTGTATATTTTTACGACTATGGCAACAATTTCCCTTATAAAATTAGTTCCATTGAAATTCCGCAATATGGCGAGGTTTTTTATTTCTCTGGTCGGGCTTTACTACAGATTGCGCCAGACTCGTATTAGTCCCCTTTGAAGCGTGTGGGTATAATGAAAAAAGCTTCTAACCAAGGATGTACGCCTAGTCCTAATAGTGGTTAAAGGCCTTCCCTTCCATTCCAATTATTTCTTCTAGATATAACCAGAGATCGCGAACTTTTGGTTTCAGCTTTGGAACGAGCTAAACAGTAAAGAGTAGATCAAGCTGAACTGTTCGGACTTTCTTACGGTCCGTTGAGTAAAGGACAAGATTGCCAGACGCGTGTCCAGTTTGATGTGTCCTTGATTGTACAGTTGCCAGAGCATGCGGCTGAACATGTTGACCTTGAGAGCGCCCGTATTCTATAGCAGTAGGGGTGAATTTATTTCGTAGTGCGAATGTCCGACCGCTTGTGCTGGCTTCTGTACCCAAGTCCAAATGCATCTTTTTGCTCGCATTTGCGTATTATCAGAGAATCACTCCTCCAAAAAGAAATCTGACTCATGCGGCCGAATGTTATCAAGAACAAGCTAGGAAAGTAACGAAATATGTAAGTAGGAACATAGTTTATCTTCCTCTTGGCTATCGCTACACTTAGAGCAGGTATTCTTATCTCGGAGAAGTTATCTCTCACTATGAAAGTTCATTTGTACATATCTCGGTTAGAATGTGAAGATAAAACTGCGGTTTGCACTGATAAGATCTACCTATATGATTTGAATGGGATTCTAAATTTGAGGTCCTATATTTTTTATCACTTTAATTATTGTAAATTTTAATGTAAAACGTGGTAAAACTAAGAAAATTTGGTTCTCTAACAGCTCGTGCCTCATCTAGGTAGTTAATGTTTATTTTTTAGTTTCCAACGCTCGCTGCAGTAGTACGGCAATCATTTGACTCTTGGATTGTGCACATTAATATGCCGTCTATCTGTGTTCAACTATTTGACTCAACACACGTTACACACTTTGTGTCCGAAATCTCGCCTTACCTACTCTGCGACACTAAAAGAAGAAATAGGTATTATAATAGTCAAATTCTATGGATATTCGGGAATCCTTATAATTTAACTTACACTTTCTACCATAAAACAACACTGCATTTCACTTTTGAGTTGCACATTTGAATGCAGTTAAATTCTCACTGGCCAGGCATTTCCCTCATTTACATGGCTACTGACTGAGTTAACTTTACACTGCTCACGACGCGTGGTAACGACTGCAGGGCTTGGCTAAACAACAGAATACCAAATAAGTAGTAGTCCCTAGCTAAACCCAGTATATTTTTGAAAATTATTATGTTTTCGTTATTGCCTTGTAATGTGGCAACTAAAATACTTATAAACACACACTCACAAATCACATTTTAGTAATATTGGCAGAGGACTGAACACTATGGGTTGAAAAATCATGGAAACGCGGATTCAACCAAGGGTGGGCGGAGTTGACTTCTTCGCAATGGAAAAATGTGAAGCTTATGGTATTTTTTAGCTGCAAACAAAGTCTGTCAGTTCAGGAGGATTATACGCTAGCCAGTTTATTTTAAAATAAGCATAGGGTCTTGTTTAACCGCAGTCTCACCTAAGGGACACAAATATACAAATTCATTTCAGCAATATGCTCCAAATAAATTTTGTATATTGAAAAGCTACAGACAAGCAAAAAACAAAACAGGGAGGACAAATCCTCAAATCAAAACTAATCTAGCTGATGGCGGCTGGTTACAAGTGTGCCGAAAATTCACAAAAAAGAAATCAAATCATGCATTTTTGACATATTTAAATTTAATTTTTCGACTGTTAAAAGTGGGTGCGACCGGTTCGGATCGGGCGCTCCAAGTTCACAGCAGGTTGCGACTAGGGCTTCCAAATACCGGATTTTTTCAATACCGGTATTAATACCGTAAATATTTTTTCTAATACCGGTATCCCGGGATCCCGGTATTGAAATTACATTTATGATTTTTTTAAGAATGAACTGCCAATTGTACTTCATTCGAAGAAAACGAATAAGGAATTTAGTACTTCTTCCTAAAAAAGAACAATATCGAAAATAGAAACAAATTAAAACAAAAAAATACTGAGATAAATTAATGAACTGTGTATGGATTTCTTCACGTTTTGTTTTTTAGCTATCTGCTAGCTACTGTCCATGTTATGATTGGGTATATTTGTTTAAGTACCAATCTTTTTTTTTCTCATTTTAATTTTAATTTTGTCTTATGTTATTTTAACTAATTTTATATTCTATTTTCTATTTACTAGTTAGGGTCGCTCTGGAAGTAACTACCTAGGTTAGTATTTTCATTACTAGTAGACGCTCTACATGAGCCATATGCAGAATACTCCAGATCCAATATCGAAGGAATAAAAACCAAATTGAAATGAGAGAGTATGTTAGAATGTCAGCCAACTGTAAGAATATAGATTAGATAGTGTATAATATTATGTATGATAAATCAGACTTTATTGCTGAGTGGTAATGAAAATACTAACCTAGGTAGTTACTTCCAGAGCGACCCTAACTAGTAAAT
This sequence comes from Teleiodes luculella, assembly GCA_948473455.1. NCBI lineage: Eukaryota > Metazoa > Arthropoda > Insecta > Lepidoptera > Gelechiidae > Teleiodes > Teleiodes luculella. The sequence goes on along the minus strand of OX419600.1, from coordinate 10,264,012 downwards.
AGAAAATATAAAATTAGTTAAAATAACTTAAGACAAAATTAAAATTAAAATGAGAAAAAAAAAGATTGGTACTTAATCAAAAAATACCCATCTCTATGTTATTATAGTATTCTGCATATGGCTCATGTAGAGCGTCTACTACATGAGCCATATGCAGAAAACTCCAGATCCAATATCTGTAAATCAATTTAATTGAATTTAAAACACTGAAATAATTGCAATCTTTTGATCCTGTGACCTCAAAATTTGGCAATTTTTGTTAGGAATAGGTATAAATATCTCAATATGGTTAATGGTTTAAAGTAACGAAAACCCAATTGGAGCGGACATGAAGTTAAACTTCATAGTTCACGTAGGATTTTTCTTTGTGAGAGACTTTTTAACTATTTATGTATGTATATTATATATTAAGTTGTAACATGCTGCACTGCTAAAAGAAACTAATTATTTTACATGAACAAAATCGCCTTGAACATTCAAATCAATTACGTAGAGGTAAGTAACGATTCATTTTTCTAGTGTTCACTACTGACTTTACAAAATTATCTTCGATTATATAAAAAATATTATTGTCGGTTGCCGTAAGCAATGATAACAAGAAAATAATATGTTGTTGCAGCTAAAATTTACCAAATTAATCATTTAAGTGGATTTTAGTATGTTATTTTAGTGATTTTATAAAAAAAAGGTAATACCGGTATTCCGGTATTAGATAATTTAATACCGGTTTTAAAAAACGTTGCAAAAAGTCCGGGATCCCGGTATTGCCCAATACCGGGATCCCGGTATTGGAAGCCCTAGTTGCGACCTACATTGCCCAGGCGCAGGCTTTCTTCCGATCGTAAAACTACGACATGACAGCTTTGGAGATACAACTTTTTGCCACGGAACCGCGTTGTGGTTAAAGTGAAAACAATCCCTATTGTATTTGTAAATTTGCGTGTTCCACAAACATTTTTTTATCATTTTGAACATCAAGAAAATTTTTGTACTTATAATTATATTTTTAGTCGTGTAGGACCTTTTAATATTTGCAGCTAATGCCTTACAATAAATAATATATTAAATAAACGATTTTTTTGTACTATAGTAGTGTAGTAGTTAGCTATAATAGCATGTTATTTTTCCCAAGTAAAATTATTTCCGATGGAAAAAATAAAGTAATGAATGACACTAAATACAATACTTCGCATTTATAATGTCAACCAACGTTTAATGGTTTTATCTTTCTTTGGTAATTTGCTTAAATGCACGTTTTACTACTTTGAATGCTACATCAAAACAGTGGCGTGAAAATAGGCCGATCGTTTTTGCTTGTGTAATCACGACTTTTCCCCGTAATATCAATATTGTAAATTGGTCATGTAGGTAATTGAATCTTGTGATAAAAACTGTCGTTGGTTTTTAAATTGATGCTTTAGCACAGAAATTTACGAAACAGGGTTGTTGTCACGTCAATAAAACTTCAATCCAAGATTTTTTTAAATATATAAATAAACGTTTAGTAATAAAGTGATCAATTGTTTTGTGTAGACTTCACGAGAGATAATTTCGATTTGATTTGTTTAGTAAAGGAGTGGTTCAAAAAAGAAAATTAGTAAATCTGGACTAGGACAGCAAGGTTCAAAAGATCCGATTTATTCAATAAAATCAATGAAATTGCACATGAAAATTTTGCAAGACAGCGCTTAGAGTAGTTACTATAAGCACCTATAAGCCCGTCTGTCCGGTAAACTGGTATGTAATAAAACAGACAGCAAAGAAGAAGTAACTGGTCTTTACCACTGGCCATTAAAGACGAGTTAGTGCGTTAGTATTAATCCGAGGAAGCGCGTCGCCCACTGAGCTAGACTTATGGCGGTACTAAGGTTTAAATGCCTTTTATTTCCTGTCTCTGAATAAAGCGAAGCCTTAAAGCTTTTTCACTGATGTAGAATGTAGGGTGATCAACTATGGTTTTACCCATGGTCTAAAAAACAAGGTCTTCTATTCGGGCTACGTGACTTGGCACAAGCCTACGTCATCATGCAGTTCATCCTTGTCGAATGCGCGTTATTCGGGTTTCAGCCTCTTGCTCTTGGTGAGGACGGATACGTTTAAAACGAGAATATTCACATTAATTATGCAACTACGCGTTTTTATTTTTGTAAGACTGCAGTTCGGCACGTTTAAAATTCTTGTAAAACGCGTTATCAGATGACGGTATTGTGAAACTGGGACACTGCCCAATCTTATGCTCTCTTTGCAGTTATCATACAGCATATTTATAAAAGATAAGAACTTATACTGTTTCTTAGTAAAAAGGTACAGTAGCTTGCACATGCGGCTGGACATGTAGACCTTGAAAGACCGTATTCCGTAGCGGTAGGGGTGAATTTCGTAGTGCGAATGTTCAACCGCATGTGCTGGCTTCTGTGCTCAAAACATATATGCAGTAGGAGCCATCAGATACGAGTCAATCATAAATATAAACAGGTTATAGAAGAAGGCCTATCACTTACCCTTGCAGTACGCATTTATTTTAAATAAATTGTTACCAAAAAAAACGTGTAGCGCGAGTATGATTTGGTAAATAAACAGTAAGAATAGAATGAAAATAATTAATTCCGATATCAACAGCCCAAAATTTACACAAAAGCTTATCACTATTCTATAGTTTTGTATCTGAATTGCTGACATTGATTTCAGCCAATGCTTCTGTTAGGCTGTAGGTAATGCGATGTGGAATAGATGTTGTGTTAGATGGAGCGGAGCAGAGTTGTAGAGAGGTGTTGGTGCCGGAATATCGAGGCCGCGCGGCTCCAGCCGCGGGTACGGGCTTGTTAAGCAGCGATCGAATAAACTTGATACTCGGTAGCTTTTTCTACGCGTGACAGACAATGTTGTAGGCTTGTTTGTAGGTACACTTTTTTGAACAAATCTGGAAATGTCTTGGATGAGCCTTTATTTGTATCCTTTTTTATTTAATAAAATATTCATGAAATACAAGTTGAGTAGGTATTCTAATTATTATCTTTTCATGAAAAGAAGTTCGTGTTTAGTTGAAATTCATAATTTTAAAAATAAAAATGTTTGTTAGTTTTTATTACTTTAAATTATGCACTCTGCCGACATCTCATGTTCGGATTTACCAGATAGTGATCGAAAAGATTTCAAAATAAGTTCAAAGTACTTCAAAGTTATTACAAATAAATATACCTACCATTACTAATGCCTTTGCGCACTCTATTTACTTGTGTTGAAAGAATATTTGTTTGTTTGTTTGTTTGTTTGTGTTGATATTGTTATTGTTTTCTTTTGTTTGCAATAAAGTGTTTTTACTTACTTATTTACTAAGAAAGTTATGTACTTGAACAATTTTTAAATAGTTGTTAAGACTTTCTTCAAGTATCAACTATCTTCAATCAGTCCACACCAAAGCAAAAGGTTCACCGGCGCGGGCGCAGCGCAGTGACGTGTCGTCTCACCTCTCTTCCTCAGTGAACCTCGAGCCGCGTCGCGAAGCGGACGTCAATGTCCCTCCTCCACACATCAACAAATCTAACCATATCTTAATTTGTGTTACATTGGTGCGATAACTCAGTTAAATTGACTACAATAAATACAAATTTAAAAACGAAGTTCTAAATTCAAAAGCTTCCAGACAAGGACAGTGAATTGAAAGTTTCTCTCAAGGAGTTTCTTGGTGTTTTTTTACGAAATTGTTGAATTCCGGATTGTTGCATGTTAACAATAGGTGAGTTAGGTGATTGATTTCAAATGTTTCGTCTTAATAGCTTTCTGTCGTGTGATGCTGCAGTGAGATCTGGTTTGTATTGCATGTTGTGAAATGGGGGTGCCGCGAAAATCGGCCATTTTGCCAATTGGCGGGGTTAACCCTATTGTTTATATTCACTTTGGCGGTTACGTTTGAAAGTTCTCATTTAACTTTTATGAAGGTAAGTTTTAAGAAAGTTTCCAGAATACTTAGAATGTTCTTCTCCTGTTCATAAAAAGTATACTTAAGTGAAGATAGCATAAGAGCCATTCATCTCAAAGAAAGCACCACGATAAATGATAAGGTAAGTGCCTTAATCAGCTAAATCACAAAAACTGGGCATTACTGTAGTACAGTAGTAATTTCAAAGGTATAAATCTCGATTTGTCCCAAAGGAGCAGAGATGGGCTTACTAATGGACTCACAAGTAGAAAGAATACAATGAAATCGCGTTTGATATAACAAAAGTTACTTAAAAATCTTTACAACAATGTCTTTCGTATTAAGAAATTAGGTACCTAATTAATGAAGTATACGTGTAGCGTTGTATTATCTACAATTTAGTACGCTGAAAGATTATGTGCAGAGCAATTAAAATTGTTAATTTGTTATGGAGCAGCGGTAAAAATACCCACAATTCTATATATGATAAATATGTAAATCAACGAATACATGCACAAAAGTGTCAAGATTGATCAAGACTACATAAATACAAGAATACCTACATAAAAATACCAATTTGGAAGTATGTAATGGACGAAGAAGTTTGGAAGAAGTATGAAACAGATATCCACACATGCTTATAATTTAGCAAATTACCTACACGAATCACTTACTCACTAAGAAGAAGATTTATTTATGATGAAGAATACCTACCTATATATAAATACAAACAATTTTTAAATTTGCAACAGTAGATATAAACCATTAAAATATAGTTTCCTAACATTACGGGCTATTTTAAACTATCATGTTTATGATTGCAACCTTGTTCCATTACCTCTAAATTAAGAGCTATTTATAATGAATAACCAAAAAGTCGTAAAAATAAAACCGGAGTATATTAATGTTATTCAAAAATTATTGAAAGTAGAGGCCAAATATCAGACTATTGGGGAAAAAAACAAGTTCTCGAATGACGTGCCTATACGGAGGGGAAAGTAGCGAATTAAGTAGGTGCCAGAAAAGGAAAACTGAAATTAGCTGCAATTTCTTAATCGTGCAGGAAATTTGTCAATTTCAGAACTTATTTTGAGAATTCGGCAATTCGGACTCTAGCAATCCGTTACGATCTATTAAAACTGTCCATATATTCTGTAGGTTCTATCTAGTTACTATGTTACACGTTGATTTATCAATGACAATTACGTAATATACACTAATTTAAGTTATTCTTTTAGCATTTTTGGGCCCCTAGTAATCTGGATTTCTTGGCTAAGTCACGCTAAGTTGTAAGTAAAGTTGATACTCGTAAGTAGTAAAATAATCATAATTAAAAGGCACCTATCAGATTATTTGTGAAATGTACCATGTACCTACGCGCGTCACTTCAGAATGGCTGCATCGACTTTGATAACAAATTTTTGATCTGTTTTGTTCGTTTTTAAAAAGGGGTTTTAATGAACTTTTGGCATCAAAAAACACTACATTATTATAAGAAAAACTGTTAACGCGGTGTAAAGATTTCGTTTTACTACAAAGATAGAGAAAAATATCCAAAACAAACATGGCACCTAGTTTTTTATTGACGAAATACCTAGGTAGGTAGGTCTGTTTTGGTTTATTCACGCCGTTGCCGCCGCCGCAGGCGCAACAGTTCAACCAATCTCGTTCAAATTCGACATGGAGATAGCTGAAGATTGAAAAAGGATATTTTTATTTATAGAGTGAAATCAATTTTACCGTAGGAAAACAATTAACTCTCGATTGAAGTAGCTGGATACGATTGATTGATTGCAGAGGTAAGTGTTATAAAGAGTATTGGCTTTATTGGCATCGCATAAAAGTAAGGTCCCTACGATCATAAGACGGGCAACCAATTGCCAGATATTTAGATATAGAAGCGACGGTCATAATTGATATTTTATGCGTGAGCTTTGTTGTTTACAATAGACTTTAAGGGGCCTACAGGTGCTAAGTGGCGCCCCCACATTTTAAAAATTAATAACTCTAAAAATAAAAAAAAAATCAAAAATCTACAACGGCGAAGATCTAGACGGTGTTTTGTAGGATATATTGAAGCCATTAACTTTATTTATTATATCTCGCTAGTAGTTATTGATGGAAAGATTGCGGAAAACGGCCACTTTTCGCAATGTTTCCATCAATAAGTACTAGCGAGTTAAAATAAATAAAGTTAATGGCTTCAATATATCCTACAAAACACCGTCTAGATCTTCGCCGTTTTAGATTTTTGAAATTTTGATTATTTTAAGAGTTATTAATTTTTAAAATGTGGGGGCGCCACTTAGCTCCTGTAGTCGCCTTAACTACTTATATTACATTTACAGAATGCGTTTCACTTTATTTTGAGTTAATAGCTATACGTAAGTTTTTAAAATAAAACTGTTACTATCTGTTACAAGAGTATATATATAAACAATATGCTACAAAGTTACATTTTAAAATATTTTAATAAGATATATCAAGAAAGAAAGTAAGTTAACAAATACATTCAACTCGTGCGCGTACTGTCGTAAAATAGGTGTACTTTAGGACAAAAGGTCGTAGCTAGGTGTTTTTGCGTATATTATACTGAATTTCAGTTTTATTTACAAACGTTTCATGTTAAAAATTGCGTCGTGACAACCGCATCGAAACAGTATTGCCGCTAATAAATAAGTTGGTGTTTCACATCGCCGCGTGATCGAGACCACTTTGCTTACTATAAATGCGATAATTGATCTTTGGTCGTTATTACAATATTTACAAGTCTTGCAACAAATGCTATTTAAATTTGTAAAGATATTGCTGTTTATAATAACCGAAGAAGAAATGAACGTGAGGGGCCTAAGTAAAGGAGATTATTTCTGCCATCAAACTACCACGGAGTTTGGCATTTTCAAGGCTATGTAACTTTGTTGGCATGAAATATAAAATAAATATTTTATTTTAAGAATATACCTATAAGTTTATACGTTTTCAGTGCAAAATTTTGGGACAATTCAGGACGTCTCATTTGTCCCAAACTCTTCCAAGTTTTCATTCTCGAAAATAATTTAATACCCAGTTTAAAATCATTTTCACATTCAGGTTTAAATTCACCAGTAAGTAGTCTAGTCGGTTTTTAGATCCGTTTCTCGAAAAGTAGGCGCAGGGGCCGATTTGATAGTCGCCATAAAATTTGAAATAGCAGTACTTTAGCTTGGAACAGAACTATCTACGATCTATGGCTGCTTGAAACTATGTGCCTGTATCAGATTTCAGAACCGTTCAATCAAACAATGTAAGATAAAGACTTTGAAATTCCTATTCCAAGACAAGAAATTATGTTTTTAGTGATTTCCTCAAAGAATTATAGTATAAAAATATATAAAAAAGAAAATAAGTTTATTTCAGGCCTTTTCTGACCCATAAAAATGTTAGTAACAATGTCTTATTTGCTTTGTGGCTTACAATAATTAATGCCTACTCAAAATTGTATTATTGACAGACAATTGAAAGAATATATACAATTATTCCAATAAAAAACAATATAATATGTATTCTAATGTACATTTCAATTAAGCCATCAGTCAACTTCAAATTTGTTAAAAAAGTCAATTCAATTATTTTCATACTACAAACAAACTCGTAACAAGTTTAATTTGGCTCTTTCTGGTACTTTTATTTAATTTTGTTGTCTTTGTGACCTAAACCCTGTAGTTATAAGCCAAGTTAAAGTACAACAAGCATCCAATTTCGTATCAAGCGAGAGTTATAAAAATAATATGGTTTTGTACGCTTCGGTCTCAGCTAGTTGTTTATCAGAATGTTAATAGCCTATTGTTTACACAACAATACATACCTAGGATGTTAAGATTCGTACACACGGGTGCATATGTTTTTATGTTTCTACAATATCATGTTTGGCAATTTGGTTTGTCAATAAATAAACATTATTTGGTGTTTGTATGTGAGGTAGTGTCAAAACAAATTGATATTTCCGTTTGGTCATACAAAAGACATAAACGTGTGCTGGTATGAATACTTTGTGAATTTTTATTTATTTTAAACAAATTACTTCATAAAGAGTTTGTGGGGTCAGTCATAGATTAATTTTGTATTATTATTATTCAGGCTAAAAAAAAACAATAAAAAAGAACAAAATATACATTATTGCACACAAAAAAAAAACAGCGAAACAATTACAATCAATAACAATAACAACTGCTAGAAATTTATGTCTTAGCGATAACCCCATCTTTTGTATACTTTAACAACCAAAGTATGCAAAAGGCGGGGTTATTGCTAAGGCATAAATTTCTAGCAGGCTAAAATGCGGAACAGATGATTGCGTTAAATGCTTTGGAAAAAGTAGTGGTTATATATTGAAAAATTTGAATAACTTTATTTTCTTATCTCATACAGATAGAAAAAAAGCATGTTTAGACGCGTGGCTAGTGGTTTAATCGATTTTAAAATGTCGCAAACTTAACGGATTATTTTACGAACGGCGAAAACTTGTCGAAATTGAGAGTCAACACGTTACGCAAAAAGCTAACTAACGTGCAATTTGGGTGCCGAACAGTAGAAATCACAGTTGGGGCTCTACGGCCGTGGGAAAGAAAGCGAGACATATGTGGTTCCTCCCATGGTGGTGGGTGGGTATTATGTTAAGTAACTTGATGCTGGAACATGGCTACGTCATCTCATCACACTCATCAACTCATCACATACTGTCAAAAAATTAAATATATGTATAAATCTAGCTTTTCACCCGCCACGTAAACACGTTTTCTGTGGCAATGACGTATTTTTACCAAAGTCTGAATAGGAATTTTCTGGGTGAGCTTGTTCCATCTTCGGCCACGTCGTTGTTTTCCACCAGGTGAGACTGTGGTCAAACGCAAAACCATAGCAAAAAAAAAATTACATCAAAATCGATACGAGTCAAGCTGGGGGGGCAGTTGAGGTAATAATATACTATTAAAAATCTATGAGCGACTTGCAATGCCTAAATGCCAAGTTAGTTGCGTGATATAAATCAATCTTATCGATCAATCTTCCGATATGTCACGATATTAACACTTCCTACTCTAAAAATTAACACCGCATTTTTAACACGTCCACCCACTTTACGTAACATAAGTGCAGTGAGCAAGAAAACTATGTAAATGTGATAATACTTAGTGTCCATATATAATATACTCAAGTTCTAAACTTATTTTTGTTTTTGTTATTATTCTTACATTTTCAATTTTTAACTTACAAATCTAAAACCACAAGCATGTTTTGAGATTTTCGTGGTTCTTTAATTTTTATAATGATTTTTTAAAGTTTTTTACATCTGTTTGTTTATTATTCATCTGACGTAAAACAACCATTTTGTACTAAGAATATATTTTTGGCACAATTTATGGTAATGTATTTTAAACTTTTTCGTCAAAATAAAGAGATTACCGAAAAGCATTGGTTTACATTACAGATTACATCAAAAGGGTTGAAAGTTACTCGTATTATTTATAAAAAGTATCTAACTCTCCTAACGCGCATTTCGTGAAAAAAAGTTGATTGGATTTAGGCAACTAAGCTGCAATTATAGTAAATATTGGGTAACACAATGTTTGGTATTGAGAAGTCACTGTCGAATTTGACGGACGGAGTTTTTTTTAGAACGACAAAGTTTTTATAACAAGTTTTATTACGTTTTTTCGTCTCCACTGTCAATGGAACGAAAATGCTTAAAATTGCAATCAATTTGTTTGACAATTTATTTAACTAAAGAAATGAGCTATCCATATTACAAAAAAAAATAATTTCTATAAAAGATCTAAACAGGTCAATCAATAGTTAAATAAATCCGTCAATGCGTCTTCAGGAAACACATTCTTTAATAGCTCAAAAAATATAAATAATACGATAAGACAGATAGTGAACAAAAGAGTCAAAGTACTGCTTCATTACTAAGGTAACTATCTCTCCAAGACACTCCAATAATCCCTCTAAATATCAGATTACGCTTAGTACGTAAAGATTAGATCAATCTAAAATATTAAGAACCAGTTATAATGTTTTACACTTTATGCACAGCTCTTTACACACAGTAACTTGAAGCCCCCTGAAGCTAGATTGTCATCAGGTCTCACCTTTGACACTGTCAAGTTGCTACATCATACGAGTACTATGTACTCGCATTACCCGCACTCATACTCGCGCTTCCGTGGTCGCCGATTGTTGAGAACGTGTTATGCAAACGATTGACAGCACTTTGATTGACGAACGACCCAAATTTATGACTTATGAATGCTTAGATTAATTGAGTTTCATGATATTCATAGACGATATTTTTCGGCAGATGTTAAAATGTGTTTTAATTATTACGTAGTAGAAAACTTTTAATAAAAATCTAAGTTTATGCCTGAATGAGATCGCTCATAATCTAGTTCACATAAATTAATTACTTTTGGGGTCAATGTGTATTTAGTATTCCCAATTAAAGTAGTTTCTTACAACAATGGCATTATCTAAAAACACATTTCGCTCTTTTTAAATGTGTCCAATCTGGTAAAAATCTTACTAAATCTGTTTCAAACACATTATTAATTGATATACTTTTAAAACACAATAGCGATAGTTATTACTTGTTGGTATAAAACTTTTTGTAATCAATATTTTTCATTACAAAAATGTTTGTCGTCGTAACGAGAAAAAGTAATAGCAAGTTTTTTGTAGAAACGAAAATATGACTGAAATATCACATTCATATACCCATTTAAAGATCTAACTCATCACGACTCTCACCAATCTATCAAGCCAATCAATAATTTTAATTACTATCTAACTATATCAGGGTATATTGAAGTTACATAACATCTGATTTATATATCTTAAATATACTTTCTACTCAGTGAAGCACGTTGGTGTAAAGAAGTATGTATTGCTTGAGGGCTATTCTAAATTTGCTTTCAATCAGAATTTTATTATGATTGAGAATTTTCTCCAAACCATTTCACCATTTGAAAGTTGTAGCCATTTTCTTCATATTGATTGATTAGGCATATTTTATGTTTATTTTATTTGAATTAAATCCGCAGTGATTATTTCCATTTTAATAATTCTATTCTTTAACCTGATTGCAGTCGTCTCTGGCAAACATTTTAATTTAATACATATTAGTAAATATAGAACAAAAACATAATACTTAAAAATAAAAACTTAAAAACCATAGCGATTAAAGCTGCAAGCCTATAGAGCCAGTTGATGTATAAAAATGCCTAACGATTCGATCGATAAAATCGTATTGATAGGCCTATATCGATCGATATAGTAGATCATACGAATGTTACGTGAGAGATCGATAATTACTACAATACTTTTGATTGTTCTCTCAAAGTGACTTTGATAAATGAAAGTGTTTTATACTTGCCGAACGAGTAACGTAACACTATTATTTTGTGTATGATAAATACACTAACAATCGATTTGGGAAAAAAAGATTCAATTTCATCAAACATTTTAGAAGAGCGAGGTGGTTTTTATTAAAAATTTAAACTTTGAAATAATATAAAGTACTAATGACAACGACGATTAATAGATTAACTCAAGTAGTTCTCAGTGACCAATAGAGAGACCAAGAGTTACTTACCAATTAATACTCAACTAAAGTATTTGCGTAACCGCGTTAACAGTAAATAAAAGCACCATTCGTAGTGTTACCCACTTAGGTATAACTTGGGTATAACTAACTGCATACGAGTACCAATAACAGTCCACTGGTTAACTTAAGATCAATCCCTACACTTGAAAAGGTTACACCGGGGTACACAGCTGAAAGCTACGGGCTTTCTAAAATATCTAAAAGAGTTGGTCTAATTCTAAATCGGAAACCACACAGTGGTATGACTAACTAAAGTATACCTAGGTACTCGTGATAAAATTTCACAAGAGTCAAGGTGAAACTTGAAAGTAAGCAAATGACAGTTTAGAAATATTTAGGAAATCAGCTGACCGCAGTTGGCTCTCGACCAAACATTCACAAGTACCTACTTAGTATGAGATCCGATTTAGAAAGTACACACACATTAGTTAACTTTGTTTTTTTTTTTTACTAGATAGCAGCTAGCTGCCTTTTGATTTCGTTTTTACTTTAGATAGTGTGAAAAGTTTATCGCTGTACATATTTTTTTCCAACCTGAAACCTTTCTTGGTTTTTTTAAACTAAATGAAATGAAGAACCTTGATTTCGGGCAGGGATTTGAACCCGTATCTCTTCGGTAATCCGGGCCATACAGGCGCACTACCAAGTTCAAGTGTTCATTTTTAACTCTTTCAAGTTGTTTTTTTATTTATAAAAAGACTAGCGACCCGCCCCGGCTCCGCACGGGAAAATGGTTATTGTGGGCTATCCTTCAGTATATTATGCATGTATTATACATATAAACCTTCCTCTTGAATCACTCTATCTATTAAAAAAAACCGCATCAAAATCCGTTGCGTAGTTTTAAAGATTTAAGCGTACAAAGGGACATAGGGACATAGGGACATAGGGACGGAGAAAGCGACTTTATTTTATACTATGTAGTGATACTCGTGTTATTTCTAAAACTGACCTGTCTACCAACAAAATCAATTCAAATTCTTTTCCGGTTTTTAAATATGAAATAGTCCATACGCATTTTTTTTAATAGTAAGATAAGTACTTTTTTATCTTGGTATAAAATATAGTGAAAATGTTGCTAGACTGCAACAAACCATTAAAACTTAACATCGATCGATCCAAGAGAAATCGACTCTTAAATCTAGTAAGACGAATTAGCAGTAATAAGATACTGACAATGTAGGTGCACCTACTTTACTTGTGACCCAAATACTTGTCTGATTGAGTTAACCGGACCACAAGGTTAAACAGTTGGGCCTAGGGCACAGAATGAATAACCATAGAATACCGTGTACTCTTCAATACTCTCCATAAAATACACAGAATAGTTCTTACTATTTTTCTCATTCTTGTAAGTCCGCTGGTCGACTGCGCTTTTTTGTACTGCTTTTTTATTTTATTGATTATTCATTCATTTAAAATTACAGTCGACAAATCAAAATCGGGTCATCTAAAAATAATATTTTACACACACTTTGAACAGATACGTACACTAGTCAAAAGAAGATGGAAAAAGACTTGGACGCGACTGTGAAATAAATAATGTAATATGTATTTATATTACAAGTTGTAACATTTATCTAATCTGAGGTATAATTTGACTTTCGGAAAGTCGTAATTTGTAAAAAATAAAACATGTAGGTAATATTTCCAATTTCAAAAGTTGTTATTATGCTCCACAAAGCATAGAAACAAGAACGAAATTGTCTCAATCTGAGATCTAGGTTTACCACTGTAACCTAGGAGAGCTCTCAGGCAGATCTAGACTGCCTAGGTTACTCACCTGTACAGTTTAGCCCTGAAGCTGTGCCAAGATTTCCGATCGCAAGAAAAGTTTCCTGAGAAAATATTATTACAGCTGCATTAAATTATTATAACAATTTGCTCAGCTACATCACAGATAATATAATACTAGTATACTAGTGCTAAAGCTACATCTTGTTTTAAAATAAATAGTCGGACGGACGGAAGGAAAGACGCGTGACCAAATTAGAACTTCGTTTTTCCTTATTTTATTTAGTACGAAACCCTGAAAACGGTCTTTTTTTTAATTGACCTATGCTTGTGTCGAAAAAGTACGACCAATCAAGCTTCACCGGATTTGGCTGAAAACGGTCGTATGTAGTTGTCCAATTTGCGCTAAAAAAACAAAACTAAAGTTTTATCAAAACCGCCATCAAATAACGCGCGCAGTTCTGAATACGGAATTGGGGTTCATTTGATGGGGCTCAATCAAAGTAATCCGATTTTCCTGATGTTGCTGTAACAAAAAATATATCATACGAAAATAAATTTATAAACATACAGTTACAGTAACAGTTAGTAGAAACATATATTTTGGTTGTATGCATAATTGCAAACATAAGTTAAGCCAAACCTTTTTAAGTAAACCATAATTTTTAGCACATGTTAAGTTTCAAAAAACATTATAGTATTGTTTCTTTCCCATAGTAAATTCAAAACCAACTATTTAGGTAGTTTTGCCACTCCTCTTTCTTTTTAAATGTAATTCACATCAATCTATCTGTCTGTCTGTCTGTTTGTTCCAATAGCTTCCTAGACACACAGTCTTATGTGAGCGGTAGATGTTTTTTATGGTTCGCTGCCTACATACTTTCAAGGCCCACTTGGTATTGGTTTGTTGGTGCTGAGCGGTGAAATCTTAGATCGACTGTTTTTAGTAAGTTCAGGAAAAAAATATAATAGAGGCCCTGAGAGATATGTTGTGCGTTTGTTATAAGATGGTTTTCAGCTTATAATACAAAAATATCCTCACTTTAACCACGATTATATAACAATGTCTGTAGCTCAATGACTCGTGTTTTAATTAACTAAAATCTATATGCGAAAGTAATCAAGTCTGCCAGTTTATTTATTTATTCACGCTGAAACAGCGGAACGGATTTTGATAAAACAACTGAGAAAATCATCCACACACATATTCATAATCAAATCCAATTAGTTTCACATAAGGACCAAATTAATCTTTGTATATCTTTGACCTTATAACTTCGAAAACGGATATAATTGCATATTTTGCATGTAAACGTGTTGTAAAATGATTACTATGATTGATTTGACTATTGTCAAAGTCAAAGTCAAATAGTGTTTATTCAAAGTAAGATTTCACAATCATTTTTTGACGTCGAGGAGAGTTCACGATTTGGCTGTCTTCTGTGGAGAAGAACTCTCCGGAAGAAACTCCACAGGCGTTGCATCTTTTCAAAATATTTTTACATAGGTAATTATTATTTTATACAATTTGATTAATATAACAAAGAGTGCAGCCGAAATATGAAATTAAAGGAAGGCAACCAGTCAAAGTAGAAAAACTAAACTATATAAACAATAAAACAATCGGCAATCGACTAGAGCAGACCAGTCCCCCCAAGCAGCACCACGTTCACGGGTTTGACGTATGGGACAGCCATCGCCGGGCTCAACCATATTAGAGGGAACCCAACGACCCGGCCCACACGCCACCGCAAGTCAGGACACTTTAGTGAGCATGAATACTCAGTCAGCCAGATGTTATCACGACAATCTAATTAATGGCTTCCCAATTGCATAGTCGACCGCACTACAATGTTGCACAAATAAGTAGGTTTTTACAAACAAATTTTAGTAATAATATTACCTTAGATAAGGCACAGCGTTCTCGTGTCGAGCTGAAGTCTCTACACACCAAGCTTTCTTATCATTCAAATATTCATCCAATCCATAGTACGCATTCTTACATAGATGCCGTTTCACGTGGCATTTAAACCTTTTTTCTGGAAGATTTACAATATCATCAGGTATTTTATTATAGTAGCGTACACAGAGCCCCACGAAAGAAGTACTGACTTTAGCCAATCTATAGTTATCACGAGCTAGTTTATTTCCATTTCTAGTATTACGTTTGTGAATATCAGAATTCTTTTTAAATTCGTGGATATTTTTCCTAACGTACATAATATTTGCATAAATATATTGGCACGGAACTGTCAAGATGTCTATTTCTTTAAACAGTTCTCTAAGTGATTCCCGACAGCGAAGTTGGTATATTGCCCTAATGGCTCTTTTCTGCAAAATAAAAACTGTGTTAATATCGGATGCCCTGCCCCACATCAAGATACCATAAGACATTATACTATGAAAGTAACTGAAATAAACTAACCTAGCTGTTGCTATGTCTGTTAACTGTCTTATTTTTCTCACTGCATACGCAGCCGAGCTAAGCCTCCCCGACAGAGAAGATATATGAGGACTCCATTGCAGTTTGGCGTCAATAGTTATACCCAAGAAGACTGTACTGTCTACCAGATCAAGCCGCTCACTATTTAACACAATGTCACCCCTACAGCTATTTACATTTGGTAAGGTAAATTTAATGCATTTAGTCTTCTTTGCGTTTAATACCAGGTTGTTAGCAGTAAACCAGTTATGAACCTGTTGAAGAGTGCTATTTAACTCATTATACTGAGGTGATCTTCGGTTTAGTTTAAAAATAAGAGAAGTGTCATCCGCGAATAAAACAATGTTTGACAGATTATGTACAACACATGGCAAATCATTAATATAAACTAAGAATAAGAAAGGTCCTAATATAGAACCTTGCGGCACACCCATTGTAACTAAAGACCCCTTTGATTTTATTTCATTTATTTGTACCTTTTGAATCCTGCCTTCTAAATAGGACTGTACTAGTTTAAGTGCATTGTTTTTGACCCCATAATGTTTTAATTTAAGCAATAGGGTTTCATGTTGAACACAATCAAATGCTTTTGAAAGGTCACAGAAGACACCTATGCAATCGCAAGAATCCTCCCATGCGTCAAAGATATGCTTTATGAGCGCAACACCTGCGTCGGTGGTAGAACGTCCTTTTGTAAATCCAAATTGCTGTTTATGAAGTAGGCAATGTTTATTAAAATGAGACAGCAATTGGTTGAGTATAATCTTTTCAAAAACTTTACTTAGGACTGGTAAAATAGATACAGGTCTAAAATTACTAGGATCACTTTTATCACCAGCTTTGAACAAGGGTATTACTTTGCTATATTTCATTAAGTCTGGGAAGACCCCTTCATCAACACATGTATTAAAGATGGCGGCAAGATATGGAGCCAGTGTGTCAATTACTTTACTACAAGCCTTAACAGACATTCCCCATACATCTTCTGTTCCTTTTACTTTAATTTCTTTAAAAGCTTTGATAACAGTTAACATTGACCTTTGCAAGCCAAAGTGAGAAGGAAAAGTTAGTTTAGCTGCATTCGTTCAATAACATCTTAATATGTTTAGGCGTTTAACTATAGAAAACCTTGCAAAGGCAAGTGCGCTATGTGATATATACTCGATTCGAATTGTTAAGACCGCGCTGAGTAACAGAGGTCACATTTTTGCATACCAAAGTATAATTATTTTTAAAGTTGATTGTGTGTTTCGTTGGTAGGTAAAGTTGCTTACATAGGTATAGCGGTTTTACAATATTATCAAATATTACACACTGGTTTAATTTTTGTATATTTCATGAAGATTTCTATTTTGATACTCCAACGTCCTAAATGGATATTTAACGTAATTTAGATGAAAATCCACTATTTGTTTTTTAAATTCGCAAAGTATGATCAAACGTAAATTAGTTATTTAAAACAATAACAACAAATATTTAATAATTATATATATGTTCCTTCATTATCATTATTATTTAAAACGGGATATTTACCGAGGTGCCAGCCTTAAAAGTATATTTTCTACCAGTTTTATATTAATTTAGCATCATTCTTCTTTAATTACTAAAGCAAACAAAGAAATCTTATTGGAACCGTTCTAATAAATAGGTATAGTATAGCCTATATAACATTTAATCATAAACCGTTTCAAGTCACATCCTCGCCAAAGCCCAAGTGTATCCAAGCCGGATGCGCGCGCAGCTCAGTATGCTAGCTGCGCGTACGCATCCGGCGTCGTGACGCGAAACTGTCACTCTATTACTATACAGTATACACCCGCTTTCCTGACATTGGCCTTTGCATATTGTGATTGCATGACAAATCTAGTTTTATACAGGGTCACAGACAGGGTGTGAACTAGACAAAAACTGAAAATACATTCTTAGTTAAGTTTAGTTTCATTCAAGATAGGTTTTCGCCGTATGTGCTTATAATCGGACTATTCCAACTTTTTTTGATAGTACGAGGTGACTAATAGCAATAAACTTAGGAAATAAACTCTATGACAAAAGTAGTAGTAGAGTTTTGTTTTGTTTCTAATTGTTATTGGATTTAATACACATCATAAGATCTCCTCCTAAAAACTTCACATTAAATTATCAAAATATATATTATCTTCTGAAAAATTTCTGAATCGCAATTATTAAAACGAAAGTAAGAATGTTTATCGACAGCACCTGATTAACATGCAAAACATTTGTTTAAACAGACCACTTATGTATACACAAAACAATTAAGTAAACAAAAATATTAAAAGAGAAAACGAACCATAAAATAAGTAGGTGCAACAGTAAAATGAGAAACACGTGGGTGAAAAATGTACTTAAGATTTTCGTAAAATATACCGACTACGGAATGTATAGTAGCAGTGACTATTATTATATAACTTTATTAGCATACTAACAGTTATTTATAGCTGAGTATTAATAGTTATTAAGTTACAATGGTGAACTCAAAACATAAAAAGCTAGAGAATATTTTCGTACAAAAGACATCAACGCAAACAGCTTTATGTTTCCAAAGAAAATTGTGTGTGATAAATGAATGTTTGTTCTGAATTAGGAAGGAACCGAATCAATTGTATGTTTTCAGATGTAAGCTGAATATAACATTATAACAGCGAAAAACTATGATACCTACTGCAATTGAGCAACCCAACAAAACTAGATTCTATCTAGTTAAAAATAAAATCGCTGCAGTTTTACAACAAACTATAAACTTAAATGGCCAGATAACTCAAATTAGATTACGTAACTGAAGGTTTACCTCTTAGCCCTAAAGGCAAGATGGAAGGCTCTGAAACGGCCTTCCTTACAAGGCCCACAAAAGTATCGGTTACCTAACTAAGCCCGGCTTCTATGCGGGTATTTCTTTAAAAGGGGTGATTGTGCTTTTTTACCCATAGAACAGGTAAAGCAAATGTTAGATTTTCCCATTCATTCATCATCATTGGTTACCATGTTTCCAGCAGAGTTGTAGCCTTAATTTATTATAGCAGGTTTCGCCGTGAACACACCAAAATGTGCAGGTACAGAAATAAAATAAAAAATCACTTTACCTAAATTGTAAGACATCAAATTAACTAAGTGATCTATCAGCACATACCAATACTTCACTTTCCTCTGGAGAAACTATTAAAACTTAATAAAAATACTAATATTTAAAATACTAATATAATTAAAATACTAATATTTTCAAGTATTGTACAAATTGTTTATGATCTTACACTTACTCATTCGATTTTAAACACATTAAAATAAATACATAGTATATAAATGCCCATCTGACCCCAAACTAAGCAGAGCCTGTCCTGCACTATGGGTGTTAGACAGCTGATATACTTTAATATTGGTATATAGATTTAATAAACAACATCCAGACACAAGGCGCTCATCACACGAATGTTTGCCCGACTTTGCCCTGGGCGGGTTTGAACCCACGACCTTCGAAGGCGGCATACTACCGCCTAGAAGTATCTATCTGAAATAAGTTCAATCACATCCATACTATCTTCCAGTTATTAGCTTAATCATGTATTGTTATGCCTTACTGTTTACATTTAACTGATTCGAGTATGAATGAGGAATGAAAACAATGGATTGCTAAGAAAAGTTTTATTTTTCAAAACAAACTGTTACACTGAAACAAGCGTTGTTGAATGAAATTCCATTTTAAGTTTAACATTGTGTCTATTGGTTCTGTGTAGCTATACATACATATATACATAAAGACACGCTATTTTCTCTAACGGGGTGAGCAGACCAAACCAAAACCACCTTTAGCCAAGTTTTTGGGTTAATATTCGGTACACATTCAAAAAGTATTTGTTCTTATAGGCTTCCTTAAAACACTTAATGACGTCTTTTCTGAAGTTGATAAGATCATCTAAAATAAAATAAACTGATCTTTCATGTTTTGTAGTGCATCTAGTAAACAGGTTGCCAGCCTGTTGCCCTACGTAGTATAATAAAAAAGTCATCTGTATATTTTGCCGAAAATATTCAAATGTAAAATTTTTATCATACCTAGGTATTTTTTAAAAGAGCAGAACTATTGTTTGTATGTAAATACATATACTTTATCAAAAGAATTATAAATAAATAAAAAAGCCTTCCTTCGAACCCAGGCCCTAGTGATACAATGGTAGAGCCACCGGCGCGATAGCCGGTCACGCCGCAGCTAAATATAGACTCACGCGCAACTGATCATCTGCATGGCTACAGGCGATGTATGGCGCCTTAAAATATGTTTACCACAAAGTATGCTCTTAGGATTAGGATTACTATTTCTATCGAAAACATCTCATAATATTTTTTAGGGAACCGACCGTACTTTATCTACCAGTTTTTGTAATTATCGAAAGTTTTGAGTACGTTTAATATTCCTTAGATCCTTTATCTGCTTATTTTAATCAATAAAAATACGAATAATTAAAAAGCGTTATGAATGGACAGATTTATATTTCAACATGACGTTCCGTTGGTAGGTATGTCGTGTTAATTCGAATTAAATCTTATTCGAAATCGGATTCCCATGCAAATGAACAAAATTGACAATTTCTTTTGCTTTCACTCTCCAAAACCAGTTTTACATACAAATTAAGTTAAAAAAATTGCGTGTGGTCGAACCCGGCAAGCGATAATCGTCATTTAAGATTGGATGTGATACCGGAATCTTTGGATTTAACATATAAATACATCCTTAAAAACTTTTACTTACACATTTGCAAGTACCAAGAGAAAGCACAAGCGATTGCAATATTTCATACGTTTGGTATTTTCCTTTCTTGGCCAGAAATTCCTGTGCGTATTTTACCTGCGCCGGAGCGTGCTATTAGGTTTTATTTTTTGGCCTTCGAAAACAAGTTTTGGAACGTTTAGATTCAACAGTAGTGTTAATGTAGCTATATACACATGTTTAGTTATGCATAACGATGTAGTCGTGCGAAACGCATCGATATGTGATTTTTATATCATATCTATTTATAGTATTTATTAAAGGATATGTTGTCAGCTGATTCCACCTTGAGACTACTGGTTCTAATTATTCCTTATTATCTAATAGCACAAGTTTATTTTTCATGTAATCTCTATATCTCTCTCACTCTTCTCTAACGATTGGTTACGTGATTTAGATATGTTTTGTTTTTTTTAATAGGTACTGAATATCTTAGTTCAGATTTTTGCATATACATAATCACTCAACAATAGCTGAAGGGAATGGAATGAAATTCGGTATTAGATAGATTTTTCTGGATTGAAAGGTTTTTGCTATCCCAGCTTTTTATGATATGGAAGCAACGCTCTGAGCCTAGTGATAAATAAAGTACAAAATCTGCTTTTATTTTGCAACCACAACTAAATTTCAAATTAAATTATTATTTTTCAGTAAGCGTCTTTATATTACCTTCAGATGAAACTACTCATTACTTTCATACTGTAAAACGCTTAAAACAAATCATACCAAAAATTACAATTATAAGGTTTCTCTATTCATCACTTCATTTTTAGTAAGAACATTCAAACCAAAAGAAATAAAAAAAAATGGCCTTTCATATTTAAACAAAATGCGATTCATCTTATACAAACCGTTTAAAAATATTTACAAGATATTTCAACACATTCCATTCCAAGCCGGTTGCGCCTGCACCTTATTCACCTGTCAAACCCCGAAAGTCTCGGTACCATTCATTAAACTACACTTGTACTAGCGTACATAGAAACGACACCCGCGAACCGATTCATAGTAATCTGTATTGGAGGTCGCGACCTCCAACTTCTATCCAACGGCACAGAATAAATAATATGCCAACGGCGTTTGTCTTTTGTTTTTCTTCTCGCCGTGCACAAATCAAATCTAATCAAATCAAAGTGTTTTTAAGATTTATAAACGAATAAGATTACACAAATCGCTTTTCGATGTTAAAAAGTTAGGTACTAAGTTTTGCTCAAACCAAGGCTGGCTCTCGTCTCACACCAATGAAGAAAAAATTTAAGGGGCAACGCAAACAGAAGACGGCGAGGCGAGGATACGGCACAGGCGCGGCGGTGTATCGACTGAAACTGGTTTGACATACGGTTGAAAACGGCATGCCAAAATCGAGTAGCGCGCGGCGCGTCGAAGATGCCACGAGAGCCGGCGCGAGACCGCCGCGCCGCCGTATGTCAATATATTTAAGGTTTGGTTTTGATTGATACATCGCCGCGCCTGCACCGTACCCTCGCCTCGCCGTCTTCTGTTTGCGTTGCCCCTAAAGAGGCCATGCGATATTAGTTTGATTAGAACTGGCATTCCGCTGCCGCCATGTTGGCGCGTAAAATGTGTTGGAGGTGTCTTCTCTAGTACTTGTACGTAATAAATACCTCAGTGGTACCATCACTGTTCTCATTCGGAGATATCGGAGTCGGGTGAACAGGTCCGATAGCCGGGGGTCATTGCATGGACATCTACTTAGTATACGCTGGGTGAAGTATATAGAGTCTTATGAAATTGTCGGTATGTAGCTGAATTTACCTGAACATCTCGTACAGAGCTATAAACTAGATTAGTCCAAAAGAGCGTTTTTTATGTATGTATTTGTATAAAACAAAAACTATGTTCTTAATGTTATTGCAAGACTGCTAACAATGGGTCTAAAATTTATCAATTCCGCTTTATATTTTAATGTTGTTAAACATATTAAATATATTTATTTCGGAATAATACAATCGTCAGACATAAAACTACAAACAAAGTCAAAGTAAGTACATAAACATGTCAAAAAATACTACCGCCCTGGGCCACTCCAGGCGCAAAGGTTCCCATTACGCTTGCCGCATTACCACGCTGTATTGCGATGGATAACCTTTGCTCCAGGAACGACCCAGCACGGGGGTCATCTCCCCTCTCCCTAAGGCGACGTCCAACTTCCCCTATAAAGGCTTTTGCGTCCCTACCCCAACACCCTGTAGTTTCCACCGCAAACGGAACGAAAGTATACCGTTGCATCAGCTCTTCGTACTTCGTTTTTTTTTTTTGAGCAGCGAACTCTGCAGCAGCTCCCGCCGAACTCACTGTTCTGCTAAGGTGCGAATTAGGGAAATTGTTGACACACGTCGCATCCCACAGCAGTGATCTACCCCTTTTCCACGGCACCAACGTCAATCCGTCAGGCCTTTTTCCATCCGAACGGTTAAGACCCGGAGGCTCCAAAATACACGGGATGTTAGCTGCTACCAAGGCTCGACGGATGACGTCATTTAACGTATGGTGTCGTGGAAATCTCCCTGCACAACGACGGCAACTCAGAGCATGGTGACCATTGCTCTCATGTTGTTATGTATTATTAAATCAAATATATTAGAAAAGATGCGACATGATGTATATAAGACGTATATAAATAAGAGCGCCAAATTCAATATATTGATTGGTGTGATTGTCGAGTTCACCGATAAAAGAATTGAGATTTATATCGGTGCCAAGTTCTGCAGAAATAGTCAAATAATTAAAAAAATCGTTTAAGTCCGGTGAAGCTTAATACGACAATTAAAAAAAGGTGTGGAAGAAAGGACAGTATTCAATATTATTGTGTTAAAAAAGGTGCCTTTAAATTACACCTGAAATGGAAACTACAAAAAATTCTTCTCCAAGACAAATTTATTGCGAATAAATAATAAACAAATGATAAGAAAAGGAAAGGTATCACAAAAACACACATACTTATAAAAAAACACAAATTTTCCCGCAAGTCGTCGTCGTAGGCATGATAAGGGTTGTAAAATGTTAAAAACTAGAATAGTTATTATATAAATTGTGTACAATTTAATTTTATATGATTGTGCTATCACAAAACACCCGCTATAAGTGTAAGTTGGCCGGTACTTTCACCAGCGATGAGTGAGGCAACGAAAGCCGGCGGCGGATCTCGGTTCGTCTTACACGTCCGTCTTCTTGCGGAAACTATCGGATGTTCACTTACGACCTAGGCGCTAACTTATCGTTGATTGGTTGATTGATTGGTTATTAGTTTATACCCACCTTTTGGCTGGATGCGATTGGCACGGAACCGCTACACTTGGCGTGCTCATGAAGAGGCCTATACCCAACAATGGGTGATAACGGGCTGAAGAAGAAGACCCACCTTTTGGTCTCCTTCCATCGTGAAAGCATTTGCATCTAACAATTACAAGGTGCAAGGTGTACATCTCAGGTTCAAGTGAAAATACTGTCGTAATTTATTTTCCTTCTATTTTATTATATTCTCTTCCTTTTCTAATGGGTTTCATCCTACTACAAATTGTTTTCACTTTTTACTATTTTTAACATTATCGACCTTGGTCTATAAGTAATCAACGAATTACAAATCAGCCGGAAGACGAAATTCGCCTATAAGGCGAAATCGAATAGTACTAACTAAGAGATTAGAATCAGCCTATTTGAGTCCTATGCTATAAAAATTATTTTTTTATTTTATAATTTAACCTATTTATTGCACATAGTAAACAACAAACTGAATCACATTGGTTTTCAGGCCTGCTTATTATATCAATAACTGCCAACTGATCCACTTCTATTGTCATACCTGCATTACTTTCTTCTTTCCAATTCCGAAGGGAGCTGATGTCGTGTCACATCCACTAATCCCATGAAGGAAGAGAATGTCTTTAGTATTGAATTTGCAGGAATGTGACGAATATAAAACGCTGGGAATATTTCCTCAAGTAATAAATAAAGAAATCAACAAAATCATCTAGACTGTATCTGTTAAAAAGTATAAAACTAAAATATTTAGATATTTGCTCCACAGCGATCGGTTCTGCGCTTGATGAGATGGACGGAAAAAAATGAGCTTAATAACGTATCCTAGTACAAAGTATAGTAATTCATTACAATAAAGGTGACTTTTACCTTTTACTGACATGTTGTTATCTTTCCAGATTTCCGGAGAAACGTGTGAACTTCGTTATGTAAGTATCTAACTACGTATCAATAATCATACAGCCATATCTCTATCGCTATCTAATTGCAACCGGTTTTTTTATCACGTCGCTTTATCACTTTCATTCAAGATCAACTTAGTCGTTAGATATATTACCTTTTAATCAGTTAAAAACTAAAAACATATTTATTTAGTAGCATGAACATAATTCTTTTTAACTTGTTTTATAGTGACTATAAAAATTGTTGTTTAATTATAGGAAAAAGAAAACGGTTTGTTACAAATTTCATACATATTCGTACTAACAGAAAATATGTGACGTTCCATGTGCAAAGGTTACCCCTATGGTCGGTATTGAGTTACGCATATCCCTGTAATGAGCAACTAATAAGCTATTCAAATCCAAAAAGATTATCTTTATACTAAAACCCGCTATAAGGTACCTTTGCATGTGGAACGTCACATATGATTCCATGTTGGTAAGGTTACGCGGAGCCTAAAAATGATTCTAGATATATTTTTTTATTAAAGACACTTATAACACGAAATTCTAATTAGGTAATACTTGAATACTATTGATAGTAGATTTGAAACTATGATCGAGTTTTGGTAATAAAAGTAAAACAGTTTGCGATAAGTTCCACCCAACAAAGAAGAACAAATAAACTGTCTCATTTTTAACCCCTGACAAAAAAGAGGGTAGTTATAAGTTAGACGTGTGTGTCCGTCTGCTTGTCTGTGGCATTGTAGCTCCTAAACGGATGCTCCGATTTTGATCTAGTTTTTTTTTGCAAGGTGTTAATTGAGAGTGTTCTTAGCTATGATCCAAGAAAATAACTTCAGCCATTTGAAGATTATCAGGTCTTTTCTAGTTGTTGAAAGGATCAAGTAACGGTTTCATGGCGGGGGTTATTAACATTTTTAATTTAATGTTATTATTGATACATATAAATATGCGAAAACACGTATGTGAAAATTATGTATTAAATATAAAAATAAAAATTATGTTTAAGGGAGCAAAACGTTACATGTTTGAACGAAATGTATTTGTATTGATTCCTTAGATGATAAGACGTTATTTTTACTCTATGTGCTGCTAATAATTAAAATAATTCAGGTTGGGCAGGATTTATTCAATTTGTTATTGCATCATTTGAAATGACGAATTTATTCTGCTTATTCGAATAAACAACCAACACTTCGCGGCATCTAAAGACAGTAGTTTTTTTTATTATTATTGACACACGAGTTGTTATTAGACTTGTAAAATGAGCCCGAATGGACTGTGACATATAAAATACTTAAAATGAGTTGGTTTATTAGCTTTCCTTGTCCAAGGAAATAGGAAAATGTTATAAATCAAAATTAATGGGACATGTTTACATACCGAATCGTTGCAATTAATACCGTGACAATGATTTCGCATTGTTTATGTCAACATTGACTAGTACGTGTCCGCGGCTTTCTCTGCTTGAGTTTCACACGTCCCAAACGTGGAGTAAACGCCCGAATGGACTGTGACATAATAAAATTATTGTGGGAACTCCATTTGGACAAAATAGTGACATTTTAGCGTCGAAACGCGTTTATAATTTTTTCGTTGAAGTGTCAAAACTTTCTCTAAACAAAAAAGGAATTTATGTGACCACAAGTATGTAAAATAAAATGTAATAGTCTGTTACTAGATGATTAAATTATCTCATAGATGGGATTATTTACAATTCAGTGAAGTGTAACGCAAAATCTTTGGGCTCGTTTTACCATCCAAACCAATTTTATAAAAATGAAAAATTGAGGATATCTCATAAACATCCGTCTGACCCAACTAAGTGATACGGGCACCCGATACGGGTGCTAGTTTTTTCATTCGGACTAGTTTTATATCCGACTCCTAACTAGGCAAAGTTTATGTGTGTATAGATCATACTCGTACATACATTTTATTTAAACTTATAAAACATTTATGAAAAGTTGAAAAGCCACAACGATACTGGAGAGACTGGTAAATTATGTTTTTGTTTAAAATAATAAAGAAACTTCAAATTTTCTTTAGTATCATAATTTATATTAAGAAAGAATGTTTAGTTTGACTCAGCGACGAACAGTTTAACGATGTTTGACGTTAAAATTGCAGTGTTTAAACATATTTTGTTTGTGTCATGTCATGTTTCGTAGTAAGCTGACATCAACTTTATGATCTTCTGTTGTAATACATGATATATTTAGTTGTAACGATTGTGTTTATTTTGCAAAACGTTTTTGATTGGGCAATCAATTAATTTTACAATAGTATTAATTGGAGATGTGTTTTTGATGTTTACGTTGAAAATATTGTTTTATGATAATTTGTAGTTAGGTTATTTCGAAAAGCGAAAGTGATGAAATTGTGTTGACAGATAGATATTCAGTTAATTTAGATTTTTAAATTGCAAGCTGTGTTTATTGAAGAAACTACATAGTTTCATAATCTAAATCGCAATGTTATTTGATGAATGGAAAAACTACGGTGTTTGTGACGTGATAAATAGATCGAGAAATAAATTTATTTTCCTTTAAAGTGCTTTGTATAAGTAGGAACTTGATTCGTTTGCCTAGTTATATGGAAAGGTACGTACAGATTTTCACAAACCACAAGAATTTCGACCACACGTTCACATAATAAACTTCAGTTTCTTCGTGCTATAAACGTTTAACACCATTTTACGGAGAGTTAGCGCGCCATTTTGTCTGCGCGTGCGCCTTGACACGTTTAGTTAAGGTTACGCACGTTAATAGGCTAGTGTAAAAACGCCTTTACATTACACATAAGAGTCTTTACAGTTACGCCTTCTGAAGGCTATGGAACTATTAAAGGTGATGGTTTATTTAGGGTTGCCTGGTAAAAACTTCTATCTTAGCAATAAGGGAGCTTTTTGTACACCTGTGTTGTTATAAGTTGTATTAATTATCTTGAAGCTTTTTTATGTACAAGAAAGAATATAGTAATAAAAGCTTAGAGATTATTTCTCGTGGTTATTAAACCACACACACTAACACAACACATTAGTATCATTTTCAAATATTTACAGGAATAATGTTCCTTTATTGGCACTTCCGCCATGTTTTTCGAAGTTTCCCCTAGTAGAAAGATATTTCTCTCGGTAAAAAATTGCCTGAAAGTTAATCTATCAACCAAATGTCATGAAAAAGGGTTCTTCTTTTATGTATGAAGAAGTAACAAACATAATTACAGACTTCCACATTTATGGCATTAATAGGTAAGTATCAAAAGTGTATTAACAGATCTTGAATCGTGTTATTAAATCATAAAACATGGTAGATACGTTAATGGAAGCATGCAGGAAAACCTTCAACGCGCTTATTACTTGGAGCCACAGGCCATGGTCTTAGTGAAAAACTGGTGCTGATTCTGGTTATTCTGCCGTCATAAAAAGGGCGCTTCTGTTTGTTTGAGGCTTTCGCGCTTATTACACTACACATCATTACGTATTTACCGCGTAAATACCCGTAAAAATACAGTTTTTTTTTCAAAATTTGGCTAAAATATCGTAATTTTGAGAAAATGTTTCTAAGTAGGGCGTTACAACGAATTTTGTAAAAATTTTTGAAATGCGCCCTTTTTTAATATGGCGCCAGTATTAAGCTTTAACTTTTTAAACTCTATACGTCCCTTTCACGCTTTCAAAAACAATAAGAGAAAGGTGATTGTCAATTTAGTTGTAAAGATATCGAACATCGATTTTAAAGCGTCAATCGAGCTTGCTTAGATTACATATGGAAGCATCTGAAATTTGGTCTTATTTTAAATATTATTCAATTAAAATTTCATTCATTCATCTTAGTTCAAATGAACGAAAAAGACCGCAACCTACATTCAAGTTTATAGTCTGATTTGTAAGAATTGCTCTTATTCGTTAGTTCGCCTCTCGTGTAAATGTAATGGTGTTTTTATGGTGTTATAGCAATTTGTATATATGATAATCTGTGGTTTCGTATTCATAAAACGTTTTTACCATGTTTACCGATATTTTTTTATTTGTTGCTGTAGGCGCCTTTCATTAATATGTTTTTTTATACTTGATGTTTTCTTATAAAATTAGAGTCAGCAGCACAAAAGATTTTAAGGATCCTTTATGCATCTAAACGAAAATACCGCGATCTTTATCTATAGCTATTAAGTACATACAAATGGATTGTGAAATGTATAAGCTATAAGCTACGATAGTACAAGTAAACTTCCTATTAAAATTCCTATGGAGTAGGTATCGAATATTGTTATCTGTTTCAGAGAAAAGATATTTGAAAAGTTTGCTCAAAAGCCTTGACTGGGCATGCCATATCAGCATTTGCTAAGCATCACCCTATATACCAATAAAGCGCTGATCACCCTACTGAGTCTATGAGCATGATACATATTTATCTAGCAAGATTACAGCTCGATCTCAGCTGTAATCCTTCATTTCCTAGAACACCTCATTATCTCTGCCTATGTTTACTGCGTGAAGATAACAGATTATCTTCAAGATCAGGTTAATAGCCCACAGTCACCTTGTCTTTAAACTACAATTAGTGTTGTAGTTAACTGCGTTAGTGAACTGTTGGTTCAGTGAAACATTATTTTTTTATTACCTATTTTAGCGGGTCCAATACAAAGCGCGAAAGCCTCAAATAAACCTTTGTTTTAGTCAGTTTTTTTTAAGTTAAGAGTTTGCTGTTTCAGTAATGAGGCCGCTTTTTAACTAGGTATTATATTATTATGTGTTTTCTTGTTCTATTTTGGCGTCTGTAAAGTCTAAGTATGTATATTGGTTTGTATTCTCAGGCACAATTAGAATATTTTCTACCATGATTAAAACTATTGGTTTAAAGCTTAGAATTAAAGCAAACTCGTTATAATGGGTGTGATTTGAGTTTAAAAAATGGGTAATCATTACATAAGGTTTTTGTAATAATAATAATAATTGTTTATTTCTCCACACAATTTTGATAACAACATACATGGACTTGTGTTAAATTAAATTACATTTTAAATTACGGGAGACTGGTGCCTAAACTCGACGAATCTAAAGTTTTACTTAGAGTATTTAAGAATATAAAATGGGCCTACGCACTTATAAGAGTCGCAGTATGCCGCTGAATACGGGCAGCGCAGGACCTATCGTCGTGGAGATATGTTTGGGCTGTTTTTGCCCAGCGGTGGACGTCTTTAGACTAAAATTATGATGATTTTACTTAATAGAGGCACGAGGTGGCTCTCTTTGTATTATTCTACACGTGGATTATATAACTTCATTTTTACATTCAACTGAGAAAAGTTGTCTCACCATACAATCCGGATTTCCTCATACCACAATGTATCCAGCCACTGTAATTTAGAATTTCTTCACCACCTATATGAATAAGGAAATCGGAACCAATACAGGGAAGCCATTGCTATTCATTGTTCGAAAGGGAAAGGCGTGAAAAAATCCACTCGCGCGCATATGGTAATACAATAAATCGTTCATTTAATATTTACAAGTGTTGTAAGGTGATTTCATACGCAGATGCGCTTCGAATAATTGATCGAGTTATTGTTTTTACACGTGCGTGGGGTAGTAATGGAGATTTGATTGTGTTATGTAAGGAGCTTGCTTCGAGGGTTTGGGTTTGAGTATTTTTAAATTTCGAATTAACATTATGTTTCTTTTTTTCAACGTGCAGGGTGCCATTTTCTAATTTATAGTCAAAAGCGTGAGAAAAACTGCGCCAAAAAATAATATAATATTTTGTAAATTCGATTTCGCTCTACGCCATTGGGGTTGACTGTTGTGTATCCCAATTTAATTTCTTTTACAAAAAAGGGCAATTTTCTTCATTAGTGTTTATTTATATTCAAACAAACATTTATTTGACAGCAAATATAAATGTTATTGAATTCAAAGATTTTTAAGAGATTTAAGTAATCAGAAAATATTGTCACCATAATCGGCTTACACGCTTACACAATACAATACCAATGAATCACACAAAACAAATAACGCATAATCTAATTTAAATAAACCGGCTCGCGAAAGTACACTACATCATCGGACATACCAACATGTATGTATGTATATTGTATACATAAAACATTCACAGACAGACAAATCAATTGTTTTCACCGGATCGCGTGCGCAGCAGTAAAAGTAAATTACTGCGCCGTGTTATTAGGCCGCTGTTATTAATACAGTTTTAATATTGCTACGGAGCAGATAACAAAAAGTGGGTAAGTCGTTATGGTGTAGTTTCGGTAGTGAAACTACGGAATTGCTATGGAACTTTGATTGCTAAGTAATTCTTGACGTAGTAGCATAGATACGTCGCACTCTGGAACCCCTGGTAGTGATCATAACTATATTTTCAAAATGTCGGAATTTAAAAGAAAAAATGCATCGTAAACATATTACACTGAACTTAAAATTACAAACATCCAGTCTAGATCATCTATTAGTGCAGTGAAAGAGCATAACAAAGATTAGAAAAATTAAATTTGAATAAAATTGCATAGGTATTGAACAGAGAACGGTATTTTTTAGATATTTTGTAAGTAATCAGTTTTAACAAAAAAAATTGAAATGTTTCAACTTGATGAAGGTACGTAGTGTCTATTGAGACTTTTCTCTGTGTTATTGTGATGTTTTTTACACTATATACAGAGATAAATAGGACAAGTATCGAAATATAAAAATAAATTTAAAAAACTCGAATACCCGCAATATTTATATTAGAAACAGGAAAGATTTGATTGTTTATTGGTTTATATTTTATAGGCTCCGAAACTACTGAACCAATTTTAATTAAACTTGGTACAAATATAGTATAGACGAACGGCGGGGCGGGAAAGCTAGTAATATAACTGTTGGTCATTGCACGGATTCCTTCAAGGTATTCTTTACTATTGAATGTGTGTATATTATATATGTGTACAATGTTTTTATTAATAGAATAGTGGTGG
The DNA here is from genome assembly GCA_948473455.1 of Teleiodes luculella. Taxonomy (NCBI): domain Eukaryota; kingdom Metazoa; phylum Arthropoda; class Insecta; order Lepidoptera; family Gelechiidae; genus Teleiodes; species Teleiodes luculella. Next base: position 10,232,347 of record OX419600.1, on the reverse strand, counting down.
TATTATCGGAGATCAACATTCCCCGTGGGCGTGCAGTACGATTCCAAACTAGTTTGGGAGCCAATATTCTAGTACCGCCGCATTCGGAAGTGTTTACATTCAATTCAATATTTATAATTTATGGCTTATCTCCTTATTGACAATTCTGTCAGATAGTGAAAAAATGTTGAATGCAAAATTTTCTATTTATAATAACTTTTTTTTTCTGATATTGCATACAATTCTTACTACCTATCCACAAATTAGACTTTTGGAAAAGAAAAAGCTTTTTTTGGTATTTCATAAAAAAAACTTGCAGAACCAAAGTTGTACAGTTTCATGTACTTGAGTTACCACGGAATATGTATAAAATACGGAATAAATTACAAGAAAAAAAGACTAAACTCGTATTAACAAATCACTGCCCAGAGCTTAACATTTAACATCTCGGTATTTTAATTTAAAAGTCTTTAAGCTTTCTTCAATTATTTTATCATTACACTTTTCTCCCCACCTGTACTTTTGGGGTCACTTTTTTCGAAACAGGTAGACGCGTCGGCTAGCACGTTAATAGCACAGGTTTGATTCCCGCTCGTGCCGTGTTTTGGTATTTTAATGCCGTCTTCAATACATTTCCTTTAGCTTTTTTTTAATAGTTTTTTTGATAGGAAGAAGTTGGAATTCGGGTGCGAACGGATTATCGTGAACAATTACGGGAAGGTTGCGTTTTTTCACAGTAACCTTAATGTAGAGATTAAAATTCTTTAAGGTTGAAACTTTTTAATGCCTTATATTGGTTAAAAAATAGATTCAACAAAATATACCAGGGTAAACTTTAATTACCAATAAATTAATTCTTTACTCACATAAATTTAAACTTACAGTTCTTCATTTGAATTATTAGATCAAAGATACAAACATTTAATTGCTCGTAAAGACAAAGTTTTTTAACAAAATTTATGTATAATTACAATTTTGTAATGAAAAATTACATTTTATGATTTTATTGTATTTGTGCTCAATCAAATCATTTTAATTGCATTGGGTAACTTGAGATGCCTTCAAGTATATTGTGTAAACTAAACTATCTTCTTCAGTGCGGGTGGACTTCACACACAACCTCTGAATTACTTCGCAGGTGTGTGCAGGTTTCCTCACGATGCTTTTCTTCACCGTAAGATCATCGAATAAACGGACATATGAATTAGAAAATTTATCTGTGGTATTAAGCCCACCATTTTAGGGTATCAAGGCCATAATTATTACCCTTTCTCTATCCAGTATAATAATTATTTCCATCTCGTGTTGGGTGACAATATATCGACTGCTGTATGTAGCTATATACAACGAGCCACCCAACCACCATTGACCCACAAAACCACACCAATTACCAAAATCGATTCTTCCGGACAAATCGGTGTAAGCCGATTGTGTAATCCGCGCAATATCGATACCAATGTCGTGATCGGATCGTTTCGGTTATCGATAACTAAGCTGCAATGTGGGTAGGTGTATTTCTAGGGCAATCGCTTTAACGGCTTGTTAAGTTTCAATTCATGGAACAAAGTACAATATCTCAAGAATAGCGTGAAGTTTGACCGATTTGCGCTGCAATTTTTTGTCACAGTTTGAACTTTGAACGTGATTTATGGAGGATTTTAGAATTTGAAGGTTTACCAACGTCAGGTACATCGACTACACAAATTTAAAAAGATGAAAGATTAGTTTTTTTGTATGTTTATAAAAAAACATTTCGTCAATAGGTATCCAAATCGTCAGGGATAGTAGAGTACATTTTAGTGCAAATATGTTATTAATATCACATAAAAAATTACGTACTCAAACCGTTTGGCCAAATGCTAGGAAAATATATCGAATCTTTGAAAGAGTAAGTAAAAGATATTCTATTCATACTTTTTCCGCTTCATACACATGAGTTATCTTATCAATTTACTTACCTGGATTTTTTCAGAATGTCTTTGTTTTGATTTTATTTAATGATATTAGCCTCACGTTTTTATTTCTATATACATATTTAATTAAAAAAATATATTCTTTCTCTTTAAATACGAAATCAGTGAAAATGTCTCGTATAATAATAATGATAATAATAATATTCTTTATTTACACCAAGAAAATCATTACAGAGAAAAACACAACAAATTGAATGCAAGAAGTCAACTGGCGGCCTTATTGCATAATTTATAAATTTTTAATTTTCTTGTAACCATTAGTGCATATTTGTGAGTTCGTTGACTATAATAGTGCTGAATCTATAATTTTAGAAAGGTGTTTTATAATGAATCAGCTGTGAAGAATGTATCGACATCTGGCTGACAATAAACACCTTTTGAATATAATCCATTGTTTTCATTGATTGACAGTGTTTCAATTAAAAAATAAACAAACAAACAAAATCTGTGAATCACTTCACACAATGTTAATACATTCAGTCCAATAAAAAAATGTCTAATGCAAATCTTTCGGTTTATGTCACTGATTTCACACCGATATTTAGAACATTAGTATTTAGTTTTTTTTAATTATTTTTTCTGGCCAAGTCCAGTCCAAGTCATTTCAGCCGTATTCATTTCATTAATTCATTGTCAGAATATTCAATCAAGTGTCCTTTTTCTATATTTGTCCTATATTATTGAAATGATGTATTTGTAGAGCGGCTTGTAAAAATTCAGCTCCTTTACGTAATTATGTTACCACTACGAAAATGAAATAAGTATAGGTAAATTAGTAAGTCAAAGTATTATGCAGTTTCTCTTATATGTACGCCCTGTAAACACAAATGGGAGTTTGTAATTGTATATCAAAGTCAAAATCATTTGTTCAGTTTAGGTTTAAAAAAGCACCTATAAAAACGTAAAATGCTAAAAAGCTTTGCTTGAACTAAATCCGCTTCTCGACTCACACTAATGAACAATAATTTACAATAAAAATCTTATGTATTTTTTATCAAAAATTTATATTCTATCTTTTTTCTCTCTCTCTTTCTTTTTCTACGTCTACGCCTTCTCTACATCTCGAACTAGGAAACATTTTAAAGCAATTCGATAAAGTGGGCTCAAAGAGTCATAAAAAAGCCCTAAGCGCCATTAACTTACAATTTCTTTCTCGTGTAGGACATCTAAATAAACCAGCTGACCTAGGAAGTAGGACACGATTACTATGTGACTTTCTAGATACATACTTAAATCCTGTTTTCCTCATGCATCTCTAAGTGCACTTAATGCGACACTTACTATAAATTCATGAATAACTTAAATCTTTACTCACCATGTATTTTAACCAGTCCTCTAAGGGATCGTTCTCATTTCATTCTACATACTTACTAATGTTTCTTTTGGGACTGTCAGTACTTTACATTTTAAAACAGTTTTGTTTTAATGTTCTATTTGGAACTGCCAGTACATTACATTTTTAAATAAAAATAATATTTTTTAAATACGTGTTTAGGACTTTTTTTTAACCTTTAAATTGTCCTATGCTTGTGGCGAAAAGGTAGGTACGATCAATCAAGATTCACCGGACTTGAACGATTTTAGGACGAAACAAGACTAAAACGACACGCGATGGCCCAGTAGCCCAGTTGATAGTATCTACCTTCGAAGGGTCCCGGGTTTGAACACCGTGATAGAACATTGGTGTGATAAGCACTTGTATATGGAATGTATGGCCATTATATATTTATATATCTTAGTAAGCAGCGAAATAGTATTATGATCCTACTATAATATACGCCTGCGAAGTTAGTAACATAATTTGTTGTTAAGTAAAAGCCATGTTCCCATGATACCCATTTTCTTACCACACCCAGTTGTTAAGGCTTATCTGTTTTAACCCTGCTCACCCTGCATTGGTTAATAGCACAATACAATGCTGACTCTCTTTAGTATATAGATATTTACGTATTATAATATATTAGCTTTTCGCTCCGCGGCTCCGCCCGCGTTAACAGGTTTTCCCGTGGGAATGAGTTATTTTCCCGTGGTAAAAAGTGGCCTATGTGTTAATCCAGGGTGTCACCTAACTCCATACCAAATTTTATTAAATTCGCTCCAGCCGTTTAGACGTGAAGAAGTAACAGACACACACACTCCCACACTCACACATTCACAAATTTTCGCCTTTATAATATTAGTGTGATTATATTCTGTGCTATACGTAGAGTATTGTAGAGTTGTGAGACGGACATGTCTATTTTTATTAATTCTCTTCCCTTTTCTTATGATAACACAGAAAAATACAAAGAGGATACATTGTCGGGGGGCTATCGCAGCAATTTATTTAAAAGGCAACTTGAAATATATAGTCATGGAATCAATTGAACCCGCCTTCCACTTTGCCACTTATACAAATGAATAATAAAATGACATTGTGTTACGAAAACAGTTTATGGGACTTCATAATATAGGTATTTAAAATATCACACATACCCGTAATGTACTTGATGACTGTACATCTCTTGTAGCTCAATCAATCAATCACAAGTGAGTTAGCTGGTAAGTAAAAGTAAAGGTCTCACCACACCCCGTTTAGCGACCCCAAGTGGTCAATGGGGCTTGAGCATAACTTAGGCACTTACCTCTTCCTCTTACCACGACCTTGTGCTTTCACACGAGAGGTCAAGCGAGGCGAGAGCTTGTCAGCCGATAAGTTAGGAATTACTACTTACTTGGCTTGTATTGCTCTGAAGTTAATTCTCTAAGTATTACACCGACTTCATACTTTTATATTGCTGGTGCCGCAGAAATACCTACGTGAATTTATATTTAAATTCTCAGGATGGCGATATTTGAGCTGTGTGTGTGTGAGATAATGGATTCCCGTGTCAATTTCTGAAAATGTTACATACTTAGAGTATAAATAGAAAATTTTCAGGGAGGGATAGAGTACGCCTATAGAGTATGAACTGTAAGCACGGATATGAACAGTCCGAATATCTTCAGCGCCTTCGTTTAGTATCAAATGGTTATCGGAGCTGATTATTTTTCCCGGTAAAAATAAGAAATTTAATAGGAGAACATTTTGAAATGTGCAGTGATAAGTTGCAAACATGACTCGAGGAACAAATCCAAAAAGAAAAATGTTATTGATTTCACCGCCCATACAAAATCTGCCAAAATTTGCTTACGCTTGACATAAAGGCAGCGGAGCGATGCGCGTGCTCTATGTATATTTATTCTCTAAGGTTACATACAACTGAATAAAGCATTGAAATGTAATATAATTTTTTGACACTTCCGCATCTATGAACAATTAAATATCCTATGGGCAAATTTTACTATATTTTTGTTAATATTAGTTTTTGATCGAAAGCTTTATTTCTGTAAGAAAAGTTGAAAAATAACTTAGCCTCAGTGGAGGGAACCTAGTTACTTTACTAGCGATCAAATTACATTTTCATGGTCTTAAGTTGAATATCTAGTAGGTATTGCTATGCGAAAGAACGCACATATTCTTCAACATGCATAGATTATAATATTAAGATAATTATTTATTTATTACACTACACACGGAAAATAAGTACTCTTGTAAAAATAAACTGTATCTGTATATCGTATATTTTATTTATACGGCCAAAGAATAGGTACGAAAATAAAGCAAGGTTCTAATTTGCATATGTCCGTCAGATTCCTTATTATAAATACCAGTCGTGACCACATGCACGTGAGAGAAAACCGTAACTATTACGGAGATAACAGTTACTTTTGTTCGGTTACATGAGTAATAGGTATTAATCAATCATTTAATATTATGTAGCGAATCTGTATTAGAAAGAGCTAATGATAATTAAGTGTTTTGAAAATAAATGAGATGGAACATAAGAATAGTTTAATAATGCCTATTTTAAGATTGTTTTTTCGATTGAAAAAAGTTTTCGTTTGCCTGAAATAACAATAATTAATTAGAAAGATTAGGTAGAGACTATCAAAATTATTTAACTATTCCATAAATTTATCCACATTTGCAACGTTGCATTGAACATTTTGTCTATAATCTATAAAATATGTATATTACTGGTAAAAAAGCAGGTCAGTAAAAAAATCATTTAAAGTAATACGTGCCGCGTCTCTGTGTTTCCAAAAGCATGTAGGTAACCGAGAAACTGGTTTAAATACCTACTTACCTAATTTGCCAGCTCATTAAGTTCTAAACAAACTTACCGAAGCAAATACTGTGCGTTAGTGGAGACCTAAGTTAATATTTGTCTTTAAATATAAAGAATGTTCAAATATTTGTAGTTTTTAATTTTACTGACTGCATTGGCTCTTTCACATCTTTAATCTTTGCATTCAGGCTGAATATAAGGCTCGAGTCTATCCTGAAATCAGAGTTCACCCCACTCAGGGTAGGCTCGAGCCCCTCGGTGGGGACATATGTGAGCTGTTAACACACAAGACTAATATTGTTTACTTTACTTACAATTATTTTTTAATATCTGTTTATATTTAATAGACGTTAGGGAAGAATATTGGCTACATTTACTGTGGAAAATACCTTATTCCCTCGGGAAAAACTGGTAGCGCGGGCAGAGCGGCGGGGTAGAAAGCTAGTAAGAAATAAAGGTAACAAGACAAACAGAAATAGATAGATAAAAAGTAGGCAAATAGGCAGCGGTTGCGGTAGTAGGTAAATACGTATGTAAGCACTGCAAAAAGGCTACGCATAAGATGCATAAAATACCCTATAATAAAATACCAACATACTTGTAGATAGATACCTACCACAAAAACTGCGCAGGAGACGATAGCTAAGTTTGTACGTTTCATTTTACGTAACGATCGATATGTTGCAGTGTAGTAACGTTTAGAACTGTTAACGTATCAATGCGAATTGTTAGTCTTTAACAGCGAATCGCTAAGATGGTTTACGGCCGATTTCCCTGACTATTAACATTACATGTTACATTAGGTTTACTATTTGTAATGATCAGGATGCAAGCTTAAGATGAGGATCGTAAAACAAATGATTGCGAACGACGAACGTTCTGAAGTTGTAAAGCTAATCTTGAGTTGCGTATATTAGTGTGCTTGGATCGTAGCAAGTGGAAGGAAGTGGTCTCTACCCACCCCTCCGGCATAGTAGAAAGACTGTTAAGTAAGTTATCTTCATACTAACGCACCGAGCGCGGCTTATATGTGTGCGTCATAGTATCTATGCCTAATGCTAAATCTCGACCCGTTTCTCAGTGCGCCAGTCGAGATTTGGTTTGAGTGTGCGTGCGGCGACGCATAGATACTATGACGCACACATATAAGCCGCGCTCGGTGCGTTAGTATGAAGATAACTTACTTATCAGTCTTTCTACTATGCCTCCGGGAAAGAGGCGTGACTTTATGTATGTATGTACTATTAGTATAGGAGAAATTTTACGTTCATAAAATTGCTTTATATTAAGTGTACCTACATTTGTATGAGTTCTTACGAACATTCCAGGATCAAATCGGGGATGTTCTGACAAAAGGTTTGGCCTCAGTACTTTAAACCGACAAGCTTGCATGATGAGATTAATGAATGTGGAAGAAGCGAAAGAAATATGTCTGGATCGTAGCAAAAAAGTGGTATCTGCTTACCCTTACGGAAAAGGCGTACATGACTGCAAGTATGTAGAGCAATTTACTAGACAGAGAAAAATTATTGTTTTTCCAGGACTGCAAATTGTAGAAACATATTTATTACATAAATGATATGAATAAATGCCAGACGATAATTTCATCTTTTTGCCGTATCATACGAAAATATCAAAACATCCGCGTCTCATTTTTAGTTGTCTGCATATCATCATGGTACTAATTGGTAACTTATATTGGACTAGAACTAAAATAAAGCGTCATAAATACGATACACCCTCGGTCCTGCGAATAAAGTCTATTTTTCCACGTCAAGGTTTTAGGTTGCACTCACTACAATGTATATAGAATTGAATACAAAAGCGGTATTGGACCGGGCGCCCTCCACGACTTGAATCTGAAGGCAGGGGCAAAGTTACAATTTACAATTGCAATTTGACGTCCAATGCGTAGCCGATTAGTTTACAATATAAAGGTCGATTTACACCAAACGAACATAGAGCTAGAGCTAGAACCAGAGCATTCTTTCGTGATCGTTTAGTGTAAACGAAAGTTAGAATTATCCATTTACATCAAACGAACACAGAGCTAGAGCTGGAACAAGAGCTAGAACACAAGAACGCTTTGATGAAACCGCTCATAGGCGCGAGCACTTGCGAACACGCAAGAACGCTCTAAGCAACTGTTCGCGCGCTCTTGCGCCGTTTACATTGAGCGAGCGAGCATTCTTAGAATATTCTATAGAATCTTTGCGAACGCACTAAGAACAACGAAAGAATGCTCTACGCCTGTTTACACTAGAAGAATTTGATGTAGTGGGGATAGAATGAGCATTCGCTCGTTTGGTGTAAATCGACCTTAAGGCATTTCGTTTTTTGTCATACAGGCAAGCAATGAACTTCGAATTGTATATGTAAATCGTAGGTTTGAGAAGCAGGGCCCAGGAGGTCAGACCGGTTGCATTCCACAGTATTTTCGATTATCATCATAATAATATTATAAAGAGGAAAGATTTGTATTTTTGTATGAATGTTTGTAATGAATAAACTCAAAAACAACTGTGCCGATTTCAGAAAAAAATTCACCATTAGAAAGTTACATTCACCCTGAGTAACATAAATTACCTTTTACCGCGAGAAAATGCCTCATTCCCACGGGAAAAACTGTTAACGCGATCGGAGCCGCGGCGGTAAGCTAGTGTTACTGTAATAATATAATGTGTAGCATCGTAAAGATGAAGCACAATTCTGTGAAAAATTTGTTAAATTATATAAAAAAGTAAGTATATAAAATAAATTTGTTAAAGTAGGTATATAAAGTATATTATATTTTATTCTATGAATTGTTTAATTTAAATTAGCATTTTTTAAAGGCACTAAAATTATTTGCAATTGTGATCTGAAACGTATACGAAATACGAAACATCTACCTAAGTGTTTATAAATTTTAATTTGGCGGCTTGCTGTCAAGAGTGTTCTCTTAGAGAATTAAAAATCCTTTTGTTATTACTATACTTAATCAATCTTTGTGCGTTTGTAAGTAAATTAATTTGTAATGTCAAAATGTGATATTGAAAATTTTGGATGGTTTGCCTTTAGCCTTAACATAATAATATGACAGGGAAACAAATGACTGTTTAGAAGTAAAATTTCGATCTGATTAACGAAGCAAGTGAAATATTACTTATTTATTTACTAGTTTATTTTATTGTACACATAGACAAAGAAAAATCACATATGTATAGAAACGCGACACAACAGGTCTGTTAATTTTTGATACATCATAATAAATTATTTAATAAATAACATAATACATTAGGTCAATATAATCCTAAAGTTCAAGGGAATAAGGTCGATTCAACAATGACATACCAGACGTTACGTCAATAATTTAATAACAAGCCTAATGTCAAGTTGGAGTTATGCAAATTATTATCTATTGAATACTATGAGGTAGTAACTTAGGCATCTAACAAGGACGATACTATAATATTAACATAACTTAACGATCTATAGATCTCGAAAGGTATTTGTGTGGGTTTCTAAACATGTTTTAGGTCGTGTCGTGTCCTTTTTAAGTTGGCTAAGGAAGATAGTTTGATGGTAGTACCGGCAGTTAAAAATTTGTGCCGTCATTAGATTATAATTATAGCTTTGTTACAGTTTTGCTTTTTTGTATGATACTTTAACACATAGGTTATAACCCTGTTTTTAGTTTATTTAAAGATGTATTTAATTATATATTTACTTTCTAATTCCACGGTTAATTTGTTGATGTTACGTAACGAACGGGATTTATATTATATAGAAATTCATACAAGCGAGTACTAAAATCACTTATTGAAATCAACAATATATAAGACTTTTTGTATACCATACCGCTTTATAATAAATAATAGAAAAAATATCCAATCAAAGTCAAATCGAATCAAAATTGAAAAAAAGTAGGTCACACTCGCATCGCAGCTAATGTTGCCAACGTGATAAAAATAATATGTAAGCGCGTATTAGGCGTTGCCGTTATAATAACACGAATGGCGATCGATGCTTAACGGTTCCAGCGAGGTATGCTAGGTATTAGCGATAGCAACCTGTTAGTGCTGTTATCTCTGCCCTTCCGTGTGCCAGCGGTTCTCAAACAGTCACGTCTGAACCCCCCTTCTTACAATTACTCGTTAACATCTGTCCCCACCGAGGGGCTCGAGCCTACCCTAAAATCGTGGTAATTAGGCCTTAGTTGACCACACTGGCCCAGTGCGGGCTGGTCAACTTCACAACCTTTGAATTACTTCGCAAGTATGTACAGTTTTCCTCACTAATATCGTGAGAGTATTTACCATAAGAGCGTCGAATACCTATATTATGAATTTGAAAATCGAATACACATTGGTACGTGAAAAGGCTTGACCCGTGACCTTCCGAATGGAAGTCAACAGGTCCAGCCACTGCCTAGTGGCTGGACCTCGGACCCCGACGCTCTCCACAAATAAAATGATTAAAAGAAAATATTTAAATTTCTAAGCCGGGTGCCAAACTGCTCAAGTGATTGTTTGCTTTCGTTTTGTGATCATTTTGTATTTCATTCCTAAATAATACGCACTTTTTAAAGACAGCATAATGTTTATTTAAATATTTTTAATAATAAAAACTGCCCATAACTGTTTACGTACTCACTGAAACTGTTAGGTTTCTGCGGGTTGAGAGCCACAGGTGCTAGTGACTAGGATGGATCGTAGAAAGGCTGTTTCATACTGGTTATCCTTGCGTAGGCTGTAAATGAACAAGGAAATAGTTTTACGATACTGCTTACTTTACGATGTCTAAGGGCTTTTTCATGAATATCATTTAAATGTAATATTCCAATGTAAAGATGATTTTTTTGTGCATTCTTTGTTCATTTGTTTTTTACAAAAAAGAGTAGTGGATATTTATACGCTGTAGTAGCAGATACCAGTCCCAATTCATTTTTTATGACTTGTTTGTGTCGCAAAATTGATGTATCAAGCTTCACCGGACTTTACAAAATTTCTCCTGTTCTCTCAATCTCAATCAATCAAAATTGATCTAAAATACTAGTATTCTTCCGTTTACGCGTGAAAGTGGGACAAACAAACATACTCTGTCTTAGTATTAGTAAGATAAATTCTTACTTTTTACGTCTAGTTTTCTTAATATGCAAACAACTTGTCATACAAGATATTTATCACATAAATATCAACCCACTACTGTAGACATTTCTCGTGACTCATCGTCGCTTCTCTCTAATTTGTCTAAAACCTTGATTGAAATATAATTGATGTATCAATCACTACCGCCTACAGCTTTCTAGCTCGATTGAATATTTATATGAATCCCTCCTCGATCAAGGTTGGGACCTGTCAATCAATAATGACTTGATTATTTTTAATTGCTTAGTTTTACCGGTTTTATGAGTTATTAGAGACTAAATATTTTTTTATGCATTGCTTTTTAGGGTTCCGTACCTCAAAAGGAAAAAACGGAACCCTTATAGGATCACTTTGTTGTCCGTCTGTCCGTCCGTCCGTCTGTCAAGACCCTTTTTCTCAGGAACGCGTGGAGGTATGAAGCTGAAATTTATATCAATTACTCAGGTCTACTGTCCCTTGAAGCTGTGAAAAAATCAAACTTCTAAGCCAACGCAATCAAAAGATACAGCCGTTTATGCCGCAAATTTTCGACACTTGCAAGGGAATCAAAACCTACAGGGTGCTTCCCGTGAACTCAGAATCTTGAAATTTGGTACGAAGCAACGTCTTATAGCATAGATAAAGGAAAAATTACGAAAACCATAAATTTTTAGTTACATCACATAATATATATTTTTTTTAATAATTTTAACTTTACTACCCATTTCCTCATAAACGCGTAGAGGTATTAAATTGAAATTCATACCAAATACTCAGGTCTATAATACCTTTAAGCTGTAACAAAATCAAACTTCTATGTCAACGCAATCAAAAGAAACAGCAATTTAAGCTGCATATTTTGAAACTCGCAAGTACTCGCAAGGGAATCAAAACCTAAAGGGTACTTCCAGTCGACCTAGAATCTTGAAATTTGGCATGAAGCAACGTTTTATAGCACACATAAAGGAAAAATTCCGAAAACCTTAAATTTTTAGTTACATTACAAAATATATATTTTTTAATAAATATAAACATCCGTGTTGTAGGAAGCTTAGAACGTTTTCCTTTTTTAAATTAGTTTTATTATTGTCTATGTTTATGTATGCCATGTTGTTTCTGGATTAGAATTAGAATATCTCTGAAGCTTGTTACGTTTATTTTGCGACACAAGGGGTCAGATTAATTAAACATACAGGGCCCAAGGAATAGTCACATAGATCGGCAACTTAACCAAGGGAAAAAGTTCAACAGTGGGATATTATGGACTGTTACAGTGACAAGACTTTCGTAATTCTAAATATTTGGTAACAGGCGGTTGCGATAATGGCAAAAAACAGTTTAAATCGAAGCACGTTCGCTATTCGAATCTGTGGCCATAGACTAAGTTTGTACAGGCAAAGAATATCGGTTTTAGAAACAGAAGGGCAATTGGACTAAATTTAAAGTATTGCTACTATTAATAGTTTAAAATACAATTCGGTTATCGCAATGCGTTATTCAAAAAAAATAAAAATAAGTGCAAGTTGATTTATTTAATTGAATATAAATTGTTTGGTATGATGCTAATGTTAATTAAATGTTATAATTTATAAATAACGCGAGAGTGCTGCAAGTAAAAAGCTAACATATAAATGTACTGAAAAAGAGATTTAAAAAATGTTATAGGTAATATCTATTTATTATCAAAATAATTACAAATATAAAATTGAATGGTAAATTACTATATCTATCTGTTCTGATTTTTATTTAAAGTAAGTAATCTACTTAAATCGCCATCTTGCTTTCAACACATTAAAAATGCGTATCTAAATGAAAAATGTAGCTCATCTAATTTACTTAGTAGGAGATTCTTTTACTTGGCTTGCAGTTATGCATTGCATCCAACTAAAAAGGCAAGAAATGTGCAGTGCCGTGCATATTCAGCGGTTAATAAGTACCTAGTTGACGCTTTCCTACATAAACTGAATTATTTTTATGATTGTTGCAAACGAACACGCAAACACGATGGAACTGCTTTAAGTAAAGTTTATTTTTCTAGCGTGCAAATATTCAGACCACTTTTTAATGACTTTTTTATATTTGGTTTATTTATCTGACATTAAATGTGAAAAAATCAATCAATCAAGTCTGGTTGTGAATCTGTCAAGTATTATTTATTCATAGAATTTTATTCTTATACAGGTAGGAGTACTAAAGTATTAATGAAACCAAAAGATCTTACAACTTCCTGATTTAACAAAAATATCTAAAAACAAAGAATAGTTGAAAAGGTCTTAAAAAATGTTGCTTATAAGATTTTCTTTGCGAGAAAGAAAAGAAATATTTTATTACCAAGCCGTTTTCAAAATGTACCTTGAAGACGTCTATCGCGTTAAACAACCAAAGCAATGAATGGTTTGACCTTTAGGTTCATAAGTGTATGCACACATGCGTGAGGTCAAGATATCTTGTTTGACATTACACTTACCTTGTTATAAATAAGATTTTCAAATTTTATTTAGCTCGTGCGGTTTTTAGTCCGCTAGCTCTTGCAGAATTTGGAAGAAAACTAACTTCAGCTTCTTCAACTTCTTAACTCTTTCAGAGTCAGTGGTTAGCAAGACTAACCTTATTTTTAGGATTTTTATCTTTTGATCCCTGCCATTTAGCATTTTTTTTTCTTTAGCCCAGTAAATCAGTTTGTCGCGTCTGTGCGTTGCTCTGTGGCAGCACCTTGACGGAGTAACGGGCGCGGTCGATGACAGCGTCCTGCGCCTTCGGTCATGCCTATGCCTCCGTAGGCCAACTGTGTCTTACCAGGTGATAGACTATTAGCACAAAAGAAAATAATAGTACTAACCCGTACAGAAAGGACGCTCACCCCCCCGCGCTAAAATGAGTTCCCCGCCTGATATAGCGCCCCAAGAAAGCCTATTATAAAATAACAGATTACTTAGAGGATAAACATCCATGGGAACAGTTGCTTGGGTGACAGGCTTTTTCAATCGTACTTTACAAAACATTGTTATTAGTAATTATTATCATAATAACTGTAAAAATGTGTTTAAAAGATACAACGCCTGTGGAGTTTCTTCGGCGAGCTCTTCTCCACAGAAGACAGCCAAATTTTTGAACTCGCCAGAAAAGATAATTTAAATTTAAATGACATAACTAAGAGATGTAATAATGTCCAAAAGTTAAACAATAAATTCTTTGAACTCTTTGAACACGCCCCGCACCCTGAAGGCGCCGCAGTACTACCAGGGGTGTTCGGGGGTGTTTTACATAGCGCCTAGCGCCATTGACTTGTAGTTGATATTCAGTTGTTATTCAAAAAGGAGTAGCTTGTCAAAACGCGTTTTCTGTATGGAGTGACCGACCAGTGCTATTAGGTACAAACTACACTAGCTCGATACTAGACTACACTAGCTACACAAGTCCACTGCTGGACTATTGGCCCTTTTCAAACTCTAATTCAAATAGGGTACTCTTTTAGATTGTTTGATCTCTTTTTCATTGCTTAGACTTGTAGGTACGTTTGAGACGAGAGCCGGTTTTGTTTTGAGCAAAGCTTATTAACTTCAGAAATGACGTCATTGTGTTCTAAGGGAGCCTATAACTTTATCAATAAACAATGAATTTTTTTTTTCTTACGAAGTTTTTAAATTATACTACAGACTCGAAGGGCCATAGTAATATTGTTAATTTTATAATATGTGAAACTGACTGCTCTTTCCCTTGCACTGCACACTCTTATGATTTTACCTAGCCCGACGAATACTACGACCTATAGGAAGAATTAGATTTGTCGAAACCAGAAGCACGCAAAATACTTAGACACATTCAACACAAAAAAGTTAAAACGATAAACGCTAGTCTAAAGACTTGTACGAAAATTGTCACAAAACATTTTTTACACGCGCTCTACGCTTTTTTTTTTGTGGTAATACCGATTGACCCAAATGTTTTAAGTACATTATTATATACAGTATGCAGATATACAGTGGGGAAGAATAACCATAGAACATAACAATGTTGGAATATTTAGCTATTCACTGGTGATTTATACAATATATAAATATATTCAGCCCTTCTAAGTACTTCTAACCGTAATACAGTATAAAACTATCCAACCACTTTTGTTCAAGAATGAGGAAGTTTTTAAACAGAACCTTCGAAGGGTAGTTAGGCTTTAGCGGTAGTTAAGATTATCTCTGATAATTGTAACTGATAAGGTTATTGCTCTAGTTGCTAAAATAAGTAGTATAATTCTGTAGTAAAACATACCTTTGTTTTGTTGTGAATTCTACTAATATTATAAACGGGAAGGTTGATTTTACATTATTATAGCTTATAATAAATCAGAATAATACATACGCTACCTTTTACTACGGGAAAATCCCTCATTCCCACGGGAAAAAATATTAGAGGGGCGGAAAGCTAGTAAGAAATATTTTAAATTATTAAAATAAAATAAATATTACTTCGTAGTCAACATACACAGCTCGAAATAAATCAGCCAGTAGGGAAATTTTATTGATTTAGGGTAAATAAGTTCCTTCTTTACTTTTACTAAGTGCTTGTTTGCGCAAAAAAATTGGTCACTGATGATGTTGAAAAGTCTTAATGCAATTAAAACTAAGACGTAATTTCTCTAAAACAATCGTTATGAAACATAGACATAACCGATTTCGCAATTCGAGAATCATTTCATAGTATTTTTAGATAGTTTAGATCGGAATCCGAACTGCTAATTGTAATCACGCGATTGGGCATCGAATCGTCGAAGAAATTTAAATTTGGAATGTGTGGAATCGCGGCGAAAGTTCGTGCGTAGGCGCTTGGAGACTCTCTTATCCGTGTAATGGTTTTAGCAAGTCACTGGCAGGCGATAATGGGCCCGATTCTATGTATTACGCTCTAATTTTTAAATTAAAAACCATGTCCTTTCCACGTTCTTAAGAATGAATAGAGACAGGTGATTGGTAACTTTTTAGAGACGTCAAACATTGATTTAACACATACTTTGCACTACTTAAAATGATGCCTAATTTGACAGCTGCGCTCTTATTTAAATATAATTCACGCAAAATTAGATTTATTCTTCTTCGATTCCCATATGAACGAAAATGTCCAAGAATTTAAATTTAAATGAGAGCGTAATTTGCCAGGCAGTAACGTGCGATTTAAATGAGAACCGTGTTATTTTAAATTTGGAAGAGTTTGAGGATAATTGGAATTGGAAATAAAAACTTTTCATTGTAGGTACTAGTGTGGAGTACGTAATAGGTATGTATATTTTATTTATTTATAGAAAAACATTTACAGCATAACAGCATCATAAAGCCAAAACACTGTAAACTTAAGATAGTATGTACAAAGAAACTATAAACTAATATTAACAACTAAAAAAAATTGTCCCGTTTTCAATAATAAATTCGATAAACGACAACATATTGGGACTCAAACCCGCGGTCCACACATGGAAGCGATTGCCCAAAGGATTACACCACCGACATATACATTTCCATTACTATTTTAAATCATCTACTTCACACTCTCGGGCATATTCCACGCAATTAGACATAAATCGCCAATTTATCAAAATTCCCAAAATTAGTAGTTAAAGTAATCAAAGGCAATAATAATTAGCGTCTAATACGCGTACAGAATGTGTTGTGCGTGCCGGGAGTCAAACCTTGGACCACATGGACCGCGCTCTCGATTCGCGTGCGCGCGCTGCCTAATCGTGTGCTGTGATTTTAGTTGATTGGCGGAGTGGCAGCAAAAAAGATAGAACAAATAGATATGTATATTTTATTTGACTTAATTTAAAAAGGACCAGAGGCGAAATTGGTAACATTTGTATCACTACATAGTATAAAACAAAGTCGCTTTCTCTGTCTCTATATCCCTATGTATGCTTAAATCTTTAAAACTACGCAACGGATTTTGATTTTCGGACGGTTTTTTTAAATAGATAGAGTGATTCAAGAGGAAGGTTTATATGTATACATGCATAATATGCTTAAGGATAACCCACAATAACCATTTTCCCGTGCGGAGCCGGAGCGGGTCGCTAGTGTGTTATAAAATTATCATCTCAGCCAAAATAAGTCCACTGCTGGACGGCAAGGAAAAAAAAAACAAAAAAATTAAATAAAATGTATAGTGAAAATAAAAGTATTTATCTAAGACTGTAAAAATAAAGTGGTTTGTCTGCTGACCGTACTCCGATAGCCGTGAATTTCCCAATTATGCTGCGAGTCGCGTGGGTCTCGTGGGTCGCGGCCGGCGTGTGAACGGGCTCGTAAAAATGGCGCCCACCGCCATTGCTGATTACTGATTAGCTCCGCCGAATCGGTAATTGCTAATCACATAATGTAGGTTTTGCGAACCTACTCGTACAAGCTGTAGAACACAACAAGTCAATTCTGTAAGATTAAGGACCAATACAATTCAAGCGATCCGTTTTTATTTTTGCTTCTTGTCGCTAGAGCACAGAAGAAAATAATAGTACTAAAATCCTTTTTATTGTCTTTGAAAATAGAATAGAATAGCGTGAGCTGGCTAGAGCTCACGCTATTCTGTTCTATATTCAAAGACTCTTTTTTTATTATTCCTTTTGGATTTTCCAGTAGTTTCAACAATATCACATAATACGTATAAAGTATTATGTGATATTGTTGAAACTACATTTACTACTATTTAACTTACTCACACAAAAACCACTTCTATTCATTTATTGCTTTGGTTCATATATTTAGTACGACTAGGTCGCCCTTTCTCCATCTTAAATCATCATGAAAAGATAATGATGTCGTCTCGTATCAGTACTTCAGCACGTTTTAATATAAATATCTCTTATTTCCTTAATAAAACTACATCAAGTGATTTGGTAAGCAAATGTGTACAATCAAATATGTTGACTTGAACATAAACTAGGATAGATTCAATTTAATTCTCTCCTCTCCTCCAAAAATGTTCATTACGCAAATATATTAAACTATTTTACTTTTCTAAACATAGTTTATATTATAGCTATTACAAAATACTATGTTATTACAACAAATTGCAAAGTTACCCTTGATTTAAACCAAACACCCACACAGCCATAATTACTATAGTAAGCTTTCGTCACTTCGTATAATGACCACTTATTTACTATTTCAAATCGTACACCACTGTTTCACTTTAAAGTGGTTGAATAAGCTTGAGAAGATTTCGCAATGATCTATTATATTATTAATGTTATTATGAAGTGTTTTTTATTATTACTACAAGCTCTTGTTTCACTGTAATCGGAGGTTATTTACAATGAAATATTTGTAATAATAATAGTGTGATCTTTTTAGGTGAAGTTGTATGCAATGTTGTTTGGTAATTTTTTACCGCGCTTTACATGTGTAATAGATGTAAGTGTAACGGATAGGGCTTCCAAATTCGAAAATAATTGATATTCGAAATTTCGAAGCATTCTAATTTTTCGAATGCACACCCTGGTAATTAATAAAATATTCTAGATTCTTTTCCAGAACATTCAGGTATATGAATACAGAATGGAAACATTTAACATGTTTTAATTTACGTATACTGTATGAAGTTAATTTTACGTAATATAAGAAGTATTTAATCTGAGAGACCTAATTAGGTTCTGTTATTTGCCTGTCCACTTAAATACAGGCATTATGCCCATGTTAGTAAGGTACATATTTAGAAACTCTCGACTAGTTTTATTGAATAGTACCTGGATGCCCATACCAATATAACAGCTAACTGAATGTAGTTGGAAACTTACTAATTTATATAAATTTTGGATAACTTACTAATGTTATTTAAGATTGATTGTACTAGATTTTCACGTTGCGGCTCAGCTCGCAATAACACTTTTATCCTTGGGAATGAGGTATTTTCTCGCTGTAAAAGGTAACGTATGTCCTTCCCTGAGGTTGATTCTATTTCTATACCAAGTTTCAACAAAATTGGTTCAGTGTTTCGTGAAAGCGTGACAAAAAAACAGACAGACAGACAGAGTTACTTTCGCATTTATAATATTAAGTAGGGGTTTATATTTGATACCTATACCTAATTTGATCCAAACAACATTGTTATTGCTCACTGTAAGCAAATTAGCGCTGCTCAGCCTTAAGTGATAAGATAACAGCACGTTTTCAATAACATTTCCGACTCTATTAACTGTGCTATTAAGGCGATATGGCAGGTGTTGTTACTTAAAGTACCGTAACAGTCCTATAAGGAGAACTGGAGTAGCTTATCACAGGTCGTTCACCTCGAGATAAGGCGCCATTGATAAACAACGCTGTAACAAACTTTTGAATTTAGAACTTATATTTCAGACAGCGCCGCCATTTTTGATTTTTGTATTCAGAATAATTTGGCTTCCATAAGCTTTCCAACCATTATGATTTGCCTGAAAGAAAATACAAAATAGCGATTGCTTACACAAACAAAGGTTACCGAATTAGGAACAATTTTTATTCCTTAGTGTATCTACGTTCTTTGAAAACTAATTCGAACAGATTTATTTATTATTTTTTCTTTGTTACAGATCGCACCAGAAAACATCAATATTTATTAGGTAAGCTAACATATTTCAGTAAATACATAATTCTCAATTTAAATAGTTCAAGCGTAAAGCTGTCTTGTACACTAAATGGCTGAACAGATTTATGATGGTTTTTATTGGGAAGTATTGTTTTTAATTTAATCGAAACAATATAAAACCAGTATTCAGTAGGCTATACTAAAATATGGTAAGAAAACGCGTTTCATTAGGAACTACATATTTAAATATTTGAATCGAATGTGAATTTTTTTTAAGTAACAAACTAGGATACCGGATATGAATTAAAAAAACTTCAGGTTGAAAGCCGTTCTATACCAATTACAGTACCACATAAAATTAAATGAAATGAAAATATTCTTTATTGCACATAAACAGAAACACATAATACAGAATACAAATATAATACATAAAATGTACAATTGGCGACTTTATTGCTTAGGTAGCAATTTCTTCCAGGCAACCACTTAGATGGAGACTGAAAACATGGATAGAATTGATACGATGAAGAGATAAAGAGAGACTTTAGTACTTTAATCTCCAGATAATAGACAAGTACTAGATCTAGCTAGACAAACTACTTCTCATTGTAAACGCCCTCACATTCCTGGCACTCAGAATGGCCTCTCGGCGACCATTTCCACTTCGCTATTTATGTATTTATGTACGAACTTTCGCCGGCCACTATCACTAATAAAGGGTCTGAATGTAGTGCAAACAGTTTACAGGTTCAAAAGCTCAAGCTCCTTTCCAATAATATTCTGGTTCTAGCTAGAAAATTTTCTATTTATACTCTAAGCTTTGCTGTTATAATATTTTGATTATGACTTGTGTCCGGTCAAATAGAATCTAGCAGTTGGAAAAAAATTGCTAAGAGACGGACGGACGGACGGTCATACAAGCGATATCAGCCGCGCTTTGAGCAAAACTTAGTAACTTGATTAAAATTTTGACGTCGAAAAGCTATTTTTGTAATCTTATTTCGAATAAAATCATTTTAATTGATTGACTATATGGGTTCCGTTTATGCTTTATGAGATACGGAACCCTAAAAATACTGAAGATAGATGTTTTATTTCTCTTTGGATTACCGGAAAACTTTAAGTCTATGGTATTTCAAGTAATAACGACTGTCAATATTTAAAAAATACCTTACACGTAACACAACTATTTATATACCATAGATTTCTTATAGCATTCCCCAGGCATTTCCTGTAATCTATAGATAGAGATATATTTTTTGTTAATTTAGGGAGGGAAATGGTTAATTTTTAGCTATTTACTTAAATAACTACAGAACATTGAATTCATGAAATTCATCTCATGAATATGTAAAAAATATTTTAGATAATAAAATAAGCACACGACACACAATACACAATACAATTATTTTTTTTAAGAAATAATTTTCAAATGTATATTTTTGGTCACGTCTGGGGTCCATCTCATTCGGTCCAGTAGTTTAGGTTTAAATTGGCTAGACAGACGGACGGGCGACTGGACAGACAAATGAGTAATCCTCTAGTCATTTCTATTTAAAGTACGGAATCTTAGAAAAATGCCTAATTACTCCCAAACAATAATTAGCAAATTACATACTCTTAATAACAAGACCTCATATGAAAATGAATGAGCTTTCGCCGTCCAAGCTTACGGCCCATAAACTCGTCCCCGAGAAAGCCGTGACGTCACCAATTACGTCACCACACAAGGTGCACAGTTTATGCAACAATAACAATCGATTGTTATAGTTGTTATGTTATAAAGTGATAGGCATCCGAAGTTCATAGCGTTGAGTGCCGTAATAGCAAATAATTGGTACTATTTGGTACTTACTGGTCAGAGGTAAAAGGTTGACCTACTATATGTAAAGTTGGTAGGCATTTACGTATGTGTAGTTAGATTTGTAATTCAAAAAGTTTTAAAAAATAGTTGCCGATGGCTTTTTTTTACTTCCACCGTATGGTTATGGGTGTTATGGATAGGCAAACTGAGTAAAAATCGAAGAAAGTTAGGTATTACACACTTGCTTACTTAGTTTTTTTTTAGTATTAGAAATACAAAATAGGTCTTTCCTCAAATTCATAGATGCCTGGAAAACATTGCTACTCCAGCAATACTGCCACCTGTAACATTTCTTTTGTACTATTGTCTCGTATTTTCAAGTTCTGTTTGGCGTCTATCTAGACTAATATTATAAAGAGGAAAGATTTGATTGTTTGTTTGCATCGAATAGGCTCCGAAACTACTGAACCGATTTCAAAAATTCTTTCACTGTTGAGAAGCTACATGATTCCTGAGTAACATAGGCTATAGATATTTGATTTTCAAAAAAATAGGGATCCTTACTAAAACTTCACTAATGTAGTAATAATGTAATTTAGACCGAAAGTCGAGCTAGCTTAAAAAAAAAAATATATAAGGGTGTATATACTATACGAGTATTATTTGACCTTCTTTAACTCTTCGTAAGTCGGTTCGCCTGTACCATGTGATTAGACGAACGTGTGATTTATTATCAAAATAATTTGGTACACTATTGAGCGAACGTAGATGATTCGCGTAACTAACCATTCCGTGTGAAAACTCAGTTGGCCTAAATTCATCTGACATAATACCGAGGAAGTACTGAGAATGCAGACCTACTTATTAGCTAGTCACTGGAACGCGAAATTAAAGTATACAAGCTGTCTGCCCTGCTTCGTCTGCGTGGTATATCTTCCACGATAAAAAGGACTCCATGTTTCAATCTAAATAACAGGCTATCTCCATACTAAATAAACATTCTAATCCGTTCAGCCGCTTTTGCGTGATTGAGTAAAGAACATCTTAACTTTGACATTTGTAATATTACTTGAATTTTAATAACTGATAAGAATTACCTAGTGACAAAATTATGGTATCCAAAGTTCAGAGATGTTATTTTTTTCTGATTTCAGTCCTTTTGCATAGAGTTGTTATGGCCCTCGGTAAATATGATAAAATAATAATATGACGAGTTTTTTTTTTTTATAATTATTGTTATGATAAGATGATTCAAGGAATTTGCACGATCTTAAGCTTTTTTTATCATTATATAATACAAACAGGAAATAAAACAAGCAAACTATATTTTTTTATGATTCATATGTTTTTATGTAAATTTAAAATATTGTAAAAACATCCATTAATATTACGTAATAAAACTAAAGAGCAATTGTCTAATTTTAATCGATTTATTTAAAAGGTTCGCTAACAGATTTATAATACCTACTCGTAAGTCGATCCATTAAAACAATTTTCATATTATAATATAATTACTAAATTAATTTATTGCACGAAAGAAATTAACAAAATTGCATATCGTAGGACATACATGAAAATGACGGCCTTATAGCGATATTTTTCACTCAACCAACGAGATCTTTAAGTCTAATCATCCGATTAAAACAGAAATTAGCAAAACAGCCACACCACAGGAACGCAGTTTCACAACATTTAGTAATAACTTACGTGATTTCATGCATCAAAAACGTGTAACTCCACAAAAAGGAGCATGAAGAAAACTTGTAATCTTCTTAATACAAGATCAACTTATGATACGCTCGCGAGCATCTCATGAAAGTAAATTAGTGTTGCCATCTTAATAGAGCGTCGGTGGCCAAGTGGCTGGATTGACTTCCATTCAGAAGTTCGCAGGTTTGAGCATCGGAACGTACCAATGAGCTTTCGATCTTCGAATTCATATGTACGTTTATTCGACGCTTTTACTGTGAAGGAAAACATCGTGAGGAAACCTGCACACACCTGCGAAGAAATTCAAAAACTGTGTGTGAATTTGACCAGCGTGGACAAGTCCTATTCACCCTGATTTCAGAGTAGGCTCGAGCTCCTCGGTGGGGACATACATGAGCTGTAGACACATTAATAACAGACGCAAACACGATTAAAGTAATATTGAAGTACGCGTTAAAAATAAAAGTGAGTGGGATTTTTTTGTGCATAATAGAGAAATATGAAACACATATTTAAAAATAGTGTTGCTAAGAAAATTGTCACGAGGTTAGGAAAAGAACTAACATGATCTTGTTTTTAATAAATTAAAGCTTGGCAAGTAAATAGAAAAACCTGCTCTGGGGCGCCACATTTTTCATTAGTTGATAATGATTCCATTTTAAAATTAGTTCAACTAAAATTCGGAAATATTGCGAGGTTATTTTTTTAATTGTATTCTTGGGCTTTGCTTTCATTGTAACAAGAAAATGTTGTGCTTTTAACCAAAGTAAAATGGTAAAATGCTTCATTAATTTGACATTTAACACCAGAATTAAAAAAAATAACTTATGGACACTATTCCCCTCCACGATAGGGAGGGATTTACTAAACTGGCAACCCAGCGTATGACGTGAAAGTAATTAACGGGGGTTTCCGCGCGATTTCCTACTTTCATTCACGATAAAATGCGCGCAAAAAGAACTCTCAGATGAGTAATGTTTTTGCAGTGCGCATCTTTTCCGCGCATTCGGATGCAAAGTCGGCGAGAGGAAATGCGATTTTCAAGAAAATATATATTACAATTTTCTTCTTCTTCTCTTCTTCTCAGCCGTGTTCAACCATTTCGGTGTAGGCCTCCTTCAAAATACGCCATCTATTTCTATTCCGTGCCACGTCCATCCAATTCTTTCCCGCAGTCTTCCGCACGTCATCCTTCCAACGCATCTGCGGTATATATTACAATACAATACAAATATTCTTTATTACAAAAATACAAAATGTTTATTTTTCAAATCCCAAGGATGTTATAAGTACTAGTTGTACGATAGTACCATGGTCCAAGAAAACAAGGTCTAACCGTTAGACCACGTGACTGACACGAGCCTACATCATTTTGCGCTGTTCATCCTTGTCTATTACACGCATTCGACAAGGATGAATAGGCAAATTACGTAGAAATGACGTAGGCTCGTGTCAGTCACGTGGTCTGATGGTTAGACCTTCTTTTCTTTGACCATGGATAGTACTTATAACATCATTGCCAGATCCAAATGGCCAGAAATATGTGGTTTGGCCAAATGAGTTTCTAGCAAATTACTGTGAAAGGAATCGGATGTCAAGAAGTGGGTCAAATTAAGCTTGTAAGATTGACCCGTATACACATACTAAATAAATTAGCGCACAATATTTTAAGGGAGGGGCCTACCATGAAACTGAATAGGTAAATTTCCTCAAGGACATACCTTCAAATCTTAAAGTAAAATTCATACAAAATTGTATCACTTGACCGTCTACTTTTTATGAAAATAATTAATACAATACGAAAAATAAAATGGAGCAAGCATGACGACACTAAAACTCTCAACGACCGAGGCTCAATTTTTTTCTGGAGTATAACTCAAAGATTTATTCAAAGCGTTTTCTTGAATATAGATGAAATAATCACATTGCTGTGATGATCTTTGATGACGTAATAATTCTTCGGGTATCCCCGCCGAGCAGTAGGTACATACAAACATTGCAATGAAATAAAAGCATTTGAAAAGTAAGCATATGTTACCTATACCTATTTTCCCTATTTTGTATGTATCGCATAGAATATACTTTTCAGCGATTAAAGTATTATAATATAATAATTAAAAATAAAAGCATATTTTTTGCCACTTACCAAACGTTAAGCAACATTATGTCGTAATCAATCACCATTCAACGTGTTATTAAAAAATGATTATGCTTTTAATATAGAGCTTTAGAAATTTAATTAACAAACATAAAGTAAGTTAAAAGAATTACTTAATACTTTACCCAGTAATAAAGCAGTATTCATAAAAGTAATAAAAAACTACTAAACTTGGCTTCATATCAGTTTGATTGGAATTTTAACTTTTGTAAGTTATACACTTAACAAAACAGAATTCATATAAAAGAGAAAAAATGTAGTAAAAATCAGAAAAGTGACGCAAAAACTTTTTTTTAAAATCATGGTTTATTTACACCAGACAGTCGGTTTTAGTACAAACATCGAATATCGAAGTTAGGATATTTTACATTTAAACGTCTTATGAATAATAATTGATAATTTGTGGGTCGCGAATAGTTAGAGTTATGCATTATATGAAAAGACCAATTCGGAGTGGGTAGTCTACAGAGCAAAATGACCACGTTGATAATACGACCGTAACGCAGTAAGTCATTGGAGCAAAACGTCCGCAATTTTATAAGGCCATGGAACAAGTTGTCCTCAAATATAAAAGAGTTTAAAGTAAATTAACACTAATTAAAAATGACATGGAAGCAAGACGTTCCTAACGCATTACAACCTTTTAACTCAAGGAAATGGAACATGGAAATTTTGCCCTGAGTAGTTAGTTAGTTATCAGAAACCCTTCTGGCAATAGTTCCCATTTTTTTGTTCTATGAAATATGACGTCATTGGATAAAATAAGACATTTTTTCCGTTTTTATTCCATAGAACTACATACTAGTTATTTGCCCCGTGTTTACCGCTATAGAGCAAATGGGAATCATGAGTTTCCCAAAATCTTCCATGACATAATAATATTATGTGTTAGGCGGTTTCTCTCATTTTCCTTGTTCCATAGATCAATTTGAGTAACATAAGTACCTATTATAGTACAAAATAGAAAAAAATTTCTTATTTTGTCCAATGACGTCTGGTTCCATAGAACAAAATGGGAACTACCGCCCTTCCGGCACTAAAGGTCTAATTACTGGAATTTCCAGTCGGGTCATTCCCTTAACGTCTATTCTTCGAATGTCTCTACTAACACATAACGGTGAAATGGATAACGACGAAGAATTTTCATTATCAGGTACCTTTTAAATTTCGGACGTTTTGCTTCCGTGACCATTTCAATTATGGTCATTTAATAATAAGGACATGTTGCTCTAGACAAAGAGACCCTTTAAAATTGCGGACGTTTTGCTCCAATGACTTACTGCGTTACGGTCGTATTGTCAACGTGGTCATTTTGCTCAGTAGGCCTACTATGTAAGTAGCGACAGGCTCGAGAAGCTGTCAAACGCGACATAGTGACATTAGAGCCATAGCATTTCTGCCAATATGTCGCGTTTGACAGCTTCTCGAGCCCTTTGCTACTTACATAGTAGGCCTACTGTAGACTACCCACTCCGAATTGGAAAAGACATAATCATCGCGCGTAATTTAATTTGACGTAAGGCACAATAATGACAAATTAATTATATTCTTGTTCAGCTCGCCGAGCTCTAACTACTCGTATAATGCAACTTTGTAAAACAACACCTTATTTTTATTCCCATCGCTTCCTTCTAATCCTGAAA
Organism: Teleiodes luculella; assembly: GCA_948473455.1. Classification (NCBI taxonomy): domain Eukaryota; kingdom Metazoa; phylum Arthropoda; class Insecta; order Lepidoptera; family Gelechiidae; genus Teleiodes; species Teleiodes luculella. The sequence continues at coordinate 10,205,277 of OX419600.1, read as the reverse complement.
TCTCATGTTTGGGACAAAGCTTAGTATAGAAAAAAAAAGAAAGAAGAAAAAGATAGTTGGGAGTGTAAAAAACAATAGGTTGATTTTTTCGCATAATAATAGTTTCAGGTAATATTACGTACGTGTTCGTAACTAACACTGCTAATACTGAAGTTAACGAATGCCGCAAAGTATTATGATGAATTAAACGTTTCCTCTTTCAGCACTAGTTTGACCACTGTCCACGCAATGTATATTGTGCGGATCGGAATCCTTCCTTACTTTTTTAAATCACTGAATCGACTTAGCGTCACGGAAAAAAGAAACACGTTATTACGGGTGATTTTTTTTTACCAGTGATAGGAATGGCAGGCAGTAGAGAAACTAGCTTTCCGTGGCGCGGCTCTGCCTGCGTTAGCAAATTTTCCCGTGGGGTTGAGGAATTTTCCGCAGTAAAAAGTAGCCCATATGTCAATTCTAGCTCTATACCTACCAAGTTTCAATAAAATCGGTTCAGTGTTTTCGGAGCCTATTCAGTGCAAACAAACCAATCAACAATTAAATCTTTCCTCTTAAAATATTTGTATAGAGTTACCAGCAAGACGACCAAAGAGTATCTAACTAACATTATGTGACTTCGTACTGTAATATTTCCCAATAGAAAGCTGCATGGCATTTGGAACAGTCACTACCCCGAGACGAAAACCCCGCACCTTAGGCTGCTATCACATTATCCTAAATTCAGGATCCTAAATTAGACTAAATATCGGATCCTGAATTTAGGATAGTGTAATACCGGTCTAATTAGCTAGTTGACAGAATTCGTTTAAAATCTCTACCTCTATACTAACAAATAAAAAACTCTAACTCTATAGGGGCTGTCCATTAATCACGTGATCTTTTTTTTAGCTTTTTTTAACTCCCCCTTGGTGATACGTGGTGAGGTTTAAGACTACCCCCCACCCCCCACTCAACATCACGTGTATTTTTAATACCTGCAAAGAATCTTAAAATTTTTAGAAGATTATCTTTAAATACAGGTAGTAGCAGTATAAAGTATAACCTCATTTTATTCTGAAATTAAAGACTGTGATAAAAATGCCTAGACAGAAAGGTTGCAGGTTGTTTTTGATTGGAAAAAATAAATACACGTGATATCTTACCACACCCCCCTTGTGATATTTCGTGATTTTTGTCGAACCCCTCCCCCCCCCTTTCAAGCCTCACGTGATTAATGGACGGCCCCATAGCAGTAGACTAGACTTACCGCTGCAGTAGGGAGTCAAATCGCAACATAGTTAGACTAGAAACTTTACGATTAAATCCATTTACAATAATCTGATTAATATAAGTGTAGAGAGTGTAAAGATACCTAGACCTCCCAATAAGAGAACTGGTCCTTTTCCCTATAATCTTTTAACGACATTTATAACTGAAAGCCTATTAGAAAACCTACCACGACAACCAGGTAGGTATGCAAATATTCGTAGGATTTCCATAAAACATATTCCAAAGAGCTTTTTCTTGTTGTCGATGTTATTTTATTATGTTCAACTTGCTTTGCAACAACAATTTTCTTGATCTAATTTAATTCCCGTTTTTTATTACACTCTCGCGCAACTTGGTTTCATAGTTAGATTTAAAGTTAGAATACTAGCAAAAAATCTATCTACCAATGCCAATGAAAAAGAATAATAAGTGAAAAAAAAAACTGTTTTGAATATAGAACCATCAAACCATCTTCAGATCATCTTTCCGATACCTTCAGAGTAATTATACTGCTGCCATTTTTCTAATTTGAAATCGCAAAACTATAAATAATAAAATAAAGAAAACAGAAAAAGAAAGACTCAAGAATTGACAAGGAACAACCGAAGTTAACTATCAAAAAATTGCAATATTTTTCAAGTACAAAGTAAAATTTCTTAGAAATAAACCTGTACCATGAACGTATACAAATGTAGAACATTTTAAAATTCTTCCGATATCCTTTCGACACCTTGAACTCCAAACATGGTTAAGGCGTGACCACACTACAATGGTCCATTATGCCGCGGAAGGCGGTGTGCACACTGACATTACTATACCAACACATTATGTTAATCATTTTTTTGTGATAGTTTCTGTGAATCAGAGGATGAACGAAATTAGGAGAGCTTTTTTGGTAGAGTCGCGTGATTGGAATGTTAATCTAGCTTTGTTAAAATGAGTTGTATAAGTTGGTTGTATTTATTACAATTATGAATGTAAAGCAGGTATAATGTAAAGCGTAGATAGTAGCCGAAACCAACGGCTTTACATGCCTTCCGAAGCACGGAATCATCTTTATTTTCAGACAATCAGGTGATTCAGCCTGCAATGTCTTAAACAAACTGGGGAAAGTCTCACAAAGTGATATTTGTTTGACGGATCCCCATCGGGATTCGAACCCGGAATCTCCGTAACGTCAGGCGAGCTTTTGCCCACTCGACCACGGAGGTTGTCCAGCATTGGCCTCTGCGGATTTATAGGGGTCTTGCCCACGCTACACTTATACTTGGCTAAATCTTCGGCTGCAGGATAAACAAGTAGAAACTACAGTAAAGATCAATTGGTAACAATTATTACTACAAATGGTAGAAGAATAAGCAAATGGTTATTATGTTGAGAAGAAGGTGGTTTTATATTAGCCATTATTTTGTTTTTATTACGGTATTGATTGGACTATTAACTCCACAATAATGTTTGCGGTCAAAAAATAATTCTGCGGTTTTCAGCGTGAGAAACGGAATCAATACTGTCCAAGCACATTTTCCGTATTACACTGTGGTGTACTTAACTGTACTTTGATTTTAAAACTTTGGATCAGGGCGCCTTATACTCGTACTAGACGGCCCCTTAGCCTAGTTGGTAGTGCCTGTCTTTGAACCGCAGGGTCCGGGTTTCGAAAATATGTGCATTAATTGAATCGTTTTTGAAATAAAATAAAATTTTCTGAAGTTGTGTAGCGATATAGTAAAATCACTGCTAACACGCAATTATGAGAAAATATAGGGTGAAATAAAAAAGGTTAAGTTTATCGATATACAGCATTTTAAAGATACACTTTATGGACTTGACATTATTGTGTTGACATTTTGTTTTTTTGCCAAAAGTAGGTCACTTTTAACCAATAGCGTATTCAGAAATTGTCCTTGCATTGTATAATTAAAAGGCACTTTAGCACAATACAGGGAAAATGTGCAAATTCACAAAGGTGGTCTTATCACTATTAAACGATCTCTTGTGGAAACATAACTGAGTAGACAATTAGTTAAAACAAGAGTAGCTTATTTTCTAAATGGTAAAACAAGCATTTCATATAGATACAAAACTGCAGCTGAAATTAATAAAAATAATATAGCTATATCTTGAAAATTTTATCCCCTATTATTATCTCTGTTTTCAGACAATCAGGGGATAAAATTATTGTGCTTCGGAAGGCATCTAAAACCACGTTGATCCCAGCTGTTATCTATGAATGTAGTCATTATAAAAGCCATGTCAAAAGTCTCAGGCGGCTCAATAATTCTGACAATAGGATTTATAAGGTTAGCTTCGGAACCCACAAGACAAGCGAACATTTCCCATCAACCAATCAAACACCGCTACGAACACAATCCCATATTACTCAAACCGCACACAATATCACTCTATTAGCACGTACATAATTAAATCACAACACCGCATTGCCCGCGTATTACCGATATCTGTTACCGGTGTTACGTAAGGTAACTGTGACTGGGTAACGGGACCGGTGCGTAACCGTTACGCGGGGTCGCCGTGTCAGGCTGGTAACTGTCGCAAGGTGCCGTATTGGAACGGATGTGCCGTGTGTCGCCGCCCTTATGTAGGATTCTGTAGCTGGTTTTTCACTAGAAATATGCTGTGAGCAATGCGCGTAGATAAAATCCATCAGCAGTATTCTTCTTCTTCTTCTCAGCCGTGTTCTACCATTTCGGTGTAGGCCTCCTTCTAAATACGCCATCCATTTCTATTTTGTGCCACGTCCATCCAATTCTTTCCCGCAGTCTTCCGCACGTCATCCTTCCAACGCATCTGCGGTCTTCCTCTGGGTTTTTTTTCACCCCAGGGTCTCCACTCCAAGACCACTTTACCTCACGAGCCATGTTTTCGGGCTACGTGTCCTGCCCACTGCCACTTCAACCCTGCCACTCGCTTCGCTTATCAGCAGTATAAGTACTTCAAAATCACGGCACACTAGCGATACTATCTAAATAAAAATAATATTTCGTTAGTTAATCGTAAAGATAATGGCTTATATCCCTAGCACATCTATGGTGAAAAACACAGAGTGCTTCTGGTAGTGAATGCCTTGCTGGTAATATTACCCTTCAGGTCTATGCCGCCGGGAGGGTAGCCGAAGCCCAATTTATTTATGGCGCAGTTGACGTTTTCTTCACAACATTTTCCGTAACCGAATTCTTAGGCTCCCGTGACCGCCCCTAGACGCTCCAGTTTGTTTGCATATAAAAAAGTCCTCTTATATTAAAAACTTTAATTTTGTCACTTTTATGCTATGTGGTATGTTTCGTTTTAAATACAAAATCTTACAACACCCCATTGAAATTGTATTTTTCCAAACATATATCGGACTTAAAAATCTACTACGAAATGCCTTAAGAAATGCAAAAATCAAAATTAAAATCCAATATCTTTTTATGTGTAAATACAATTTCATCAATGCCTTTTTGGAGATTTATATAGTCTTAAAGTGAAATAAAATGAATAGTTTGAACTTTGCAGTAAGACAACTAAAGTAGGCATTTAAAAGAGCTAACTAATTTTAGGATAAACTTTTGTTAGTGATTGATTACATTCCACTTACTCAAACATTGGCTCGACTTACGTAAACTCTATTAAAGTATTAAGAAATGCACACATGGGCAGGTATTCCAACTTAATTAAGGCTATGTGTACAGATCCAAATGTCCAATTGGATAGGTTGATAGGGTTACCAGATGAAAAAATTAAAAGCCCTGAGAAAGTGTCTGATTTTAACTGAAAAATCCTGAGATTCTGTCACAAATTGTGGTTTTTCTCGCAAACGTAATTAACACGATATGTAACTTAGTAATAAGTTGATTTTGAATTTTGTAAAAAAATAGATAATTTTTTGTTCGTGTTGTAATTAAAAATATTTTGGTCTTAGAAATATACCAACTTTTAGATTTTTTTTTAAATCTTGTCGCAACTTTAGAAACGCCTAAGGTATGTTTTAATATGTTTCGCTACATCCGTCGACATATTTTAGGTCACAGAAATATAATTTAGAGCTAAGTGTGCGCTTGCTTGTATGGAAAATGTATCGTAATATTTACTCTAATATATTATAGCTTACCTGCGGATGTCCTTTTCTATACTATTAAAAAAACAATACAATACAAATAAAAACGTGTGCAATCTTCTAGTATGTGATAAATATAACTCAACTAAATTATGTATGTGATAAATAAAAATTCCTGAAATCTCAGGACAAATCATGTATCAAATCATGGTCACCCTAGTGGCAGATTCTTTACACTGACCCCAATTTGGATGCATGTTTGCAAAACGATTTCTTAGAACTATAGCTCGTGTTTGTTTGCCGACTGTACACACATTTCTGTTAATACCTGCAGTAGGTAATGATAATAAATTGGTGTCAGTGACCTTGATACGTGCCATTGCGTTCGAAAACTATAGCCATATTTTAAAAAAAGTACTGTTTTTTAAATAACTAATTTGATAGGACTGCCAACGGCGAAAAAACTGAAAAAAATATGCTAGGTATGTTTGGATATATACCTAACTGTGATTTTGTATGGTTGATATCCATCCATCAAGTATTTTTTTACTATGGTATGTAAAAAAATATGGTACTTAATAGTGTACAAAAAATCGAACACTTTTTTATATCTGTTGACAAAAATCATAGCACTTGCTAAGGTCTAAAGTATCATAAAACTGTTGGACAATAATGAAAAGCTTTTGAAGAGGTGGTGGTCTCATTAATTTGTTGCACTCAGATTCAGATCTCCTAAGAGCTATGTCAGGTGATAAGTACCTACAAAAACTATTCCATTGAAAAAGTAGAACTCTCTCGAGTATTTATCTTGTATGAAAGTAAGACTGGGTCAAACGGCCAATTATTAAGTAGGTATTCTTTATTCTTCACTCCTAGTTCTGTTACTAATTGCATATTTCTTTCATCGTTAAAATTCTTGCAGATTTAAAAAAAAAACTATTCGGCAACGGATGCTTAGCGTTTCTGGTTTGAAGTAGTTCTTAATAGAGAGCGCTTTATGTAAATATTATAATAGATAATTTAGGGTTATAAAAATTTTCCGTATACCATATGTCCACTGCTGGACATGGGCCTCCTATCCTGGTAGCATGAAGCACTATGGTGACAAAAGATTATTTCACATTTAAATGTTAAATATTTCTGAAAAGTCCTCCCCAATAGGAAGCATTTACACGCCGGATATGTTATTTGCTCGTATAACCTCATGCTATTTATGAGCATTTTGTTTTTATCCAGCTGCTATTTGAGCTTTTCGTCCAAACAACCCTAGAATCTCGCACTAAATAACAATTCAAAAACATCCCAAATTTGCTGTTTTTTTATTATATCACTATTCAAGATTATAAGGTCTAGTAGACTTTTAGTTCTAAATCAAACTGCGCTCCCTTAAGCTTATCAAAGCTCAGCTCATCCCATTAAGGGAAAGAGGGTGTCTTCAAGTATGTTATTTTTCTAAATTGTGTTTTTTTTTATAATGAAGTGTAACTCTGGACATTTTTAGATTTTCGTGGTTGTCTAAAATGTCTGTTACTGTAAAGTATATTATATGTTTTATTTTGCAATAATATGATTACGAACGTATAAAGAGGAGTAAGTATGTCACTCGGGCTGGTAAAGGTGCCACCATTTCGCTAGTCACTGTGACGGCGGCTTTTTGAATCAAAATGACACTTCCTATATTATTATACGGACGATTCGAACGGAACGGACCGTTGTCAATAGGAAGATACGACATTTTATACGCAGATCAAAAGAGGTTTAAAATGACAGATTTTTCAAAGTTGTTATCGATTATAAAATTTGATAATTTATGACATTTGATCATATGACACATGATCTGACAATGACAGCATCCGTACAGGACACACAGAATTGTGAGGATAAATTAATCACAACTTACACGATAAGGTGATTTAATACGATTGCTTGTTTTTAATATGTAAACAGATTCAAAACATTGTTTTACTTTATCAACCTTGCTGTTTTCATGTAGGTATAGAGTTTGGTACATGAAAGTAGACAATGAAAAAATGCGGCAAATTTGAATAAAATCATCCTGGCAACCCCAATTCTATAGATTTACCTAATTCGATATTATTATTTTTTTCTATGTAACTTTATTGCTAGTACAATGTTTTCCATTTTCATCGATTGTCTCCTTTAATTTGCCAAACTCTATCTATATTATTACCAAAATTGGCCTCCGATATTCCGATTACAGGTACAGTCCGCAGCAAGTAACTAGACACCCAATCGTTGCACAACTTCACACAACACTCATTATTATCAAGTTTTTTTTTCATGACATAATAATATATTAACCAATAGTTATGTTGTATAAGACCACTGTATATGGCAGATAATCTTATTAAGGTCAGTTTGCCTGTTATTTCATATGTAATTTGGCCCTTATGTATGTTATTGGGAAATATTATGTTTTTTTAGCACAGTAAATGTAAAGTTATGATCGTGGTTTGGAGATCAACATTTTAAAACGTTACAAATAATGATTTTAATACGTTAATATGGTTTGTATTAACGCTTAAAAAAGTTGATACAAAATATAAATATAATTATATTTAATCTACTGAATAATTTGGAATCGGGTAATTAAAACTAATTATAGATACCAGTAACTCTGTAATAGTCACTATAATTAACATAAAATAACATAAATCTATGCCCCGCCGCCGTTTTCGTAATTTTTCATGTTATTTTACAACAACGTAACGTTATTTAACAGAACTGACAAATGTCAGATTCAAAGATATAAGTAGTTTAATTTTATAACTTATACAGATAAATCTTTTTAAATTGAATAAGAAAAATTGTTCGTAACGAATTCCAATACAAAAGACATCAACGCACTACAAGTGCTATAAACCTTCGTACCCATTTCTCCATACAAAAACTACTTCAATTAATTTATTATAACAAATTCGATTATTCGATTTCACAGTGGAAATCGAGTCGTTTATTGGTTTCGAATCGGTGATTGGCTAATTGTGATTCGATCGGGTACCTTAAAGTGTATTGTTGTTATAATTGTTATCTAAGGGGCATAGAACACTTTTGACTAAGACAAAAACAAGATATGTGGCGAATATTGTATTGTATTTTTTATGTTGCTAAAGCAAGCAATGTAAGTTTAGCATACAATTTGTGCTTCTTTTTGTTATTTGTTCTAATTCGTAGGCTCGAGTTAAATCCAGAAAGAGAAACTCTTAAAAATAATAGTTTTCAAATCAAGTATCAAAATTACTTGGTAGTAAAAATTAAACAGTAGCGAGCCTTTCACTAGCTCACATAGTACTTGTTTTGTGCTGAAGCTCAATGAGAAGTGTGCTGAAGTTGCTCTAACTAAAGACTAAGTGAAACAAAAGAAAATATAAACACTCATGCAAGTAATAATACGCGTAACAGGAACTAAACCGCGAAAAGCAATTAAGTATGATGCAGAATATCAGAAAAAAATAATTCAATGAAATAAAGTTATGGGAGTAACGCATCTCCAGTTTATAAGTATCTAAGAAAAAACTAGTGAAAGTAAAGGTTTTGGTGATTGTCCCATAATTTCACAATGGCTGTTGTGGGCGATCGACCGTCGACCACAGACCGTCGACCATCGACCGATGACCGGTAGTAGGTCAACGTTGGGTGTCGATAGCTTTGCGTTTCAATTGATATAATAAATCACGTTTTGTAATAGTTGTAAGAATGTAACTGGCTTGTTTGTTAAACTTGAATATAATTCTTTTATAACGTATTTCCGTAGTTTTTTCTATATTTCAGCAATACCAATACACTATTTCTAATGATTTAGAATGGAAGCTTATTCGATTGTGACTTTTTCCGTTGCATTGTTTGCCTAGTATTTTTTTATAACAATGGGTTGCCTGGTAGAAATTGCTACCTCAGGAATAAGGGCCCCCATTTGCACAAATTTATTGTTGTGTACATAATATTTTTTAATTTATTAATTCGGGATTCTTATTCGTCTTGGCCTTGTGAGTAGGGTTGGCACGATCTTCATATGACAATAATTAATAAATAGGTGAGTGATAAATAATATCAAACGTTACAGAAACAATTGTGACAAAAAAACGTTGTCTTTATTTGAAAAATAAAGGGTTAAAATAAAACAGAGAAATGTAAAGTATCGGAAACTTATTTAGCCGTTCAAATGAGTTCATTTCTGTATTTTTATATTTTTTATTTTAGATTTAGACTAGCTTTCCGCCCCGCGGCTCCGCCCGCGATAACAGATTTTCCCGTGGGAAATAAGTATTTTCCTGCGGTAAAAAGTAGCCCATGTGTTATTCTGATGTATAAGCAATATTATTGTAAAGTTTCATTAAAATCCGTCCAGTAGTTGCAGAGATTAGCGTGTACAAACAGACATACAGACACTTTTTTCAGAACTTGTAATTTTGTGTTGAAAAACTAATCAATGTACAGACACGCCGATTCTTCAGTTTAATTTATAGTATAGATAGATAGAAGATGATAGCTAGAAGATGATATAGATAGATAGAAGATAATTAATAACCACACATTACTAATACCACCGCTGCAGTAGGTAAGTAAAGCCATGATGACCATGTGTTTAATACATGTAACGTATAATTTTCTCACTATTAAGCCCACTGCTATTGTTAGGTGACTGATGGCATGTTGCAAAAACTGATTATGCATATTACTTCGGAATTGCTGAAACTCAGTGACGTGACGCAAGTAAACAATGACGTATTGTCATAAGTATTGTGTATGTGCCTATGTAGTAATTATGATTTTGCATACTTAATAATGAATAGGCATAATTTTTGATACTTAAGCAATTATGAGTGTTAATATGTATTATGGTGGTTTTAAATTAATTGCTATTTGTTTCAACTTCAAAATAAATTGTCTATCAATTAAATCATTAGTTCAATGTATTCAATTATATTATGCACTTAAAGTTAAGCCAAAAGGATAGTTAAGTTAACTTAAAGCTAAATTTGTTATAAATAGTCATTGCATTTGAATAATTACAACAATAATAATCAAGAAAATACAATACTAAAATTAATTAAAACTAAAAAAAAGCATAAAACTTAATTTCCATAAGCGATTTGTTTACAATTGGATTTTGTCAAATTAATAAATACTCGTAGTAATAATTTGTCAGCTTGAATTGTCACCAAATAATTTGTCAACTTGAATTGTCTTGTATTAATTTCTCTCAGCTTTAAGTGAATAAATATTTCTTATACCTTTTTTTAATTCGAAAAGAATAAAGTTTTTCTATTTTAGTGTAGCGTATTAAGTAAGAGGAGCAGTGGGGGAGGCATTTGCCCAGCAGTGGACGACTTTCGGCTAAAATGATGATGACATGATGAAGTATTAGATTGCTAAAATAACAAAAGTAATTCTAAATTTACTGTTGTGTATCATTCAGCAAATTACCGTTTTATTTCCTAATGACTCTCAAAACCATTGGCTTCAAAGCACTTCGCTTTTGGCCATAACGGGTCCGCTTTTTGTACTAAATCTCGGAAGTGTTTGCAAAAAACATGAAAATACTCCACTAATATGAGCATTTGCTTGGTGTTGTAAGTACGTATGTTTTTTACTGATTATGCTAATGCTAAGTGCAGACGCACGCGTTCAACTCCACATTCAACGTGCACATTCACATTCACGAGCGTGTAAACGGTACGCCCGAGCCCGTGAACGCGCCTGTGAACGTGAATGTCGCGAACCGGGCTCGCCATTCTGGCACTGACTGACACGTCGGCGTGCGTGTGAACAGCTTGAACGTCCGCCGGCCCGGGACGGGCTGCATGCCGCGCAGCCCGCCAGGCAGCCCGCCAGGCAGCCCGCCAGGCAGCCCGCCAGGCAGCCCGCCGGGCTGCACGGCACGCGTGTGAACTTAGCATAAGATAACGGTGTTCTATGTTTTGACATAATGTCCCTATAATAATAATAACTATGTATGTAAGTTTATTATCAGCAATTAAGTAAATTTCACGTATTATCTTTGAATGTAGAATAAAATAGAATAATATTTATGTATTGTTTATCTTCGTTTTAGTATGGTTACATAAAACTTGAGAGTAAAAAAATAAAAGATACCAAAAAATATGTTTATTAAAGTTCCTCGATTTCTAAAATGAAATATAGGTATGTTGTATTGGCAAACCAAACTTTTCATGATAGAGTCAAAACGACTTCCATGATTTTTAAATTATTCTCTTTTACATTTAATTTAAAGTTATTTAGGGCTATGTATGCAGTGCAATAATGAAAATCATTTCACAATGAGAGTCAGGAATCACGATGCGATTAAATATAATTACAACTTGTGCCCCTTCTATCAAGCTAGCGACATTTGACAGTTGTAGAGTTCTAAATGACACTATATTAATAATTTTGTATGAATTGGGCAGCTGTCAAATATAGCTTTTTAGAGTGGCGCGATAATAACAAATACGTTTTGACGTTTTGATTTATAAACGGCTACAACGATTAAACAGTAAAACAATAACATAAATATGTTATGTGTTGCTCGTATTTAGTGAAATACAAAAAATAACTTTTTTACTCTTTCGTCTGAAAAATATATTTTAGGGGCAAAGCTTTGCAGAATTCATAAGTGGGTGTGAATGAACGGAAACAGAAAGTTTAGTTAGTTACGACAAATTAGAAACATAACGAATACAGAACAAATTGATCTTAGTATGCAATAGAATACAAATAAAAAAGGAGAAGAAAACTCTTTCAATCAGTCTCTCTCTCTATCTCTCTTCTATCTTAAAATTAGACTTTTGCTTGACGGCATCGTAAGAGGTTTGTAGAGATCCCTTGGACGGTTGTAATTTAAATAATTTTATAACAAGGACAATTGGTTATTATCCAAATCTGAAGTAGTCTAATGCAGATAAAAATTTTCGAGTTTAAGTATTTTTATTCAGGTCCGATTTTTTTGTAGTAGGATGATGGTATGAAATCATAATACATATATTATGTAGCACCGTTCATATATTTTGCTAAAACAAATTGTAACTTGCATTCATCTTGGATCTAATCCTAAAGACTATTTTGTTTCGCAGCTCGTTTGCGTCACAGTTTTGCGTCAAAAGTTAAAATAATTTGATCTGTGGTGTACAGTAACCAATTATTAATAATTAAACCGGACTCGGTCTCGTCAAGGTTTTGGGAATGTTAGGTAACGCGCGTGAGAGCTGACAGCTAGTAACAGAGTCGTTGCGATATGAATTGCTGACGACAGATGTATGCCGGCTTGGCTCACTAGGGAGAGGCCCTTATTTTGAAATATTTAATTATACACCGTGTAATTTAACTGTTGTTTATCCGCAACATAGTGGTACGAGTAGTACCCAAACTGAACAACTTTACTTAAGGAATAAAGAGAATAAAATATTAATAATAGTAAATAAAACGTGACCGGCCAGTTTGTATGACAAGTTGCATTTTAATTAAGATTTCAACCTATGTTGCTTAGGGAAAGTTGTTCATAAATGTTAATAAATGACCCATTTTGCTGGCGGTACTGTTAAAAGTTCTTGAATGAGTGCATGATTGTCATTCAAGAGACATTAAGGTACTTCAGTTTACACATTGTGATATTTCTTACTCTCTGTAGCGAACCTGAACTATTTTAGTTAGCAACATATATTTAGCACGCTTGCATTCAGGCTGAAAACATGGTTAGACAGAAACAGACCTTTTGTACTAAACTGTTACTTGCATACGTTAATGATAATGATGACCTACCAATCTGTAAGACGACAGCTTACAAAAAATATTACCACTTAATCACCACCAAAGGAAGAACGCTTTCATCGTTTCAACAATGAACTTGAACCCATAAGGCTCTACGCGACAAATCGTTAGCTTTCGCGGTTCACGAGACGTTGTTATGTTAATCTATACTCTCATCCATTAATCCAATAATCACAATCCTTCTACTACCGGAGCTAGTTACAAATCTAGCGATAATACAAGCGATATTGTTGTTATTGCTGTTGTTTTCTGTGTTTATGTTATTTACTTTGTTTTTTCTTGGTGTCAATAAAGAATATTTGTATTGTATTGTATTGATATTGCCATAATGACGCTGCGATGGAATGCGTTGCAGATGCGAAGACGTCCATCGTGTGACATTGCCCTTATTTTGCAAGACTTGTAGCGGTTACATAAGCGCAAATGTCACCACCTGTAACTATGTAACTGTTTATGAGAGCATTAGCAGCCGACCGGGTCAAATGTTGAAAATGCCGCTATCGCTCGATATTTTTATAGTCTTTTTGATGAGTAATATGACTTGTGACATTTTTGAAATAAGTTACAAAAATGTTGCGACTCACTCAAAAGTTTAGCTTAACGTCAACATAAAAGGCTTAACAATAGTTACAAAATCTAGTTTCTCATGGATTTTAAAAATACTTTTTGTTTCATAAAATGTTGTTAACATTTGAAAATTAACGTTTACTGAATACGAGGTATTGTTGTTTTTTCCTAATACAATATAAATAAAGATGTTCTTATTTGTAGTCTACTTTTTAAGGTCATCGACAGACCTTACAATACTTGTAGTCTACTTTTTAAGGTCATCGACAGACCTTACAATACATGTGGTTACCGGAAATTTCTGCTTCAAAAAGGAGCAACCTAGACTTTCCCATGTAATTGTCGTACCAAAAAAGAGCTCCTAAGTCAGCAGAGGACTGTTATTTGCTTATATAGGTACTTTCTATTTTAAACTCTCTTTTATCCGTGAGAAAGATTACTGGAATTTGTAAATCGACAAACCTACGTGCAGGAATGGAATTTAAAATCAATCGCTTCTCGAATTATAAACAGTTAAACTGATGTGAAGCTTTACATTTTATATTCAAGTTTGTGATACGAATAATAGGTATGATATAAGAATAAAAGATATATTTTATGTCATTAATTTATTTATGTGTAATCAATCAGGCATCGGGGCCTACAATAATACTTTAATAAAATTAAATAACTTATACAATACTATACATACATTCATAAACCAAAACAATAATTTTTAAACTTTATTTTATTTCATTTGTATTATCACACCAAAATAAATTTTAAAACACGTGAAATTTATCCAAAACTTTCTTGCCATGATAGGTTCTTTCAGTTAACAGTCCTGTAAAACATTTCTGTTGGTTTAATAATACCTTTATTTACCTAATTTTTTTTTTTTGTTTCAGTGACCCAACAATGACATAAGGCCCCACAAGATGGCGTTGCGTTTAAAGAAAGACATAAAGAAGGCGTCGTACTACGTGTGGTTTCTGGGTGCGCAGGAGTCGCGCGGGTTGCGGGGGGAGGAGTTCGCCCTCCCCGCGATCCGGCTGCTGGAGGAAAGGGCCCGGGACTTGGAGCCTTTTAAAGTTACTCTACAGGTAAGTCAGGTGGAGTTGATTGTTAGGTACTAGTTTTGGAGCTCAGTTCGTTGAATGGAATGTTCATAGTGTCACGCCTGCGGCTCTTTAGGACTTTGGCGGCTGAAGATTGAGGTTCACGCACTACAAGTGAAATAAGAACGCTGAGCTAACACTGGTTTTTTAACATTTATTTACTTGGAAAACGAAACTGGTATAAACACGGCGGTTTAAATTATATTTATAGTTATACTTTACAAAATTACATACATTTTAAGAAATACGGCCGTCAAGATCAGAGGTCAAAGGGAAAACTGAAGAAAAATGGACGAAGATGACGTTTGAATGACGAAGGAATTACAAAATTGAATGTTTGAATTTAGACGAGAAATAAATGTAAAATGAGGTGAAAAAAAGGTTGCAAAGCACCAAGACGTTGGTGAGCCGCAGGAGTGGCAAGGGACGGCTTGAGCACCTCATTAGGGACAGTTGAATAAATGCTGTGTTGCTTTCTGTTACAAATAAGGCCAAATTCTTCTCCCTGAGGCCTGCGGTCGTAAGAAATGATTGAAGGAATGAATGAATCAAAGTCAGACCCTCTCTAACACAATAACAGTAAATGTCAATAATACAGTCAAGATAGATAGATAGATAGATAGATAGATAGATAGATAGATAGATATGCGGGACACCTCACACACGGCCATCTGACCCCAAACTAGGCAGAGCCTGTACTGTGGGTGTCAGACAGCTGATATACATACATACATATATAAATATACAACATCCAGACACAAGGCAAACACAGATCAGTCAAGTAAGCTTCAGTATTACTTACTCTATTGACTTTTCAACATCCATTAAATAAATGGAGCTGAGTCTTTAAAGAAAAAATGAGGAAGATATGAAAATATTTTTTTTCTTAAAGAGATTTGACTCAAACAATTTTTTTCTACAAAATTCTGTCGTTCTATAGTTACGAATATGTTGTAGATAACAAGAAAGTAAAATAATGTAATGACCTCATCCAGCGACTACCCACCACTTCACTTGAACTAACTCGATCTACCTTACAAACAGCAATGTCATATAACCAGAATTACTAACACGTTGTTTCCCCCCAGGTCTCCCACAAAGGTTTGAAGATCATCCAGAATGTGACGGCGAAAGGCAAACAGCAGACGATCAAGCACTTCATTCCTCACGGCAGCATCACGAGCGCAGTTGTCCAGGGGGATGTGGTGGCGTGTGTACTCCTCCTGTATAACCCCCTTACTGGCTGCCCGGTACATGTTCACGCTTATAGGTAAGTGTTGCTTGCTTATCGTAAGAATTTCGAAGTTAACCTACCTAACAAACTCTTGTATCGGAATTTTAGAACCGCCTCAGGCTTCCTATAACGACTACATCCGTAGATAGTAGCCGGAACTGACCACGGAATCATCTTTCTTTTCGGACAATCAGGTGATTCAGCCTGCAATGTCCTAACCAAACTAAGGAAAGTCTCATAAAGTGATATTTGTTCGACGAGAACGACGAACCCGGAACCTCCGTAACGTCTTGCGAGCTTTTGACCACTCGACCACGAAGGCTGATAGTCAAATGTTGAAAAGCCTATTTTATTTAACAGAGTAGGTACAATCATAATAAGCAAACAAAATATAAAGTTCATACTATTTTTAACCCCCGAAAAAGAGGGGTGCCATAAGTTTGACCTCTGTGTTTGTCTATCTGTCTGTAGCCTTAAACCGATGCGCCGATATCGATCTAGTTTTTTGTTTGCAAGGTGTCACAATCGAGAGTGTTCTTAGCTATGATCTAAGAAAATATCTTCAGCCATTTGAAGATTATCAGCTCTTTTCTAATAGTTGAAAGGATCAAGTAACGGTGTTGTGTCGGTGGTTAATAAATAACATTTTAATTCGATGTTATTTATTAAAGCATTCAAGGAGAAGAGTTTTGAAAAGGATGTTGATTATAAAATTTATTATTTTAGATAAATAAAGACACCTGTGGTGCTACAAATAGATAAGAAAATAATAGGTTATATTTCCCTGTTTTTTTTTTAAATTTGATGTTATAACAAACAATCATAGGAAAAGTAGGATGTCGTACGTTTTAATTATTTTATCACATCCATTTATAGTTCAGTAATACGACCAAATAATAGTGAAAAACTCGATACAAGAAACCTACTAATCTTATATTACTTAAAATTTACGAAACAACATCTGCGCAGCTGTTTAAATTAAAGCATCTCGTTGTTATTCATACTATTCGAGCCAATATTGAGTAATTTCAGCCATAATTGCCCATTCACATTGCTCCTTCAGATGTGATACAATGGCGTTAGACATTCATGTATTCACTAGGCACTATGGAAATGGTAGCAAAGGTTTCACAAGTGCTTATGATTACTAGTAGCATAGACTTATTGTTGATGCCTAAAGTAGGTTTTAGTTAGGTTCAAAAGTATTAGATACATAGATTTCTTTGTCTTACAGTGAGTTGCATTTTCAGTTTATACATGCAACATAGATCACATGTTAATATGAATATTTGAAGCCGATTTTGAGTCCCACTGCTGGGCAAAGATATCTCCTCGGTAACGCTGTGCATTACGATCAACAATCGAAGAGTAGTCCCCAGTCGCACTCTTTATCGTACGTAAAATAGACGTAAAGTAAAATGAAAGCTATCAGTTCATAGTATACGTAGACACAGAAGAAAATAATTAAACGTAAATTGACAATTTTAGGCTATAACACCTGTCTGTCAGTATTAGTTCAGAGCAGGATAGAATTAGCTCTCGAGCTGTGCTTTAAGAGTATGAAGTAGATAATTTGGAGTGCTCAATTTAAATAGCTGAACATTAGATCGAAATTTTCTATTTACAAAAAAACAACTATATTGCTTTATAAAATAAAAGCATGTATGTACGTACTAGTATCTTCTATCTTCGGCGTGTCTGTACATTGATATGTTTTTCAAAAAACGGATTGTAGGTGATAAAGGGAGTGTAGCTGAACACAATAATACAAGTTTTGAAAAAAAATAAATATCCATCTGTCTGTTTGTACACGCTAATCTCTGGAACCGTGTTGGACTACTTTTTACCACGGGAAATAAAAATATAATAAAAATAAATGCGGACAGCTAGTCTTTAACTAAATGTCTGAAGTATCAATACCAATGTTGAAGTGTTACAAAAATTGCAGAATAGACACTTGACATTTTGTGTTCGGTTCGGCTCAGCTTAACCTTTGTGCCAAATGCCACGACGGTCCTGAGTCAGGATGGGAGTGCTCAATACCATACATAATCGAATCACGAAATGCAACATACTGTATGAATCCCATACAGATTCATACAATTTGTGCACAGATTTATGCAACTGATAAAAACAGTCCTAAACTTAGACTTCGTTGTATTGCCAACTGCTCTTAAATCAGGGTGTCCAAGCTGGTCCAGGGCGGGTAAATCACGAAAAAATTTCGAAACTTACGAATTCATAAAAAAAATACATTTTTAACCCCCGACGAAAAAGAGGGCTGTTATAAGTTTGACGTGTGTGTCTGTCTGTCTGTGGCATCGTAGCTCCTAAACGATTGCACCGATTTTGATCTAGTTTTTTTTGTTTGCAAAGTGTCACAATCGAGAGTGTTCTTAACTACCTATGCTCCAAGAAAATATCTTCAGCCTTTTGAAGATTATTAGCTCTTTTTGGTTGTTGAAAGGATCTAGTAACGGTTTTGTGTCGGGGGTTATTAAATTATTTATAATCAGCCAGTTTGTAGAGAAGCTTGTATTTTTTTTGGATTCCGCAAAGACTGTATTTTTTCTATGAAAGTTTATCATATTCATTTGCTTAGCACGTCCTCTCCGTTTTTACTTACACCTTCTATAATATTATGTATGTTTTATTATTCGTATTCTAATAGGAATTTCAGCACTTAGAGATATCTTAAAAGGTAATCTTTACTACCGAACAGTAAACAAAAGAGGTTCATTGATCTGACATTTAGTTGAATCCTGCAATTTCCCAACACTCTGTACTTGCTTCAGAGCGCATCTTCATAAAATGACGCAAGCCTATTATACTCTAAGGACGCAAGCATTTAGTACCCTTTGCATCCTAAGTTACGCCGCCGGGCAAATTTCAACGTTATTATTTCTACAAGAAGAGCTACTGTGTTATAATTGGTAAATTTTAGTTTTCGTTTGAGTTTCATTACGCAAAAGCGTTTGTTAATATTAACAAAAGTGTAAAACCAGATACAGTTTTATTATAATAATATACTTGTGCTCAGTTGACACGTTCTTGTACTTAAAATAATCGGTCGTTTTATTATATTGTTCGTTATCAGCTTTTATTACGTCATTACCGAGTTAAACAGAATAAGTTGAATTTTCAAATTGTTTTCATCAGCCAGTAGACGTCCGCAGCTGCTGCTTGTTTTGTTCTCTTCAAAATCTGTAAAACATTATGAAGTCTAAAGTCAAGAATATTTGCTCAAACTAATTCTGGCTCGCTTTTTATTTATATTACCTATTCTATTAATAATAAAAAATGAATGTGCCCTTCCAGGATGTTACAATTTAAGACCTTATCTTTCGATGTCTAAGTGTAAAACACGATCATCTAATCAAATATTTTAGAATAGAATAGAAGAATAGAAAATAATTTATTAACAAAACACAAATTACAAAAAGCAAAACATGGTTTAACAATTGCAGTTCTTCTTAACCTGCGTAAGATCGGGTTACTCTCCGAGGGTACCGATCCACCGAGGTTACCAATACCGATACCGTAGTTTCACGATTTTGTTTATACATTACATATTATATTTTAATAAGAAAATCTTGAAACCCCAGGACGGTAACCTCGGGATCGGTACCCTCGGACAGTAACCCTTAAGATCAGCGACCGATACAACAGTTTGGTGTCAGACCATGGTCCAAGAAAACACGGTCTTACAATTAGACCACGTGACTGACACGAGTCTACGTCTTTTATACGTCATTTTGCCTATTCATCCTTGTCGAATGCGTGTAATAGACAAGGATGAACAGCGCAAAATGACGTAGGTAGTAGGTTAGTAGTCATGTGGTGTGGTCTAATTGTAAGACCTTGTTTTCTTGGACCATGGTGTCAGACCATCAAAAAACTATTATTAACACTTTATAAACTACAGGAAATAGTAAAAAAACATCGAATGAGGATTCCTGAGTAGAGTAGTGGTTATTGCAGGCCGCAGTTAGCAGGCTGGTGCTAATCAAACGGCCCTTGCGCCTGCGCCGTATATGGAGACAGTCACCACACGCCCTATTGGCGGGTTCCTGCTCCACAGGGGTTGGCAACATTCGGCTAGTTATTTTCTAATTAATAAAAATCGTTATAGTTTTTACACTTCATAATTATGTCAATTAGTATCTGGATGTCATCTATACTAGTGAGTTCTTTTTTTACGGTTTTTATCAGAATTTCACTAACCAGTGACTAGAAAACTTCTAGAGATGTGAAACTTAAAATGATTTTAGCCCTACTTTGGCCTGACTTCATTGAAATTATTGGAAAAAATACCTAAGCATTCAAAAAATATTATTCCAAACACTTTTACCTCAATTTGGTTCGGTTCTAATCTAAAATTCATTTGACATTGTGAAAAGTCTGTAGCATATTTTCCAAACTAAACGGTGAGCATGAACGTAAAATAAAAAGGTTCGTCACCCCTGTCCAGGCTATTGCACGTCTGCGAGTTAGAACTTTTTATAGCCATTAGCTTGACTACAGGATTACTGGTTTTTAATTCGCAATCTCTGTGATTCCTATGCGATGAACTAGAGGTACATTACCTAGGAATGCTGTAGGAGGCCAAACTACTTCTGCCTTGTAACATTATTTGCAAGGGGATAGGTTTAGGTTTGTTACAAATAAATATTTAAAGATAGAAACATTCTTTTGTAACCTAACCCAATCAGTATCCATTTAAATAAAATACCCTCGGTGGGGCGTACTCGTATATGAGCTGTTAACGATTTCTGTAACCAAATGTTTTGGTTACCGTGGAAAGATTTATCTGTACATGCACCGTTAAAAATATACTATGAATTGGTGCCTATTAAAATAATGTTCGTGGTCAAATACTGCGTTTAATGTATAGTTGACTGTATAGTAATGTAGAATTTCGAAAACGTCACTGTGAAAATTGTAAATCAGTCTTTCTTTTATTGAATTTATTATCTATTTGAAATCAATCATTGTTCATTTTGATTTTTTATTTATTTTAATTATTAAGTCATATTGTATTAAATATGTTAATATGGTTTAAACCCCTCAGTAAGAATTAAAAAAAAGCCTAGTAAATATAAATCAGCCGGAAGGCGTAAATCGTAAAAACTATACACAGGAACTCTCCATCTCCTTAAACCATTCTTCAATGGCCTAACCTTATTTTCTTCGACGCATTCACACAAACCTCAAAAGCAGTGAACCTACTTGATGCGGAACTGCGCAGTGTCATCGTCAGTGCAACAGTAAAGGCCTTGTCACAAATACTTCGAGAGCCGCCTGCGCATCTCGACCCGGGACGTGATATGTCAATGGGGTTGCCACAACCGAGGAATTCCTGAATGTCGCTGGATATTTTCTCATTGATTTCATAAATCGACAGCTTTTCTCGATTACAGATTTCTAAACAAAAATTTTCTTTTGTTTTTGATCACAACTCGTTTTCCGTCATTATTCTTTTGTTTGTTTGTAACACTTTATTGCATAGAAACGGACAAATACGAAGGCGGACATATCTTTATTACTAGATATTGTGATACTACGGTTAATGAGCTTGGTCAATGACCTCAAAAAAATAAAAAAGTCTAGAAATTCTAATATATTTCAAAGTTTTCATTAAAACGCTTGATATTTCCCAGTGACTGCAGCATAAACATGCCATTCCATACTTTTATGCAAAATGGCATTCGAACTGCTGCGATTTGAAATCAATTCTAAATTGATCTAATTTCGTACTAACTTATTTACGATGGCGCAAGTAGATCTAAATTGAAAGTTAGGAGAAACCTTTTTGAAGAAATAGGTCAGAAGTCGTTTTAAATTACATCCATAACAATATTATAAATGCGAAAGTGTGTTCGTTTGTTTGTCCTTCCTTCACACCCTAACTAAGCAACCAATCGCTTTGATTTTCGGCATAGAGTTAGTTGAAAGGATGGAGAGTGACATAGGCTACTTTTTACCACGGGAAAATATCTCATTCCCACGAGAAAAACTGTTAACGCAGGCGGAGCCGCGGGGTGGAAAGCTAGTACTTTATATTATCTAGGAAATAGAACTTCATGAATTACTGAGGAAAACAACCCCTGTAGCCGAGTGGTAAAACGCTTGGCTCGCATTATGGAAGTTCTAGGTTTGAAAACCGGGGGGGCACTTGTCTAACAAATGCACTTTGTAAGACTGGTGGTCTGAAAAGAAGACGACTTCATGTTTTGGTACGTAATGCCGCTGTTTCTGGATACTATTTACGAATGTACGGGCTATATAAGAAGCCTTAGGCGGCACAATCATTCTGAAACCCAGTGCAAAAGCATGCATTACAAAATATACGCACATTTAAACTTTTTTACCGTAATCATTCTCACTCCACTCCAATAATAGATTTGCTTTTATGACCAAGATAAATGAACAAGTGAAATCCTATCCGACTTTCGCGATGACACTATTTTGACACTATTATTATCGTGAATATTGAAGCAAATAAACAAATGACTGTCACCATTGTGTAGCCGCTTTGGACGTATCATTTATTATTAGTGAACTTTCTAATGTTCATTTCTTTATATTTCTAGCGCAAAGGTCGTCTGCGTTGACCCTAAGATGTGGAGAAGTTTGTTGGAAGCTTTTGAATGACCACCGTATTATTTCTCTCAAAATTGTTACTAAGATTGTTTTTAAGAGTTCGTTGTTTTTAAGTTACCTTATTGCTGTGTTAAGCTTACTTTCTACATATAATTATGTATAATTTATACCTGTAATATTCTTACATATACTTACCATTCGAATTTGAATAGGATCAATCCACGCACTTTCTGTGGAATGGAAAATGGGCAGTATCGTTCTACTGTGTAACCAACAACACCTGCAATCCACAACCGACCTGCCAAGCAAAAGTTACTAAGAGATAGTAAACTACGTACTGAAGTATGTACAAGTGAATATTTCGCCTTTTCAAACGTAGACAAATATTTTAATTTAAAAGTTGGAAAGTCTCGCTCTCTTTTTTCAATCCCTAGTGAAAACAGATCTTATAATTTCTTCCACCAGCCAGTTTTTTCCTACATTCGAATGACAGATTAAAAAATATTCGCAACACTTTCACCGATGGTTTTGTCACCTGCCAGTACGAAAATACAGTTTTTTTCTCAAACAATGGAACACGTTTGGGCGCTATAAAATCGACAGAGCGCTGGCTGAATGGACTGCTAACAAGCCATGAAGAGAAAATTAAAAATGTTGTAGCTGTGGACAGTTTCTTTTTCTAAATTGTGCCGCCTGTCTTCATCACAATCTGGTGTCTCTATTTCCGAGTGGGTGATATTGAAAATAGAACAATCCGTCTTCATTCATTTGTATTTTCTTTGTTAGTAATGATTACAGTTTGCTAAACAAAACTTCACCGTAAACTTAGTTAATTTTTCACTATTTTAATGGCCTTGTCTAATTACTGCGGAAATAAAATTAATAGCTTGAAAATTTAAGTCATTCGTTAATGCACCGAATCACCTCTCTTATCGGACAATCAGGTGATTCAGCCTGCAAAGGCCTAACCATATAAAACATATATATTTGTTCGACGAGAAAAAGGTAAAAAAACTAATGTATGAAAGGTACAGAATATCGTTATGACGAAATAACGATACATTTTGACATCGATACAATAAGGTACTGTCTTAATCGTGGAGTCAAATCTGAAGACATCAAAGGTTAAAAGGCCTCGTAACCTAGATTATGATAGTAAACTCGATCTCAATTTGATCAGACATTTTGCTCTTTATATCAATTGTATTCGGGGTAGCAGGGTATGTATGGTTTTAGTTATGTTTATTTTTATATTTGGAATAAACTGTTTATCTACATAATTCTAGCTGAAAGTTTAGTGGATGAAACCAAATGCTATTTGGAGGTAGCGAGCAAAAACAGTGGTAGTTATTTTTAATGTGAAAACACCTTTTGTTTTTTTTTATAATGCTAGGCAAATGGAATAAATTCATTATTTCTCTTCATATGTATTTTTTTACTGAAATGTAAAAACTTTAAATAGTAGGAGTACAAAGAGCTAAGGAAATATGCACGCTTTGCTTATTTGCGATAAAAAAAACAAACACGTATAATTGAGAACTCGTGGTAACTCAAGGACGGACAGATGCTCAGTGCAACGAGTTTTTATAATTATTTTCACAGTCCATCTACAAAAAAGAAAAATGTGTGTGTGTGAATGAATAGTATGCATCGTACATAGAACATAAGTAATTTTTAAATAACTATGACCTACCGTCATTGTCAGAAAACGATAGGTTATGGACGGAATGCTGGCATTTCGCGGGGAAACGGTAAAGTCAAGGAGACAAGTGTAGAGCCAGGTGGATGGATATATTTTTATTTTATGCAAAATTGTTACATTTCGAGAATCCTATTTTATATTTCTACGGCTCTGGTATAAGTTATTATCTTATTTTTCTTTTATACTCTAAGGTTATTATTATATAGTGCTAGAATAGTAGGTAACCCCATAGTAATAAGTAATTTTTAAACAAGCCGATGTTAAGAGCAAGGAAAATCGCGAGGTTATATCGTTATTCTGAAGCAGCTCACATATCACTTTTAAATTTGGAACAAGTACATTAGATCTACTTTCAAATTAAAGAGTACTCGAAAAAAAGTTTAGGTGTTGCAGGCTAGTATATTATTATAATTATGAATATTTTATATGTACATAATAATATAATATTTTGTTTCACGATTGGATTGGGATGGAGTTCGTTTCGGATCACAATTCGTCGCTCATCTTACTAACTGACGTATCTGCAATTTGCACCAAAAAGAGTTATTAATACTAGGTATAACGATTTTTGAAGACGAATCGATCGATCTAATCGACGTATCTGTATCCCCAACCGTTACTGAGAAAACACATTTTGACAGGTAGACGTAAGTAGAATTTTATACAAATATGATTCCTGCTAATAGACGTAAGCGTATACGTCTTTTAGACTGATTTTTTTTAAATTATTCTTGTTTGCAGAATGAGTCGTAACTGAATACGTCTTTTAGTGTGAACTAAAATGTTGAATAATGTACTGTTTTTGTTTCACTTACGCCTAAATAAATCTAACCAATCACGAAATTGGAGCGCGGTTTGCGGGGGGAAGCAATGCAGATCACGCCACCCAATCGATCGGGAAGGACTTAGTTGCCAAATTACTGTGCAGTGACAGGACGCGTTCGGTTGAGCGTAACAAAGGCTCTAAAGTGTTCGCAAGAGATCTGTCTATGGGGCAAAGCCAACTGACGAAGCTGAAGACTTCGGACGGTAGAACCGTGTCTTCTAAGCCTGAGCTACTGGAAGAAATCGAGGGGTTCTATGGACAGCTGTACACGACAACACGGACACCTGTCAGCCAAGCTGCAACTGACCCCAGAGCTAGGCTAACCCGACACTACACCGGAGACATCCCGGACGTCAGCCTGTACGAGATTAGGATGGCTCTCAAACAGTTAAAGAACAATAAGGCGCCGGGGGATGACGGAATAACTGCTGAGCTTCTGAAGGCAGGTGGTACACTGGTCTTGAAAGCCCTTCAGAAACTGTTCAATTCTGTCATCCTCGAAGGTACAACGCCGCAGGCGTGGCTTAGAAGCGTGGTGGTTCTCTTCTTTAAAAAGGGTGATAAAACCCTTTTGAAGAACTACAGACCCATCTCGCTTCTGAGCCATATCTACAAATTGTTTTCGAGAGTCATCACGAATCGTCTCGCGCGCAGGTTCGACGACTTCCAGCCTCCCGAACAAGCCGGTTTCCGAAAGGGCTTTAGTACCATAGACCACATCCACACGCTGCGGCAGGTTATACAGAAGACCGAAGAGTATAACCAGCCACTATGCTTAGCGTTTGTGGACTATGAGAAAGCCTTCGATTCGATCGAGACTTGGGCAGTGCTGCAGTCTCTTCAGAGGTGCCAAATTGACTACCGGTATATCGAGGTGCTGAAGTGTTTGTACGATAATGCCACCATGTCTGTCCGGCTCCAGGATCAGAACTCCAGACCAATCCAACTGCAGCGGGTTGTGAGACAGGGAGACGTTATTTCTCCGAAACTGTTCACCGCTGCAATGGAAGATGTCTTTAAGCTTCTGAACTGGAAAGGACATGGCATCAATATCAATGGCGAGTACATTTCTCACCTTCGGTTTGCCGACGATATCGTGGTCATGGCTGAGACCTTGGAGGACCTCGGCACAATGCTCGATGACCTCAATAGAGTTTCCCAATAAGTGGGTCTGAAGATGAACATGGAGAAGACAAAAGTCATGTCGAACGCCCATGTAGTACCCACTCCAATAAAAGTTGGGGACTCCGCTCTCGAAGTTGTAGACCATTACGTCTACCTGGGACAAACAGTCCAGCTAGGTAGATCTAACTTCGAGAGGGAGGTCAATCGTCGAATCCAACTTGGATGGGCAGCGTTCGGGAAGCTGCGCAATATCTTTTCGTCCCAAATACCGCAGTGTCTTAAGTCTAAAGTCTTTGACCAATGTGTGTTGCCAGTGATGACTTACGGATCTGAGACGTGGTCGCTAACGATGGGCCTCATAAGAAAGCTCAAAGTCACCCAAAGAGCGATGGAGAGGGCTATGCTTGGAGTTTCCTTGCGTGATCGAATCAGGAATGATGAGATCCGCAGGCGAACCAGAGTCACCGACATAGCCCGAAGAATCGCTAAACTTAAGTGGCAATGGGCTGGGCACATTGCACGTAGAACCGACGGCCGTTGGGGCAGAAAGGTTCTTGAATGGCGACCGCGCGCCGGAAGACGTAGTGTGGGCAGGCCCCCCACGAGGTGGACCGACGATCTGGTGAGGGTCGCGGGAAGCCGCTGGATGCGGGCAGCGCAGGACCGATCATTGTGGAGATCCTTGGGGGAGGCCTTTGTCCAGCAGTGGACGTCTTTCGGCTGAGATGATGATGATGAGTTTTATAAGAGCTTGGGTGTTAACCTAAAACCTAAATAAGTATTATCTTCTTATACAGCCTATAAGGATACCACTGATTGGTATTGATAAGGGTCTCTCCCAAAATCGTTCGTTCGTTTCAGCTGAAAAACGTCCACTGCTGGACAAAGGTCACAAAATAAGTACTTATTAACATATACATTAAAATTTATCTTTTGTTGAAATTGATAGTAACTCGAGAGACTGTTTTTACTTATATAAAGTATTTGAGACTGATTTAATTTAGAAATAAGCACAAAATAGTGAGTTTTCTGAATAAATAAAAGTTGATTTTATGATTTATGTGTAGTTTTACTGTAATTTTTCACAGACGTATCTGAAAATTTATTGAAAATTAACTTTTACAAAGTTCTAACAAAAGTGACGTATCTGTTTTAAATGCTTGTAATTTATTATTTACCAATAATATTGAAAATATATTTATATTTCTAGAAAGACTAATAGATAAATTAATGAATTATAGCAATTTTATGTTGATATGTCTCGTAACATTTGAGTAACAATTCTACAAACATAGCACGAAACCGAATAAAGCTTGTTCTGAAAAGTCATCTCTATGTTAGTTACGTCAGTTAGTAAGATGAGCGACGAATTATTGCTTGCTATTGCTAATAAGGCCGCCTGCTGACTTCTTGCATTCAATTTTTTATTTTTTTCTCTTTAATGATTTTCTTGGTGTCATTAAAGTATATTATTATTATTATTAATTATATCGGGTACTTTTTACGAAAAGCAAAACAGAAACGTAGCCGCGGGTAGGGGGCTAGTGCACCATAATATTAAACTTACCTATATGAGCGTAACGTAAAGAATGTTAATAGAGATAACCGTACTGGCTAGTAACCGACCAGATTAAAATTAAGTTATTACCTCGTTAAACCAAAAATCTCATCTACGGAACGGGCCAAGAAAATAATATGGTTTAGTTTGAAAATTGCGCAATTACCGATGTTTTACAGCGGGCGACAAGTAGAGTTACTTACACTGAAGTCAAAATACTACAAAGCTTAAAAGAGGTAAGTTGGCTTGCCGTAGAAAGGGGAACTAGCTTAAGAAGCTTTTTTTTTTTTTGAGTAGTTATCCATTCTATTTTTCTCGACAGGGTTTGGTCGCAGATTTATGCGACATGGGCACATTTGTGGTGTTTTATCTTTATGTGACAAACCACTAAGTAAGAAATTTTCTCATACGAATATTTAGATCAAAATCTCCTTTCTGTAAGCCTAGCACGAAGCAAAGTGACAAATGATTATCCCACATTTATCTGTCAAAAGCCGTGAGAAACCCGCCATACTGAAATATCCGCACGTGAAAACTTATGCTAACCCCCTTTCCCCAAGCATGACCGTTCTCGAGTCGTGACAGACATAATATAATCGTCCTATTGAAGGAAATTTTAATATGGCAGGTTTCGCGCAGCTTTTTGGCAGCTAGGTAAGGGTAATAGTTTGTCACAGTGGCCATGCTAGGGGCTGGTTGGGTCGGTATAGGTATCTCGGCTTGTGTTTCACCGTACCGTTCAAGATGTTATCTTCACGCTACAATTATGATGTCGCCTGTCGCGTGCGACGCTGATGAGCTAACGGGACGCCATTTACCTTTGACTACGAACAAACTTACTGACAGTAATATTATGTATGTAACCTACATACATAATATTTTTGTACCATAAAATACTGGATTGCTGTGTGTATGTATAGTATTATAAAAAGTAAAGTAATAGTGACTGGCAATGTGTCAAAAATAACGGTGTAAAAAAATATAATTTGAAATTAGAATGCACAAATTTAAGAAAAGTCAAGTAATATCTAGTGACTGGCAATGTGGCAAAAATAAAGGGAATGTGTAAAGTAAAAAAATAATATGTAATTTGAAATTAGAACGTACAATTTATGGAGCTATTAAAGTTGCCAGGAGCGGTCAGGATGGCATTTTGAAAGCATTTTGATTATGAATTAAATTAAGTCAGCCGACGACCAAGATGAACAAAAAATGAGAACGACTTTAGCCAGTAGGCCATAGACTACTAATGGTGTACCAAAAGCTCAACTAATGCGTAACTTATGTACTTACTTTTATTATTCAAAAGCTTTCATAAAAAAACCGTTACATTCATCCTACAAAACATCTTAAATTAGCCTACCTTGTGTAAGATTAAAACTTGCACATAACCGGTCACATACCAGAACTATCACAATTAATCACAAAACTAATCATATTTATTTATTAAGGCAACAATGGCGCCCAAATAAAACTGGTTCGTCAATCGAGTTCACATTAAATCACCATAACAAAGAGTAATGAATAATAAATAACAATGATAAATAGTAACGCGTATGTAACTGTTACGCAATGTTGTAATAGGTATGGTAATAGGTCCTATGCTAATATTGGGTCCGCCCATTAGTCGTGTGCGCAAGGAATGCACGCGCGTTGCAACATCCGTCAAAAGTGGTCTCTTAAAAGATCTCTAGGGATGTGATTGATTTTACTTATCGATAATTGGATCTATGGGAAATATTTATTCATAATAGCAAGTTGTTTTTAACCTATAGTACTTTAATAATGTGTATTTTATGTCATCAATATAACTTAAAATATTACCAAATTTGGTTGACCTGAATTTACATGTTTTTGTATAATTTATTTTATTTTTGATTATTTTTCTCTTTATATTTCACGGTAAAATTATGTCAAAGATTGCCATTTAACGAACACTTTTGATCATCCAATTGACTAACATAACATGTCAATAAGCTAATGTGTAAAATGCCAAATTCCAAAAACACAATGTAAGTAATGAACACCAAAACCACACGCTCCGTGCCTCCTTAACATCTATCAGCTGACCTAAATCCGTCACTATGACAAGTGTCCATTGGTATGACATGAAATCACGTCACATTTTTAAACGACTTTGGTGTACATTGCTGCTTTATTAAGAACCGATATGCCGCTCTATCTTCAACAAGCAGCTGTGTATATGAAATAGAGTAAGGAGTTTCGTGTGGTATTTAAGATAGTAAGGTACCTTGAAGCCTTGTCAAATTCTTCAACTTTGACATTCGCACACAATGGTTGAGTGCGTAACACGATCGTGTGGTAATACGTAATACATTGCTGCTTGTATTGTTTACCGTGACTGATAGTATCGCGAGAATGCATGAACGAGACATTGACTCTGATTGAGTAATTAATTTGAAAGGTTCCATGATTTATTGATCTTTATGTGCCGCTTTCTGAATATTAATTCTGCCGTCATAACAATAAAAGGGCACATCCAACTTTATTTTTTAAATAATTCTGAGTAATGTTATTTTTAACTCATTTTGAGTAAATCTGTCAGATGCCTTTTTTTGTATTACGACAGTAGAGTTGAGGTCCGAATTTGAATTTCTAGAAAAATTGTTTATATAACCTTGTTTTAAAAAAATTTTGCCTACTGTTTCAATGTTTTCTTTAAAAAATAAAATAAACTAAGTAAGCATGCGCAAATTTTTACTAAACTAGTACCAAATTAATTAGATTTCTTAACGTGACAGACCCCAAAGTTTACAGTCGATTAACTATTTGTAACTAAGTATTTCCATTTCACGAAAGTAATAAATTTAATATTGTTAAGTGAAATTAACAACGCATAACAATCGGTCAAAATGAAACTAAACACGCACGAATATTTCAAAATGTCATTTACCTATAGAATTTCAATAAAACTAGAACGAAGCGAAGGCGGTACTTTTGCAGTTATCGATATTTTGGTGTCTCAACTCAAGTGTGACAGCAATGGGTGACATGGAATGCGACTTGTAGGATTGAATGGTTTTGAAATCAATGATTCGTTTCAAGTTGGACTTTCAAATATCTGAAGCTCATTAAGACGAGAGCGTAATGGATTGAGGTAATCTAATGCATATGAGTTGCATGTGAGGTTTCTGTTCAATCTAGGTTACACTAGTCTTAGGACAGGAGAAACATGAAAACCATTATCTAGTTTGTGATTTAATGTATGTTTGTGTGTAAATAGGTATTGTATTAACAAATGCCATAGTGAAGCTCAAATTATGTCTCATACGCTAATCAAAAAACCCTAGTTCGAAGAACTTTAGCCGCCGAACGAATGATGAATGAATATGAATATGGACTTAATGTCTGAAATAAATGAATTTTAATTTAATTTTTAATGATTAAATATTTGTTGTATGAATCACTGTCATAATTATTCACTAAAGGGATAGGTAAATTACTCCAAAAAAATATCGTGAACTTGACCGATGCCTAAAATACCTAGCATGTAGCATTACAAATATATTTAGCGAAAAAGGGTCATTTTAGCCATTTAGTTCGTTAACAGCTCATATATGTCCCCACCGAGGGGCTCGAGCCATTTAGTATTCCGAGCATAATGTTTATAATTTTTCACTGTAATTTAAAATAGAGCTAATATCAGTGTTACTAAGTCCCTATTTCCTTTGTCCTCAGATGCGATTCGGACCACACAGCAGAGATGCTCTACACGCACTTGCAAGCGTTAATCGAGAGGCCAGAAAATCAGAAAAAATTCGCCGACATCGAACGAAAGCTGCAAATGAGAGGCGCTTTGCCCAGCACTAAGAAACCGCCAGATTCTTCCCTAGGGAGCGAAGTGTCCAGGGAATCCGACTCTGGAAGTAACGAGGAAAGATGCGTGGCCAATTTGTATGACAGCCTCGCGGCTGAGCTGAAGCAAAAGTTGTCCACAGGTAAAAAAGGACTAGGTCAGTTTCAGTTTTAATTTTTACGTAGGTAGCGCTCTGCTTACCCACGCTGCTATACGCACAAGTATGATATGTATTTTTATTTTGGGTTTGTATTTTTTGCACTGCATTTTTTTACGTATGCGATAGAAGAAGTATAGAAACGCTTAGGGCGGTTATGTGTGCCATCAAAATTTTAACTTTATGTCACAAATATAAAGCCTTATTTAATATTCTACCATCATCGTCATAAATATTTTCTTGAAAATACATAGTATGGTATCGTTTTATTGCGTTACAAGACATTTACATTTTATAGACATTGAGAAGAAACTTGCAATTTTGAAATATTTGCAAATAAAAAAAATACAGCTAGTGCTTTTAAGCATTTATAGAAGCTTTTACGGCACATCTTTTAAAAGTATAATATAATATACTGCAAATATGTCCGCTTGAAGGCAAGCTTACCTCGCAAACAATACATCTACCCAATAACTAACCAGCTTGGCCTAAAAGGCATTTCAAACATTCCAGGTAAGAGCCCCATCCTGCTTCCCCCTCGGGACTACGACACGGTTCATAGGCAGAAAGGAAACCTCTCAAACATTGACACCAGGAGGTGCCTGAACCAGAATATTGTGGGGGTCAACGCCAGGAGGAAATTGGAGTCTTCGGGTGGAAGCAGTGGGATCGGGAGTGACTTGGCTCCGTCTCCTGAGAGGAATGATTACATGAGGCAGCATGACAACCATAGCACCAGTGGTGAGTATTAAATAGCCTCTTTTATTCATAAAAATACTGATGTTGTCTATGATTCGCTACGTCGAAGCTCAGAAGTTTATTTTGATCTCTGGACCGAGGCGTTATCTCGATACCAGCCACAAATCTACGGTTAAGTGTAAAGTAAGCTGAATATGCGCACTGCGATTTTCTCCCTTACTCAACGGACATAAGAACCGTTCAAAGCTTCAAAGTGTTTAGCTTAGCGTGTTCTTGGCTGTACCGATATTCCAAATTGATAATGTACGTTATTAAAGAAAAACATCCAATTCAACCAAATGGGATTGTTTCCTTTAATAACGTATCAAATTTCAAAGGACCAGCATAATCGAACGTTTATCTGGCTAACGAATTTGAGAGTGATAAAATTTATAATTAATCTTAATCATTGCCATACCATGGAAAAGACCATAGATTATTTAGCGTATAAAAATACTATATATTTACGGGAAAAAATAGTATACTCGTATTATGTGAAGTTGCGGTGCCCATGCCCAAAGTTTCAAAATGATTCTTTCAATAGCGTGACTTCGCCACCGATAAAAAGATGATGCTATATAATTTCATGATGATCCTATCATCGTTACAACCAGTTCTTACCTCAAATGATTACCCGATGATTTCATCCGTAGCAAAAACTTACTAAACATAATTCTCATTTGATGTTTCCGGATTAAAAAAGTTGAACCTGTTGGTATTCGTGAGGAATAAATTGTTTACGCATGAATTCGAATTTCAATAATGATTTATTCATTTTTAAATAGGTAATTGCCAATATTACCTAGCATCATTATTACGAGCATTAGTGACTAGCATCCGAAAGGCATCGGCAATATGATTATTTTGAATTTTTCAATTCATGTACGTACATACGTACGGTCGCCTGCATAAGTCATAAACACAAATTAGCGCGTGCAATTTTTATTATTTGAAAGAGGTACGTACATAGAATGTTGAAGTATGTAAATAACATAATGAAAGGTATAATTAAGAGAACTATTTAATATTTATTGATACATTTGCAAGAGATTGTAATATTAATAGAAATTTACAGAATGATTTATGATTTCACATACTAATAATGAATCATTGCTGATTAGTTATAATATTTTCGACAGCGAATAGGTTAAATAAAAGGAAGTAAGGTTAATTTTAATACATTTCGCCATGTCACTAACAAAGGTCCAGCGAATTGAGTTAATTATGAAATGTCACGTTCTTTGGAGGCCGTTCTATTCTCGGGTGGGCACTGTCACTTTGCTTTTGTACGTAGACCTGATTCTGGCGCAATTGGAATAATCATAAAAGAAAACTACATTTTTCCCGCTCTATAAATACTTACAAACAATTAGATTTTATATGACCATATTCTTTTATATTCAAACCATCATATACTTTGATAAATAATTATCGAAAAAATAGACAAGAGTAAAGCCTCTTCTAGAGAAATTTAAAGATACTCGTATAGGTGTGGTATTATGATAGGTAAAATAGAATAGAATATACTTTATTGCACACAAGGGCATAAATACAAACATTAATATATAGCAAATAGGATGCACACATAGGCGGCCTTACTGCTAAAGGTAGCAATTTCTACCAGGCAACCTTGTAGAAATTGCTACCTTTAGTCTACTGGTTTTATTTATATACAATACAACCTACTTGTTTTGTGTACATAAAATTTAATCGACATACATATATCGCATCTTGCTTGGGGCATAAAAAAGACCTTCCGCAATCCTTCTAAGAAACACACATCATCATCATCATGTTCCGTGACCTCCAGAATTATGATCAATGTGCAGAAAAGCAAAATAAGCAAAGACCTAAATGAGGCAGCGGCAGTGATGTAAACAGGCGGGCTGCCTACCGCCGGGTCACGACTTCAGTGACGCCATCTTTATAAATATTTCTAACAAGAAACCATTATTTTGCTGTTTTTATTCTTATTGCTTCACAACCTGGTTATTTAGAATATGTTAGCCGCTTTTGTAAAAAAACTTCGTTCCGAAAAAAAAGCTATTTAAAGTTATTTATCTTTCGTTTTTTTAGATAGTAGCATCTTTAGAATAGTTGACACAGTCGTAGTTAACAGCGTAATATGTCCCTACCGAGGGGCTCCAGCCTACCTAGAAATCAGGGTGAATAGGCCTTAGTCGACCACGCTGGCCCTTGGCGAGTTGGTCAACCTCACACAAAACATTTGAATTTCTTTGCAAGTTTAGTGGGCATGGCATGTTTCCTCACGATGTTTTATTTCACCGTAAGAGCGTCGAATAAGCACGTTATAGCAACTATTTGGTATTCTGTGGTTAGAGTCGAAAATATTATCGTCAGGTTTCTGATAAACGTTGATGAAAAGTGTAAAATACCTAGGATCGAGTATGATAAATATATCAACGTGTACCATTTTTACATCAACATCTTAAATTGATAGCTCACGACTTAATAACAAACGCAAACAGTTGTGCGAACGCGATGAGCTAACGAATATAAAACCTTGGAATCGTACGTGAAATTCTGTCTAGTCTAGTATATACTGGGTGTAACCAAGCCACAGAAGAAAATGATAGTAATAACCCGTACAGAAAGGACACTCACCCCCCCCCCTCTATAATGAGTTACCCGCCCGATATATTCCACGCACCGCACCCCGCAGGCGCCGCGGGACTCTAACAGGGGTGGTCGGGGTGTTTTACATAGCGCGAGTGTTTAAGTTATAGTTGATATTCAGTTGTTATTCAAAAAGAAGTAGGTTGTCAAAACGCGTTTTATGTGTGGAGTGACCGATCAGTGACCAAGCCTAGAAGTTGGAAGATGCTTTTGATTTAATTATTATCTACAGATGTAGTCGTTGTAAGCTTCATATCAGAAGTCTTAGGCGACTCGATAGTTCTGACATCAGGGTTGGTTTATTTTTTTTGTTTGAATAAAGTATTTGTATTGTATTGTTATCCTTGAAACCCACACGATAAGCAAGCATTTTCAGCTCACATACCACCTTGGTCGACCACACACAGAAGTTAAAGCCTACCCTAAATTTGGGTGTTTGGTTACTTTCATAAATATTACAATATTATATGCATTATTTTATTCCTTATATGTTTATTAGAACAAACTTTATTGAAATTTATAATTGAATTTATCTTGTTCTCGACAAAATGAGGATTCAAATCAAAGATAAAGAAAATATGATTATTCATATTATCATTTTGACCCTGTATAAGCTGGTGTAATTATATCAGTTTTATGCAACTTATCTGCTAACATGATGTCATGTGCAATGATGTCACACACTGGATCACATTTCACACACGATTTAGAAATTTTATGCAATAAGAGTGGACACGACATTATAGTAAATCTACCAGAACGTTCACGGACTTTTAGTCATTTTATTTTGTCACTGGTCACTTTGAAATGTTTCGAAACTCAATTTATGATCTGAGGCCATTAAGTGTTTTAAAAACTTAATTGAATAAATACATTTGATAATGAATGAGTGTTTTGCCTGAATGTTATTAAACCATGTTTGGATTGGAACTGTAGAGGTCGAAAATTTGTACATGAAAAAAAAATTGCTCAAACCCGATTCAGGGGGATGTAAGAAGTGATATAGAATAAAAAAAAGGTAATAAATAACTAAACTTAATTCTGTTTTTCCCGACCCAGATGCTCGCTCGCTTGCTTGCTTTGCTCGCTGTAACTAAAACAAAAAACAACAACAATATATATATATATATTTTTTTTTTTTAATATTTAGTATAACAATTTCTGTTGTAAATTGTAATTGTAATTATTAGGTAGAAACAATATTTAATTAATTAATAATTTTTAACCTAATTTTTAATGATATTTTTATGATATTTAATAAAATTATTTAATGTAAATTTAATTTAATTTAATGAAAATTTTTATAACAATAATATGGATGCAATGTCTGAAATAAATGGATTTTATTTTATTTATTTATTTTATAACTAGACTTTTTTTTTAATTTTTGTCTCTCAGTTTGTTTGTACGAGCTAATATATGCACATATAATTATAATTATAATACGAATATACTTAAGGAATTTACTACAACCAAAGTACATGGGAGAAGAAGGGCGGTTTAACGAAGGGATAGAAAATAATTATGATGATTTACTTTTTATTATTAGTAATTAATAAATTTAACTTAAAAATAAACTGGTGTATAGCGTATTACAACTAAATCCCTGCTGTGAGATCTTTAGGAACGCAAGCTAATTTACATAGTTCTTTGAACTTTAGAAAGGTGCAATAAAATTTTATAACCAAATTAGTGACTGTCGGGTAAAATATTATAGATTCTTAACTAGTTGAGTAACGAGCTTTCTACTTAGGTACTCATTACATATTATTATGTAACTAGCCTTACGCCCCGCGGCTCCGCCCACGCTAACAGCTTTTCCCGTGGGAATGAGGGATTTTCCCGCGGTAAAAGGTAGCCTAAGTGTTATTCTGATGTTTAAGCTGTACAACTATAAAGTTTCGTTAAAATCAATTCAGTAGTTTTTGCGTAAAAGAGTAACACACGACATCTAACCTTACATTAATCTTCATAGATTTTCGCGTTTATAATATTAATAGGATTTATACTTATTTACCTTTTGGTTGATCTTCTATTTTGATGGGCCTGCCCCAGTAACATGCAGTGCTATGACAAAAGTTTGTCGCACGTCAAAAAACCCGCCATATTGAAATATCCTCCAATAGGATAAGAGAATACGCACGACAAAATGATGTCTGTCACGCGTGGACCGGGCATGTTAGAGGGGCTGGAAATGAGTCGTGGTTCTTGTGTACTATCTGGGTACCTATCTGTAAATATACCTATAATTTTGTAAGCCACGTCACCAGATTTAAGTCCATCTCACGCGGAGTTGTCTATTTGTCTATGTACGTATGTATTTATCTATATAATGGGGCTAATTCGGTATTGCACCCGCCTTATCTTAACTAATTTTAGTTCATTTTTGACAGGACTTAACCAATCTTGACACGATTAACGTTTGGATACACATTATCTCGCTCTGTGCACGCTACTGCAATATTTTTTTTTCAACAGAAAGGCAAAGGTATAAAGTCATGCAACCTTAATCCGCAATAAAGTGAACGTTCGTGAATCGAACGCACGCGCAACGAAACGTAACTTAGTATGTGTTACGTTCCGTTTTAGTTTCGGAAATTAGAAATTTATATTTATTCTGCGTAAAACAAAAACGAAATTGCAAAAGAGAACTTATGGTCGATTTGTTGTACAGTAAGCAGCACATGCGGCTGGACATTATAACCTTGAGAGCGCCTGTATTCCGTAGCGGTAGGGGTGAATCTCCTAGTGCAAGTGTCCAACTGCATGTGCTGGCTTCTGTGAAGGTTAAGCTGGGCCAACGCGATTGCGATTCTGTTCCTTATTCGATGGACATAAGAAAGGTGCAAAATCCAAAGTAATCTACTTAGCATGCTCTTGCTTGTACGATTGATGGAGTTTTTAGCTGAAAGACTCGACCGACCCTGCTGACCTGATGAGTGATTCAGTAAATATCCAGGATTAACGAAAGTAGATTGGTTGAAGAAACTCATCACTATTTAATTTTTACCCGATTTCCTAGTTTGTTAACCTCAAAACTTACAAAATATAATAAGTCTACACCTAAAAAAACTGAACTAAATTAAGACCATTTTAAGTTCAAAACACCTAAAAATTACAGATAACGAACTAAAAATGACAGATGAATGGTCGTTCCCGAATAGCTAAATGGCGTTAGTTCAACTTATTTTTAGTCCTGTCAGATTCCATACAAAATTAAGTTAAGTCGTGCGTTCCGAATAGCTAAATATGTCATCTGACACATCTTAACTAAATTTTAGTTAAGATTAGTGCATTGGCCAACATCGAATCGACACCAATGTCTATATTAAATAAAAATCATAAGTTATGAAAAGTAATATTTCAGCTATCTATCCATAAATCAATAACAGCTATGTATGTATAAGTAAGAGTAATAATATTTACCTATGTGTTTAGTCAGATGAGATACAATCATAAAAAATAAAAATTTATTTATTTCACGTATTGGATTGCCAGACAGAGGTTACAAGAAATTGATTTTAATTATGATGAAGATACAAATTATTGGTGAAGCTAAGCTTAGGAGTAACTAGTATTATATTATCTGTGGCCTGTAATATGGCTCGTCAAGTAGGCACAATGTTGCGAGTACAACAACCATAGATTAGAACATTACGAATGTACTATCATAGTAATGAAACGAATGATGTGAAAGTGAATTAAAAATAAAATAAAATATGGCAATTATAACAAGAAGAATATTATAACATGCAGAGACACAACAATTTTACACAATAAGGAAAGTTGTTTAGTTTCATAGTCTGAATCTACCCCTTAAATTTTTAACAAATGGGTACATAATCTCTATGTTTATTAGTAAGAGCAAGTGTTTATATAAAAACTTATACAAAGCTAGGAAAGTGCAGCTGTAATTTCAAGATGAAGGCACGTTTTTGCAGCGGATAGGAAGGATGCCATTGTGCAGCCTATAATTTGTGTAATAATAGCACCTAGACTCTCTAGACTTCCTCCAGCTGTAACCGGTTACTGTGGATCATCGTACGAGCCATCTTATAATTGCAGGTGTAGGTAACTATAGAAGTTATAGAACAAAGAAAATAGGGTACTGTGGCATTGGTCATGCCATTTCTTTTGCTTGTCGGCCTGGCTTGTACATTCTAAATTTAAATTAATTTCGAGACAAAATTGGTATCGTGGTGCCTTTTACAATACTTGTACGTAATTGTTCAGTGTAAATAGATAGAGTCTCTGACCAATCTGAACATAGCAGGCCTAGACCTAGAGGGAAACCCAAGATGAAATACAGATGTGGTCAAAAATATCTTAGCTGATGCAATGTCACCGAACACGACACTATAGAGCAAATTGAAAGCGTGACACAAGAAAGGCAGACCCCACCAACAGATGGGAATAATATATTTATTTGTCATAGATTGTGTCAGGGGAATTTTGGCATCTTTCTGCTCCAGGTCACGCCTGAACAGGATAGTTCATGATAGTGAGAAATCCCATTCCTTATAAATTATAATGTGTTACTCGTATTAGTGTGCAGTCCTAAGTGAATAAAGAAAGTCTTTAAAGCAACGAGTCTTATTATTTTGAGGCAGCAACATCAACTTCGTCATAGTCCACTTGCTTGCTTGTTTATGTGTTGGTTTCGAGACCAAACTCTGGTGTCAAATAATTATAATTAAGCCGCTTATGGCACAAGACATGTCTACATTCGTTGATATAAGCCGGGAACAACTGCTTTACGTGCCTTCCACACTAAGCAGAACAAATAAAAATATATGGCATTTAGTAAACGAGTTCTGACAAACGATGGGCCCTGGCTGAGTGGAAGTACGAATGGCTGGGAGTAGCTAAATGCGTACAGCCAAATTGAAGCCCAAGAAGTGCAGAGAGGTCGAGATCTTTGTCCAAAAGGTGCCAGTCCTTTGATAAAAAAATGTAATGATCTTTTTCGTACGGGTCGTAAGGTTATCGACCAACATCACTAACCCACAATTATTGAGCCGAAGGAAACTTCTGACGGCGATCAATGTATAGCAAGATCATGTTTCCAAATTAATCATTTAATATAAGAAAGAATCTTAATCCCATGAATTAAGATTAGGTGAATTAGGGATTTATATCTCCTTTCCCTTTCGATTGCATACGAAAAGAATGGGACGAAAGTTGTGGCGGGCGTCTTGACACGTGTACTTGCATCGTTATTCAAGTAACGTACTTAATGTATGTCTTTGCATGGGAACTTTTCCATCCACGTCACAGTTTTGCTTTGTTCTTTATCTTCCATAAAGCTATTGTCCGTATAAGCTCACCCATTGTATTCACTACTTTAGACTGCAGATTATCAAAATTAACATGTCATATTCTTTATAAAACTCCTTGCTTTCTTTCTACAATTTCTCTAAAAACTGCGGATGCCAGGGTCAATAAAAACTGGTTCATTCTGGTTTTGAAATTAATAATCCATTGTAATTTATTTTCTCAAGCTTTATATTGAAGATATTTTCACCTTGTGGTGTGATCTCTTCGGAATCTTAATTATCTAAATTATAATTTACTGAAGAGCGGTTGTACATAGTCGTTGCTATATGGAGGAAAATCTAGCAGTCTAGATCAAACATAGCTTTCCAGATATCTAGACTTTTTGTTTATCTAACATGTTGATATTTCTACCAGAACAGTGATTGGACTTCCTGAGAAGCAGTTGTTGCCCCTAATAATATTGTTATGGAAAAAATCTTAATAAACGCGTAAAACATAAATACTTATATTTTTAAATGGTTTAAAAAACCGGTCCGCTATCAAAATAATAATTTTGGTACGACTATCTATCTATTTACTTATACTTTGGATATTTCAGTATTTTTAATTCTTAATTTAGAAGAAAATTTTAACAGTTTTTCGTTAACGATATCAACATTAATTACTCCTATTTTATTCCTTCTAGTTCTTCTCCTACGTCTCGAATCGAGACTCTTACAGTGGGGTCAAAGTAAAAATCCTTTATTCAGCATAGATTTTTTTAAACACTTCATGACTTCACAGATTAGAAATTAAAGAAGCTTTTTTTTAATCGATCTATGCTTGTGTCGAAAAAGTACGAGGAAAAAGCTTCACCGGACTTGAAATTAAAGAACCTTTGCTCAAACTAAGACCGACTCTAGTTTGAAAAGAATTACTATCGCCAAAAAGCTTTTGCTCTTATTATTACAACGTTATAACAGTTTTTCAGTCCAAACTGGCCTGGCACACCCATACAAATGCCCATACAAGTGGAATGACGGAATGAAGTAGGTTAGACGCCGAACAACATTCAATCGACTTCTTAATTACATAGTTTCAAAATGGCCGACAAAAAAAAACATCTGACAAGCACCGGTCAAAATTAGGCCTTATACGTATTCTGTAAAAGCAGTGGTTTTTTTTTGTAATATTAATGTAATCTTTGATGTCTTTTATTTTTTACGAAGTGCACAAACGAATTTCATAGGTGTTGTGACCATTCTTGTGATTTTAGAAGAGCATCTAATTCCGTCCAAGGATTAATAAGCAATTTAGTTACTTTTTTAAGTATTTAAAGTCAAATGACCCTTAGTTTTCGTAATAAATAATACACAAAATTCAGTCTCAGTGTGTTTTTATTTAAAATGCCTAAAACTCAAATTCAAATTTATTCATCATAGGTTTTTTAAAACACTAAATGACGTCATATCAGAAGTTGAGAAGCTACCGCACCAGCATTTGATATTGCCTGCGTTTCTATAACACAACGTATCATTTTGTTAAAGTACCTAATTTAATAGGCGTACAACCTGATCGACCTATAAAAACCAGCCTTAATTACTAAACGCGGGTAGATGAATAAGATATTTAAACACATAGCGGATATAAATAGGCAATTTACAAATTCCCACGCCTCCCCTAGAAAAACGCAACGTGTGGATAGTACCAGTAGGTTCTACGTTCTCTTCTACTTGGTTCCCAGAGAAAAAACATGATTGTATGACTTTGTATTAAGTCTTCGGGAACCTTTTTCAATGGGTGACCTTCCCGAATAAGTTAGCTGGCTTTGTCGCGCTTTTTGCCTAATGAGGATTCTTTTGTTTTGTGCTTTGCGAAGTACGAAGTAACGTCGAGTACTAGATCAGAAGTGCTAGTACTTAGAGAACAATAGCTGTGTTTATTAGCTAAATACCTACTGTGTACTTATTCAGTATAGTCATGTGATTATGTATTTTCATTTGTATTTCCGAAAAGAAGCAAAGTAATTCGACAGTGAATAATTAAAAATAATTAATTATAAAATATAATATTAAGGCTTTATACTTCTGATAAATTTTCTTTTTTCATGCGTACAAAGATAAATAAAGAAGTAACGTTCAGACAAGTCACGTAAATAGTTTTCATAACAGATCATTGTCCTAAGCGGGATTCGAACACGCGACATTCCTTTTCACAGAAATTGGCTTTATCAAATAGAGAGTCTGATATACCTAATTCTGATATAAATTCACATCTTCGATTTTAATTGCAGTCGCCATTTTGTCTACACGGTGCGTATTTACAAAGCTTGCGCTGACTTCATTGTGAGTTTGTGAGCCATTCAGGCCCGATTCCAAGCAGGTTTCGTTTATTGTCTCTGTGGCCCAGTTCCCCGGCACAATATTATAAATAACTGTCTTTAAGATTTCTATGTTGAGTTCAACCTTCGCAAGATTATTATCGTTAATGTGTTACATTTTTAACAGAAGATTGTTTGTGTCCTTTGTGTGAATTGTGTATAATTAGGGCAAGGTTGGTGATAGATAATAAATAACTCATTATACAACTATAATGTCACAACTTACTAAAACCACCGAACATTCTTCAAAAGAGTGGGGTTCGATTCTCAACTAGTACAGTAAAGAGCACAAAAACTTAACAATTTTGACTTTGAACCGTTTTTAATCGCAATGCGCATGTTCGCTTACCCTGCATTTGACTGTACCTACTACGAAAGGAATTCAAAGACTGTGCGCTAAGTCACAATTTTAACGTAATCAAAACTAAAATTAAATGAAAATTGTAATGCGATAATTCAGATTATATTTTAATACATACGAAAAAAACTTATATTATGATAAACAATCTTAGATTGAAATTTTGTTAGTATACAAACTTATGTAGTAATGTGATACTATGTAAAGTTAAAAGAACAATGAAAATTAAATATTC
Source organism: Teleiodes luculella (assembly GCA_948473455.1). Taxonomy (NCBI): domain Eukaryota; kingdom Metazoa; phylum Arthropoda; class Insecta; order Lepidoptera; family Gelechiidae; genus Teleiodes; species Teleiodes luculella. Next base: position 10,161,894 of record OX419600.1, on the reverse strand, counting down.
AGGCTTACTTTCACACTTTAACTTAGGAATTCCCCATACCGTAGGCAAGATCCTTAGAAAATCATCGCAAAATACCAAATTACCATTCAAGCTTCTCGTCTTGTCATTCAAAACCAACACAATACTTTCACCGATAACTGTTAACTTCTAAACAAGTTTGAAATTTAGGTATGTTTCAGTTTAGTCCCGTTACATATGCAAAAGTGGCCTGACAATAGTCAACTCGAATATTCTTGCATACATTATAAGCTCTAACTGGGCTAGTGGATCAGAAATATGCCAAGATTATGTTGATATCTGCGCAGATATTCTGCCTTTGGGTCAAGTGTTAAACTACTTGTTTTTTAAGGTCCCGTTGTATTTTTTACTGGCTCTTCAAACAAGACAACCTAATGACTGCCATTTGAAAATTTTAAGAAAAACACCGCTTGTATAAACTATGTCATACTCTTTGGCAAAAGTACCTTAGTTTTAATAATGTCCTTAAATAATCCATATTTATATTCTTTATTATACACAATTTAACAAAAAGACAACGGCGAGCTTATTTCTATAAGAGATCTCTTCCAGCGAACAACACATTGGTGTAAGAAAGTGTAATATATTGGCACACATATTACTTTTATCTAATTTTAGCTGCTCAAAACTGTTAACAGAACATGTCCAAACTGTCAATTAAACAGTATTTTCTAAGCCATTTACACTGTGTATTATATTACTAACTGTCTGCCTGCAGCTACGCCCGCGTTGTTTTTTAACTTTCCTTTGCACAGTTTCCCGTAGAATAATATATTTTTCCGCTGTAAAAACCAGGGATGCATATTTTATTCAATTCGGTCTCGACCGAACCGAAACTGTTGGACTCGTCCTACGTTCGGAGATTAGCCCGTACAAACAGACAAAATAAATTAAAAACATACACATATACATAAAGTCACGCCTCTTTCCCGGAGGGGTAGGCAGTGACCACTTCCTTCTGCTTGCTACGATCCAAACACACTTCTTTGGCTTCATTCACATTCAGTAATCTAATGCAGAAAAAAAAATTGAAAAAATATGTGAATAATGTTCTATATCACTTCTTACATCCCCCTGACTCGGTTTTTTTTCTATGTACAGATTTTCGACCTCTACAGTTTTATTATATACATGTTTGTTTATGTATTCAAGCTCACGCGAGAATCGTTACTTTTCATCACAAAACAACGTCTTGGCTATATTGTTTATCATACTATACACTATTACAGGTTTGATTATAGTAATAAGGTCAATCTGTGCAGAACCATAAATGAACGGTTACTTTTTACGCGCCATTGAAATGTAAATAGGTTTCTCTTTTCACACGTCTGCAAACGAGGTTCTAACCAATGAACTTGATCGTATGATATAATTAATTAAGTCTTGATTTAATTATGTGTCTTTGTAAATAGACTCCTAAAGAAATCATTATTCGACCACTGGATGTATTGATTTGTGGTAGTTATATGTTAGTAATACATTTAACTGGTCTAATTATAATTCAAAAGACTCAAATTAACTTCAAATTATTTTTCAATTACAAAAAAAAACTCTATAAGTAACTAATTATCGATCAATTAGTTAGCATCGGTATATTTAATATTAATATTTCAACCCAAACAAAAACATTTGATGAAAAGACATTGGGTTGCCTGGTAGAGATTGTTACCGTAGCAATAAGGTCGCATATTACTTTTACCGTTGTGGACTGTAATTCTTGTCTTTCTTGTTGTGCAGTAGTTTATTATATTCTACATTTCACTAACCATTATTCGTTTTTTTCTTTTCAGAGGAAGATTGGGCGGAAAGCACAGCGTACATGATGCATGAAGCGTTCGAAGCATCCCCTCCACGTCGCGCCGCCTCCCCCCGCCGCACGTCCCCGCCCCGCCGCGCCCTCTCCCCCCGCTACGACAGATACGACGACTTCCCCGAACAATTTCGCGACCAACTCGCCCCCTTCCGCGACCAAGCTTACGACAGGCGATACCGCCACGAATCCTTAGAACGCCTCAAGGACAAAGTTGTCACGGAAAAACTCGAAGAACCACAAAATTATAGAAGACGCTACGTGGCCGACACCAAACCCTCCAACCGAAGCATCGACAGAGTTGAAGACAGACGGTTCGGTAAGCTGCAGAGAGGAGCCAGCGAAGGCAGCCTGAAAATCGCCGAAGTTGCGTCGCCTAAAGATCGCTTCAATGTCGCTAAAGAAAAATTCATGAATCTCGAAAGGGAAAGATTCAACAGGGAACTTGAGCAGCACATGGCTATAAGGAGGAGTATGTTAGAGAGGAACAGTCGCTCAACTTCTTCCCCAGAGGAAGAGAGAAGGGACGAGCGAACGGAGAGACACAGAGAGAGCTCTAGGAGAGAACCGGAACGTTCTCTAGTAGATCGTTCTCATATAGAGAGTTCTAGGAGAGAGCCAGAGCGTTCTCCCGTGGAGCGTTCTCACAGAGAGCCGGAGAGGCGCAAAGAAGACCGCATTCGTGAAGAACCTCTTCACAGGGAAGTTGAAAGACTCCCAAGAGTCGGTCGTAAGCGCGACGATGTGAAGCGATACGAATACGGAGCAGAGGATTACTTGAACAGAATTGAGCCTAAACCTCACAGAGAAGAGTTCGACAGATTCAGAGAAAGAAGGGAATTGGATCGTCGCATAGAAGAAGACGAAATCATCGAACCGGTAATAGAGAATAGGAGGAGGGATTGGAGCGATAGGCAGCGGGCGTTCTCTCGCTCTCGTCTTTTGGACGATCAGAGACAATCGTACGTAGAAGGAGACAGGGATAGGTTCTACGAGAGAGACTACAGAGATTACAGAGATTTGACGGAGAGGCAGCCGGCGAAGTTCCGCCATAGCTATGCCGAGCCAATACCTAGGGGCCGCCTTGGGACCGTCAGACCTTACTAAATGCCATAATAGATTAGGACGATGCTGCATACGTTATGCTATAACATAGATTGAAAATTTGACTACAGATTTGTCTTTTTGACATGATTAATAAATCTGAAATTAGGAAAAGTAGAAAGGAATGAAGTAAAGAAGCAGTTAAAAATTACGTGTATCTTTAGAATTTAAGTGATTATTTAGTCAGATTTAATAAAATTGTGCCTACCAGATAACATGTATATCAAATACTCAGATTAAACTGTTTTTAATGAACATCTGTAAATATATCAATATAAATTATAAAATGTACTTACTGTACTTAATATTGCTTAGACTTAAAAATGTTTAGTTATTGTTGTTTTAAATATGAATTTGAATATTTTGCAGTTTACTCGAATATAATCAAAATAAAATATATTTCATCTCGTTTGAAAGTCTTAAAACTATTTAGTATAAAAATTACAGACAAAGATATATTCGAAAAAATAAATTATAATTATTTTACATATTTGTTATATTGTAATATATTTTAAGGAGTCATCCCGTCATTAGACAAACGTACTAATAATAACCTATAACACTGAAAGAAATGTTAAGTAAATCAGGTATTTACAAAAATTACTATTTCCCTGCATCTCGAGACAATTTTTTTTTAAATTTGATGCCAACTTTTTAGATCACGCGGCGGTACTCTGAGTTTAATACTGAAAACCTGCAAATTAGCTGAAAATACAATATTTATGATTTACTCTTTAACCCCTTTAAGCCTCAATCCCGCTGCTCAACATTTAAATATCTTCTATAGTTTTTTTTTGTTTTTGAGAAATATCTTAGTAAATATTTTAGTCTTTAGTACGTTTGTCTAGTAGTGAATGGTAGTTATTATACCAGTGACATGAATAGAGTTATTAATGTTGTAGTCCGTCCAACTACATGACGATGTACTTTATGTTTGTAAAATAAAAGTAATAATAAATGATTAAACTAATTCCCATGTTTTATTTGAATATATTTTCGTTAACAGCTCATATATGTCCCCACCGAGGGGCTCGAGCCTATCCTGATAGCAGGGTGAATAGGCCTTAGTCGACCACGCTGACCCAGTGCGGGTTGGTCAACTTCACACACAACCTTTGAATTTCTTCGCAGGTGTGTGCAGGTTTCCTCACGATGTTTTCCTTCACCGTAAGAGCGTCGAATAAACGTACATATAAATTCGAAAATCGAAAACACATTGGTCCGTGCCGAGGTTTGAACCATCGAACTTCGGAACGGAAGTCAACGGGCCTAGCCACTTGGCCACCGACGCTCTAATATATTTTAATAACACTTTAATATAGCAAAAATATAGTTTTATGAAGAAAAAATATGCGTTAATAAAAATAAAACATTCCTGATTGCTTCCCTTAAGTCAGTCCATCCTTCTCGATTATCTAAAGCAAACTAAAAGGGATAGGAAACTTATGAAAGGTATACTTTTTAAAGATTATACGGTTCTTTTCGTAACTATTATTAATACCCTGATTTAAATCATAATACTTATGAAAGGTGCTATGAAATGGATAAAGACATTCTAAAGTATGGGACCATGTAATCGTAACTGTAAAAAAAACTGATGCATAAGGGTGCTTGCGAACGAACGGCGACAAAAGTACGTGGCCTCTATAATATCTAAATTTAAGTTATTTATATTTTTCATTCATATGGGAATCAAAAAGGATGGAAGATGAAAGAATCTAATTTTGAATGAATGATATTTAAAATAAGAGCGCAGCTATCGAATTTAGCTTCATTTTAAGTGGGATGTTTTCACACTTATATTCACTGCTAAACTATTGCAAACTACGCTATGTTTCATGTCTTTTATTTAATTTAAGTTGATAATCACCTGTAGAAAAGAAAAAAGAGTTGAAAGAAGAGTTGAGTTGAGTTGAGTTGAGTTGTTGAGTTGTTGTTGTTAATTTGAAAAGAGTTTCAAATTAAAAACAACTAGAAATTAAATTTAGAGATTTTAGCGGCCATGCCGGAATTTTGAGTCCAATCACAGCAATAATTTTATCACTAAGCGATATTTGTACCTTTTCTTTTCGGTATTATTCAGATTAAGTTTTTTTTTTGTACGACTAAACAATCCCCCGTGTCGCTCGTGTTCTAGTTTCCTTATGCTATTTGAATAGCATTTATTGTAGAATTATTTTGGGCAAATTTAAACAAAATTGTATTTTGACATAATACAGTTTATTTACACCGTTACGGTTAAAATGCACTCCATAAGTTGCGCCAGCACTTTTAAGATATAAATAAAATAATATTGCACGGAAATTGCACGTAGTTACAAAATAAGATCAAAAATTCAGTAATATATTTATAGATAACACTTAACTTCTATAAATTTCAAGTACTATGGAACGGTGCAACCAAAATATACGTTTTGAAATAATGATGTTTATTATATATTTTATTGAACAGGAAGAATGCAGTAAAACAAAAGAACCTTATCGATTCATTGTTACAATGCCTTCCTCCTGACCGCCTTCTGTCTGTAAAATTCGTGCGTCAAACTGTAAACGCCTGGCAAAAGTTTCATCCATTTTATTCAGGCGCTTAGAGATTTGATTGCTCTGTACAAAATTACACCATTCCATAGTATAATATTAAAAAGAACTACAAAAAAGCTTAAATAACTTGACTCAATAATATTGCACTATAATATATTGCACCTACGAATAAAAATGTTATTTCCGATAATAAATAACTAGGTACATACATAGTTTATTGTCATAAATCTATATACTTATGTTCCTTATTTAATTAATAAGGTGGTATACGTCGAGGTGACATCACAAGAAACACTTAAATAAATTTATAAAAAAAAGCAAAACAATTTCATTACACCGTAGAAACATTATTTAAAAATTTACATAAAGAAAAACACTCATCATCATCACAAACAAACATATCAAATAAGAACTAGAAATAATTTGGAATTTGTGTAAAATATTTTGATATTCTTCATCCATCACCATTAAAAAGTATTCAAAAACAGTTTGAAGCCAAATCAATTGTAAGATATAATTATATTTATTGCAATTCTGTATATTTCACAAACAGAAAAGGACGCAGAGTAAATTACCTTCATTGAATTTGTATACTAAACTGCTGAACAATTTAAAAATTGTGAAGCATTTCTGAGGAAATATTCCTCCTATTTTGAAATCAATTGTATTAGGATAATTTCATCATCAATTTGGGCTTGATTTTAATCAAAAACAATTACATCACAATACATATTTTCGAATAAGCTTTAATATAAGCAGTTCTGTGGCTTTGTATAAAAGCTGGAGCACACCGGATTTTCTTTAACATTATCATTATGAAGAATGCTGTGCGAATTTTACGCATAAGCATCCGGTGTGCTGAAGCCTTAAAGCTTGACCAAAATTAAAAAGAAATGGGGGTGCCAGCCACACGCCTTTTTAAATCTTCATCGCACAGTATAGTGATAATGAAATTAAAGCCAGACAAAAAAAATACCTACTTCGGAAGCGCCGCATGACGCACGATAAGGCGCGTTTTTTTATTTTTCTGGTCAATCTACGCGATCGCTCTAACATACATTTGTTTTTTTTCTTAATCGGCAAATTGCATACAAATCCATATCAAAGTAATCTATATTGAATATTACAACAAAAGGTAAACTGACGTTAAAGGCTTATATAAAAGACTTGCATGAAAAATCTCTTAGAATATTATTTAGATATGGGCTCTTGCATGAAAAATCTCATAGAAGATTTTTTACATATGGGTTCAACGCTTGTTTAACTTTACACCGCTTATTTCTTACGGTAAATATCCCAAAGTATCTTCCAAACTGGCGTTCCTACTTAGCGGGCGGTGGTCGAACATCCTCGCGATGTGCGGCGTGGCGCGCGGCGGCGACGGCGGCAGCGGCGGAGCCCTAGGCCTGCGCCCCCCGGCCAGGGACCGCACGTCCGTACGCTGCGACAAACGTACATCAGCGAATAGAGCCGCCATCTCTGCTGACTTTTTCACGCTTAGCGCGTCGTGGGAACCCGCCCCGGTGCTTCGTACTGGAATTTAACATTTTGGAATGAGAAAATAAATGTTAAGAGAATTGGCAAAGGTAGTAAGAGCTGTTGGAAAGGGAAATCCAAATTGTACATGAAGCAAGCAGGCAACATTACCAGAAAAAAAAGATTAAAACAGTATTTAATTAAACTGTTTTTTTTTTACAGCCCCGTTCCTGCAATAATACTCGTATTTAGTTTTCACACATTTGTTCGAGTTGGTTGGAAGTAATTTCTATTTTAAATAAGCTTGCATTTTATTACCTCTCAAGTGTATTGTCTATATAAGTTTTTGTGTACAGTAAAGAATATTGGTTTAAAAACAACAAAATGCAAGTTTGATCGCGTTGATGTCTTTTGTACTGACTTCGGTAATTCCCCGACATTTTCTTTAACATTTACTTTATTGTCGTCTTGTCAAACATAATTTGTTATTTTGACAGACTTTCCCCAGTATGGTTTCCAAATATGTAGCCTGAACCACAATAAAATACAAATATGCTTTATGGACACCCAAGGAACATACAGAAATTTAAATACATTAAATTCATGATATAGAAGTCAACAGTCAACGGCCTTATTGCTAAGGTAGCAATCTCTCTGAACCACCTGAATGTTTGAAAAGAAAGACCATTCCGTAGTGTAACTAGTATTATATTATCTGTGATTCCGTTCAAAGACTTCAAAGAATTTATTTTTTAACTTTTGGATGTTACATCACTTAGTTAAGTCATTTAAATTATCTTTTCGTGCTTCGGAAGGCACGTGTATCCAGCTGACCTGTGAGCCGCTGCATGTTGCGGGCGGTGTCTCTGGTGGCCTTGTTCTGCAGCAGCAGCTCGTAGTCCAGCGCGAGGCTGTCGGAGCTGCGCGCGCGCTGCCGCCGGTCTTCGCGGCGGCGCTGAGATGTTGCGCTTGACCTGGAACAAATACATAGACTGTCCTGTAATGTGTACCCGGGAATGAATTCGTCAGATCCATGTTCCAAGAAAACAAGGTCTTGTAATTAGACCACGTGACTGAAACGAGCCTACGTTATTTTGCGCTGTTCATCCTTGCCTATTAGACGCATTCGACAAGGATGAATATGCAAAATGACGTATAAATGACGTAGGCTCGTGTCAGTCACGTGGTGTAATTGCAAGACCTTGTTTTCTTGGACCATAGTCAGACCCGTTACCCGAGACCACTCGAGAGATCCCAGATATTGATTTTGGAAGCAATCGGCCGAGGAACAAAAAAGTTCAAAATGGTGGCCAATTTTTCCCATTGGAGACCACATTCTAACATTCGGACCACAATAATGTCGAATAATTGTTGTGTCACCCCAATGTCCGTCGGTCGACGGTTTGTCGAGCAACGGCTAGAATTTCTTCATCCACTATGTTCCTACTAATAGAGCAAGTACAAAAATAACTAAATATTTTGAAATACGAACGATTTTTTACTATCGAAAACTGTATAGGTACCTATTTCAAATGTATTTCCTTCTTTTATCGGAATAAAATTGTTATGAGTATCCTTAAAAGTCGGTCATGGCTCCGCATGAAACAGGAAAATTACTTTATGAAAAGATTGTGAATGTTATCACCCCGAACGCAATAAAAGAACGCGAAAAGAAGCTAGATTTCCAAGCTGGAGCGTAACTGATACATTCAAGTGCTTTAATCAATTGATTGGAAATTAGTGACGAGCAAAAAAATGTGCTTACCTAATAAATAAATACCTTTTGAAGCACCAACAAGGAAATTAATTCCAGTTTTAAACTTCACTTAAAAACCCTTGCAAGAGGATATCGCTAACACAAACATTAGTCACTTACTTAGCTCTACTGCTCTTCTTGCCGTCATAGTAATCGAAGGCCCTTCTCAGTCGGTCGGTGTAGGTCTTATGCGAGGGGCTTTGCAAGTACTCCAAACTCTGAGAACTCTGCATGCCTCGCCGCGGGCTGGTGCAGTAACACTTGTTGCTGTCTGCACAACTCTCGGAGTCGCAGGAACAGTAGCTGAAGTCGCCTTCGTAGAACTCTCTGGAATGTTTAGCATAAGCTTTAATACCGGTTAAGTGTGTGTGTAACAATAAGCTCTGTTTGAACTTGTTAGGTCCTACGTCCTAATTTTCTGTAATAGTGAGATAAAATATCCCTATAATGTTTGTTATACTGTCGAGTCACACTCTATCATCTTTTTCGTTCATATAGGGACCGAAAAGGACAAGGACAGGTTCTTTTATGGGAAAATTTTAATGGTTAACAAAAAAAATGTTTGCAATCCAAAGGTTAGGTTAGGTTTTGTATGTTTTGATGAGCATCTAAATACTACCCTTTTTTATTAGTGATCAATAAAATAGGAGCGTAGCTGTCAATTTGACATTTGAGCTATGCCTTACATGCACCGGAAATTAGTGCGATTGACGCTTAGATTGGTGTTAGATATCTCTAAAAATGGCAGTCCTCAAGTCTTAGTAACGAGAAAAGGAATGTAGACTAAATTTAATATTGTACTATATAATTTATACTATAGACAGATTTTATACAAGAGTATCGATTCAAATCTAATGAGTGTTGACGAGACTAATAAAAATATAATTTCAAGTGAAATGATTTATTCAAAGTGAACTGTAAATAATTGTAATTAAGTGCAGTTGCTCTCGAGGCGACGCAAGCTACGGACGTGTTATGCTCTGAATAGCACGGACGTATTATATTTTTACAACACATCAGTGATTTAAAAACAACCATAAACAACTATGAACAAGGCACAAATTCAGTCGAAGATATAAATAATGGATAAGATAATAAATTTGAAGTAAGAGTCGCTCAAGAAGAGAGTCTATTAAAATTAAATGAAATGTAAAACAATAACAGGAAAGCAGTGAAACTTCGCGTTGAACTGAACTTGACTGTGTTAAGAACAAAAACGAAATTAAAATCATATTAATCTAAATTCAGTAGCCATTACTCACTGCAGATGAGATTGAATGATAAGTCTGAGGAAAAGGCAAGTTGAATTGTAAATTGAAATACTTTAAGTGTAAAAGTAGGTAACAATCACGCTGTAAAAGGTCACCACGGTCGTAAAATTTATTTTAAAATTGAGCTTAGGCTAAAAGCTAAAATCTGTCATTGGTACTCATTAAAGTCTGCTGGTCTATCCATTTAACAAAGTCTGAATGTTGTGCAGCAATTTGAAAAAAGACACCAACCACGCACTCACATCACACTGACACATTACACCTACATTTTCAGTGAAGCCCTTTATTACTCTGTAAAATGTATAAAGGTAAGAATTTTATTACTTACTTCGTATTTGAACAATCCTTGCAATTTTTACTCTTGCCCAGAAGCCGTGCTTTGGCTGGATCCTTCTGTATATCGGCAGCGGAGCAGTAGCATTTCGATTTGCAATCTTTCAATGAGCAATAGCAACGGTCGATACAGCTCTCCGACTCACATTCGGAGCATGACACGTAGCCGCTCGAACTATTTCTATTTTGACATCCAAGACGATTGCTTAACGTCAAAAAATCTGAATCTTCGGACGTTGATGTTCGTTCTCCGGGTCTAGACACTTTACCATTTCGTTTAGACACATGGACTATCTTGTCTGATCGCTTTGAATTTCTCTGTCTCATTTGCTGTCGTTTCGGTGGAGGTAAGACAGGTTCTTTGGGTCGGAATTGTCTCAAATCGTAGCTAGATGTCGACACTGAGCTTTCAGATATCGGATCTTTACTGTCGACGTTTAGTTCAAATGTGCTTGTGTGCTTATTTTTCTCTTTCTTCATATCCTTCCCGAATGGCATACGGAACACCATTCGGAGACCACTTGCTCCTTTAAAGATTTTTCTTCTCTTATTTTGGAACATACTATTTCTTCTAAGTATTTTCTTTTTCTGTTTTTTCATTATCGCTTTGCTGTGCTGAAAAATTTCGTCTTTCGTCAAAGTCACTGCTAATTTAAGTAGAAACTCTTTGTAAATCGGTTTTAAATCGTTGAAGGACATTCCTTCTGCATCTATTATGGCGTTGAGGATCTCATCCATCGAATGTAAGTTTTCCTGAACTTTGAATTCGTTGAAAAGTTCATTGAACCCTAGCGGTGAACCGCCTCCTTTCTTGCCGTTGTTTCTGAAATGCAAATAAACGCTTTTTACAACATCTTCATTAACATAACACTGCTCAGGCGCATGTGGTTTTTATCTATATTGGGCAAGTGTTTCAAAACGCTTGTAATTGCAAAGAATAGCAGTTTTATTAGAAGAGAGGAATTCAGCGGATGCAATGCAATTACAAGCATGCAATGTAATCGAAACACTCGAGTGACTACGCTATATTCGTACTTGTTAGCGAGTTATTTCTAGTGCTCAAGATAATCGATCATGTGAGAAATTAAGACGAAGGAAACTATGGCATCAATCTAGTGAAAAGAAAATCGATAATGTAATCTAAAGTGAAATTGACATACCTGTGGCCGATCGATTTATAACGCGTCAGACCTCCGGCATTGAGAAAGCTGCCTGATCGGGGGATGGCTACTTTGGTTAAAATATCACCAGAATCATTCAGTGATTTTCGTTGACTTTGTGTCCTTCTCAGAGGCTCCTTTGAAGGGTCCAAAGCCATGGAATCAGTTGGTGGCTTTATCGGTATCGGAGGTGGTAACGTCGGTGGTCTTTGAATATTTTTCCGTCGTTCTAACTCTCTAAATAGTTCTATCTTCTCCGATACCTTACTTCGAATCGAGGACTCGCTGCTACTCGGCTTTTTGCTAAGATTCTGTAGTTTAGGATTGTTCGGTATTATTTTCGTCATTGACTTCTTAGAACCTTGTGTGTCACTGCCGCTGGTATCGTGTTTTATTGAATCAAGTTTAGCTTTCACTTCCTCGACGGTGATTCTTTTTGGTTCTGCGGGAGGAATGGAGGGAGGAGGGGCTGGAGGTGGTGGAAGACTTTCGGATGAAATCTTTTTTGTTCTCTCTAATTTTGGCTTTTCATGAAAAGATTCGCTAGCAGAAAATCCGTCTGCCCTGTCACTATCTCCGCTTAAAGAAGACGTGCTGCGTTTCTTTCGCGGGGGTCTAACAGGGACGTCATTTGGTGACACACTGCTCGCCACGCTCATACAGCTGACTCCGTTTCGGTTCCTCAGTTTCTTCTTCTCATTGTGGCCTTGCCGGCTCATGTGTGACATGAGAGATTTGTATAACGTGGCCGCTATCACGATAGCGTCCTCGGTAGTCTGGCATACAAACCCATGGCACTCCAATTGCTTGGCGACGCCTGTCTTCCTCATCACAACAGCGAAAAGAGGGGAATGCGAGTTTTCGTTGTAGGAGAGGATATACTTCTTGTCAGATGAGTCTAGGGTTCTGAACAAAGCATATTTGTCGATTTGATCTGGATCGGTGATGAGGGGCAGAAACGCATAGCTTAGTTCGCGGTTATCGTCTTCCGAAGGTTGAACAACAAATTTGACGGCGGACCAGACGGCTATTGTGGGGAAAGGATTTAACTGTTCTAGGTCTCCTTTATCCCCTTTATATCTCACCTTGAGTCCACTTTTGGAGATTTCTAGCCTACCAGTAAGGGGACCTTTTTGGCGGTAGTTTCTTCTGTAAGCGAAGTAGAGGTCTTTGAGAGGAGTTTGGAGTCCGGAGAGGCTGGTGACTTTGCTCTGTAGCGGTGTTGAGCCCAGGTAGTGGACACTGAACATGTGGACTCCTATGCTTTCGCTGGATGGTCTGGACTCGCCCGCCATATCTTGGAACATGCGCTCTATGCGATCCTGCACTTGGTTGTTGATCTTGCTAATTTTGGTTTGACAGTAGTTGTCATCTTCGTAGATAGTCGCTTTACTGTCGCGGGCGTTTAAGCTGATCTGAAAATATGGAATAAAGAATACTATTATACCTAAATCTTGTATTAAATTTATCTATGTTAATAAAAGATTACAGATAAAAATTTTATTTGAGATTTTTTTAACTTAAAAATATGATATACCTACACCAGGTTTTAGACTTTTGCAAAGAATTGTGCCAAGAATATCAATAGGAAACTTCGTACCAGTAATCATCACCAACCATTCCACTAACCACCTTGGTTCTAACTATTGCACCATTCTGTTATATTGCTGTATAGGAAAGAAGATCCTGCTACGTATGCAAACTAGCTAGTAGGTAGGTATACCGACAAATTTTTAGATGTTTGAAGTTCCTCGACTTAAAAAGAAGAGTACAGACATATAAAATAAGTACCTTGCTATCCCTTCTGCTCAGTCCCTCAGCAGGTCCGTAGGGCAGGCTATTGACGGAGCGGCTGTCGTCGAAGAGGGCGTCGATCTTCTGCTTGTAGAGCGAGATGGAAGACACGCTGGGCGGGCGAGGGCGGCGAGGCTCCTCCTCCCTCCCCCCTAGCCGGAACCCCCCGACGGTCTCGTCACACGTCACCATCTGGAAAGGTCAAATAGTATTCTAAGGTCAAATGGTGTTCTAAGGTCAAATAGTGTTCCATCGTTGTTACAAGCCCATATTTTCCCCACCAAGGGTCTCAAGCCTACCTTAAAATCAGGGTGAATTAGCCGCAGTCGACCACGTTGGCCGTGCGGTTTAATCAACTTCACACACACCCGTTGTATTACTTCGCAGGTGTGTGCAAGTTTCCTCACGATGTTTTCCTTCACCGTAAGAGCATCATATGAATTCGAAAATTGAAAACACATTGGTACGTGCCCAGGTTTGAACCCGGCAACTTCGGCCTAGCCGACCGACGCTCGCCCGTGACATAGACAAAAATTAAAAACAAAAAAAACATACTGGGCGAGTTGGGAACCTCCTCCTTTTATTTGAAACCGGCTAAAAAAAGAGTACATTTTATTACTTAAATCAATATCATCTTAAACTTTCGCGATCAAATGAATAAAACTACCCACTCGCTCATACGAGATACTCGTATCAGCAAGATCTCGATTAAAATGAAAGCATCCATATCGTAGTCGGTCCAGCGGGCTCGGCAGAAAAACCGCCCGTCACGCGGCGCGAGCGCACACATCCACAACCGTTGGATCGCCTCTATTATTAGCTATTTTAACTAACCCATTGTGAGACTAAATGATGGTAGTTGAATTTTAAATTCATTTCTCGTGTGTGGTAAGCTTCCGTACACTTGACCACTAAAATCGTGGAGGATTACTATAGGTCTACCAGAATCTGATGGCAGTTTCTTCGACATTTTCACCACTTTTTAAAGAAATTTGAAGCCAAACCAAAAACAATTCCTCGAAATTTCAGTTGACAGGCAAAATTTTTTATGTTGCCATATGAAAATCACAATTTTTTAAACTTTTTTTGCCATCAGACTCTGGTAGACCTATAAATATTTTGTACTTATCAGTATTGGCCTTTGGACACTGTCCAGTATTTATTGTAAAATTGTTCTAACTCAAAATATTTTATTCATCATAGGTTAAAAAAAACTTAATGACGTCAGATCAGAAGTTTATAAGTTCTGCTCAAACCAAGTTCATATTCATTAGTAGACGAGAGCCACGTCTACTAATGAAGTATGAACTCAATAATTTGAAGAGGCGATGCGATATGAGCATCAAGGTCAAGTGGCTAAGGCAGTTGACTTCCATTCAGAAGTTTGTGGGTGCAAGCCAAGCCTCAGCACGGTTTTCGATTTTCGAATTCATATGTTCGTTTTATTCGACGCTCTTAGGCGTTGTCCTAATAGAACGCGATTATTTACTCTCACGAACGCGCGATCAAACATATTGAAGTCGAATATGTGTCCTAATAGACGATCGCGCGATTGAACGATTTCTTCATACATTTGATAATCGAAATAATTCAAAGGTGGTCGTGTAAAGTTGACCAACCCACACTGGGCCAGCGTGGTCAACTAAGGCTTGTTCACACTGATTTCAGGGTAGGCTCGAGCCCCTCAGTGGGGACATTAAGAGCTGTTAACGACGATGTGATATTAGTTTGAACCACAGATATTTCGCGTCATTACGCATTGAGTTACATAGATTATATTCTAGTTCCTTGCATTCATATGCATCAAGGAAAACGTCATCAAACATCTCGAGGGGAAAGTAGAAGGTTCTCGATTGTTTCCTGCTACTAGTAGAGTATTCTGTAATACATCATTTACTTTGATGACCTAGTCACGTTGTGAGAAATCGGTCAAGCAAAGCAGTCTTAATGTAGTAGGCTAAAACTCGGGGCCACAATTGCTGGTGCGTCTGTACGGCCCGGACAGCCAAGAAAATGCTGGTACGAGTATTTAAAAAAAAAATTTTTTTGCTTGGCTAAGGCCTCCCCTCTCTTCCTCCACCGATCTTAATCTTAAGCGAGTGTCACCCAATCCTGTTTAAAGGCGTTTAGGTCATCCCACCATCGCTTCCGAAGTCTCCCTCTGCCACGTCGGCTGTCCCTCGGCCCCCACTCAGTAGCAACCCTAGCCCATCGTTCCGGATGCATTCGGCGTCCCAGGTTTGAGTTTAATGTTATTTTTTAATTTTTCGCTTCGATTTAAAATAGGTACTATGATTGTACTTTATGGTCAATCAATAAAGTTCACTTTGACTTACTTCTCCGCGTAATATTGGGCCCCGGGCCCGGTGTCCGTTAGCATCTTGACACACCCCCCGCTACACTGCACACCTGAAACAAAACATAACGCTTTCATTTATCGTGTCTTTTAATTACAACAAAAAAATATGTTGTAATTACGTCACACGTTAGTAGAGGTATAGAAGAAACGTTTTTTATGCTTTTTTTATATTAAGGTTATTATTCTCTTTTTTTTTTTTTTTATTTGAAAATGTGACAAGAGGTGCGGAGAGTTCTAAGAGCAAGGAACTCGGGCTCCAAGCGCTTTAAGCGCGAGTGTCTTGCTCTTATAGAGAGTTGCTAAGATTCATGACGTCATATTTCACAATTTTAACATTGAAACGCATTATTTTAACTTTTAACAAAAATTTTATAATATTTTATTCCAATTCTATGTAAACATAAAAATTCTATATTATGTAATATAAAATTTAACACATCACAACGTATTTTGACGTTATTATCGTATACTTGACTATTTTAAGTTTGATCAAATTAATTAACCCAAATCCATGTAACTATTTAACTCTCTTTATTTATCTAATACAGATTTCGTTCCGGTAATAGCATGGAACATGGTTAATTTTCCTTACAAAACCATATTGCATTAATCTAGCGCAAACAGGGAAATGCTAGATATTTCTCTCGATCGACGCGACGGTAATAAATGGATCAACCGTGTTTCCGCGTGGGTAATAAATAGCCTCGATACTACGAGTACGTTATCTAGAAACTTACTTTCAATCCGCATTACTATTAACAAAACAACGGTACAAAACAAACGATCTAATATGATTTTATTTGCAAAAGTATTTATTTAAATGGATGCAAGCAACTAATGAACGGACGGAAAAAAAAGAACATATTGATTCGTGCTACGAAGCTCGTAGCAAATTGCTACGCGGTTAAAAATAAATAAAATTGGAAAGTAGATTTGTATCAAATAAACAAATAATACTGTACTACCAGAATTGAATTTAGTCGTGTATCTCAACTTGAGAGATTACGGTCAAACGAAAACAAATTCTCTTTCAAACGATACTTGGCACATAAACTAGTAAACAAAATAATTAATACCGTTACTTGATCCTCTCAACAACTAGGAAAGAGCTGATAAATCTTCGAATGACTGAAGTAGTAGTGATTGTAGCTAAGAACATTCTCAATTGTGACACCTTGCAATAAAAAAAAACTAAATTAAAATCGGCGCATCCGTTTAGGAGCTACGATGCCACAGACAGTCAGCAACAGCAGTAATATTCCAGGCAGGCTATAAAACATTATGATGGCAATATACTTTCTACATGATACCTCGATATCCTGCCACAGACTTTACCACAAATATAAGGAAATTTGTGTGAATGGATGTCAGCATAATATTCATAAAAAAAGGTTAGGTTTCAAAAGTTGTAATGCATGCATGTTAGATTCCTAGCATATAGAAGATATTATCAGCCAACACACATGTCCTGACACCTCTTTATTTTGCGAGTAGATATATGCCTCCTCATGAATCAGTACAAAAACTGTTTATTTCTAATTTACTTTATTAGTTAGTGTCTCATAGCTTAGCTAGTTTAGTTACGCCTGCTATATGTACATCAAATGGATTTATTATACTGTTTGTCGTATCATTTTTATATTTCAAACAACCATTTCGCAATAAGTAACTGGCAAAACTATTTCAAAAATGGCGGAAGAACCATCAAAAAGTTGCGCCAAGTTGCACTGTTTCCACATTTTGCTAACTAACAATTAGAATAACATCTATTGCTAAAATTTCATTGACTTAACTATAACCAACCTTATTCTTACATCACATCAGTAATTAAAAACAATACAAAATGTTTTCGCCAAATCGTCAGTTCGAGGTGGTTTGCGGCTGTTTAATGGTCTTGTAACGGACTTTCGCTTTCTCGACGCCTGATTAGCATATGTTAGCAAACAGTTAAGTGCTTCTACGTGCTATATTGCCATTTATTTAGGCGCATGATAAAATCTGGGGTTTTGGAACTTATATTTAGATAGGGGTTGATTGACGAAAATGCTTTGGTATAGTCGCGTACTACGGACGAGCCCTAGTTGGTAGAGGGAGAGCCCTAACTAAATAAAATGACGAAAAAACTATTACAATATCTGGTTTATTATCAACGAAATAATACATTACAGCTTTTGAAATAGAAAAATGGCGTCCGGATCGTAGCGCGGGCTGCGGCCATCTCTCTGGCATCAACCAAATTCAAAAATATATTGCTTTTCCGATTATAAAGCTATAAACGCGAAAAGAGGCTGCCAGCATGAAAGCAGCGTGCATGAAGGACACATGCACACCACAGTATCTATGTCTTCATTTCAACTCTTCACATGGTAGACTCCCTGCTTAAATTGGAATTGAATACACTTTACACATACAATCCCTACTAATAGGACATACAATCCCTACTAATCCCTACTTCCATATCCCTACTTAATATAATAAATGCGAAAGTAACTTTGTTTGTCCGCTTGTTAGTTACGCTTTCACGCCAAAACTATTGAACCGATTTTGATGAAACTTGGCACGGAGATAAATAGACCTTGGGGACGGACATAGGCTACCGCGGTAAAATACCTCATTCCCTCGGAAAAGACTGAGAGCGCGGGTGGAGCCGTGGGGCGGAAACTTGATGAAACTTGGTATATAATATACCAATCTGACCTCCGCACTCCGGAACATATCCAGATTTTTTTTGTCTGTCTGTTTGAACGGCTAATCTCCAAATCTGTTGAACCAATTTGAATTAAATTTTGCATGGTGGTACCTTATATCCGCCCCGGTCAACATCTTAGATACCTTTAAAACCGGAAAATTAAAAAGTTCCCGTTGAATAGTTAAAATGTATGTACGAGCTTATCTCCGAAACTGTTAGACCGATTTGAATGAAATTTTGCATGGTGGTACCTCATATCCCCGGTCAACATCTTGGATAGTTTTAATGGCGGAAAATTAAATAGTTTCCGTGAGATTATTAAAGATTACTACGGACAAGGCGAAAAACAACGCGGGCGTAGCCGCGGGCAGACAGCTAGTATCAGATAAAATCATATATTTAAAAAACTTCTTTCCAATCTCTTTGAAATAAACAAAACGCATGAGTTCATTAACCGACGTCAAAAAATGACGATGTAAAAATTTATTTTTTTATTATTTGCCAAGTATGTTTTATTTTGTCCTTTACATTATTATATAAAGGGTATAAGACTCTCAGTTTTTATACTAATCAGCTGGTCAATTTTCTCGAAAGTACTGATAATACGACATTAATTAATTTTGATGTTGAATAATTATGTCATTGCTAGATTTAGTATATTTGGAGAAGAAAAATATATTTGTCGCATTGAAAAAAAATGTATCACTTCAAAAAAACAAAGTCCATTGCATAATCCAGCTCACACGCAGAGATAATGATCCGTTTCAAAGTTATCGATTATCCGATCAATAATTACAGATGTTAGCAAAATAAATCTTTGATCGAGTGTTGATAGGTCGTGCGCATGTTTGGATAGCTTGTTATTAAAAAAATATATCGTGTTAATTAGTAAGTATTATTTCTTTCCTGGTTGATTTGAATAATTGCTTTAAACTGTTAACTGATTTATGTAATTTTATTGGTATAGATATGTAACTTATATTTCTTAAATTGTCTGAAAGAGATAGCTTACAGCAATAAGATCGCCTTTGCGCACATTCAAGTTTTAAAGCGATTTATATGTTTGTAATAACGTGTTACTTATTTCGTTAACAGTGTGGAGGCAAAGGGAAGAGCTTCAGCCGGGGATGGTGGTGAGCCCGGGGACCGCGGTCCCACTTTACTTCGTTGGAAGTTGTATTTATTCAACGTCTTTCAAAAACTCTGATAGCGCGTTTCAGGCCTCGGCTTCTAATTGGTCGCTCTAATAATAACGTGTGTGGCGCGCCGCAATAACAGCAACATTTTTTTTTTAATTGACCTATGCTTTGTCGAAAAGGTACGACCAATCAAGCTTCACCGGACTTGATTAACAGCAACATAATGTCGACCACGCTGGCCCAGTGCCGGTTGGTCAACTTTACACACAACCTTTGAATTACTTTGCAGGTGTGTGCAGGTTTCCTCACAATGTTTTCCTTTACCTTAAGAGTGTTGAATAAAAATACAGTCGCCTGCATAAGTGTAGTCATAATCGCCTGCATAAGTGCAGTCATATCGCGTGATTTTATACTTAAAAATAACTATTTTTCTAAATATATTCCAGTCGTGATATTTTTACTAAAGTGTTAAGTCCCGTACACTAATAGTATCCAAAATACAAAAAAATAAGAAAAATTTTTTTTGTTTAAAAAAAGTTATTTTAAAGTATAAAATCACGTGATATGACTGTCTTTATGCAGGCGATAAAAGACCTAGTTACTTTAAAATGGTGACAAAAAAAGCCCGTAACACCTTCTCATAGAGGTCATCGGTAATGCCCAACCGGTTTCTTACACAACCTTACACTGTGGTAGAAATTAAACATTTCTATTCATTTATGTATGTTATAATATGCAAATTAAAGATATAGATAAGATATAGATACTTTATGACCAGTATATCACTTCCGAAATCGACGCTTTTATTAAATTTTGATTGATATATGGCAATATTTGACTAATTTTTGTCTAGAAAGTCTAACTAATGCCTAAATTATGCATAAAACACTAGACGCCGGATATTTGAGGAAAAATTTTAGAAATGGCAGTCTTAAATAATCAGACCTAATTGATGATACTATTAAAAATAAATTAATGACGGAGCCCCTCAGGCGTCGTCGTCTCCTTCACGCTGTTTTTTCCGTATCAACGCGCTAGGCCTAGGTCCGAGGCTCCCTCGAGCCGCCCCTAGACGCGATGGTACATGACTTTTTTTGGGGTAGAGTCATCCGCTCTTCCGAAAAAGCGACCAATCAAGCTTCACCGGACTTGTGGTGAAGCTTGATTGGTCGTACTTTTTCGACTAAAGCATAGATCTTGATTAATAAAGAATGAGGAAGAAATATTACTTATCTAATTGTGTACACAAAGACTGAATTTTAAACTCTAATGTCTGAGCTGCGAGTAAAATAACTTAGTCTCAAATATATGCAAAATTTAAAATATTTAGTCAGTCAGCTAAATAATTTAATGTAAATAGAAATAGATTAGCGAGAAATATAAAGACCTCCCTCAGCTCTTAATACATAATTCAGTTACCTACTTAATTCGGAATCAAAGTGATCACGTTTGATAAAGATAGATTAGTAAATCGAAAGAGATAAATTAATAAGCAATTTTAATTTTTAGCATATTTTTCTGACTGTGGGGTCACAAAATACTCTTTATTGAGAGAATTCCAAGTATATAGCCCAACATATATTTTTCTTTTCAAATGTATAAAAATAGAACCTTTTTCTTTTAAAGTTTAAAGAAAGTACAGCATAAATCAGGATCATACTAGTTTCGTAAGAGTAATAAAATAAGGGTCAAGTTATATTTTCATACTTTATATTTATTTATTTGCCTAACCAACATAGTACATATTAATACATACTAGCACGTTTTAAAGTAAATATGCACCATACTTAAAGGTTAACACATATACTTACATCTATTTATTCATATTTTAATCGAATGGTCAAGCAACGTTGAAAATAGATTTTATAATATTTTTTTAATAAACAAATGTTTGCTTACTTCACCTCTGTAAATAAATGCACTAATAGTTTTGACCTATACGTACCGATACCGACATTATCCTTTGCGAAATCTCTTTAAGGTCTAAAGACATTAGACCTTGCTTAATAGGTACTGTCGCGCCTGAAGATTGAAGCTTCCCTAGGCTCCACGCACTAGTAGTAAAATAAAAACGCCACGAGGAACTGTTTGGACCGAACTAGTTTATTTACATTTTATTCAGATGAAAACAACTTAAGTTTAAACTCAATATACTTATACGGAACTATACAAAAATATACACATTTTTATGAAACCACTGCCGTCAACGTTGGAAATCTAGGGGAAAACTGAAGAAGAATAGACGAGGATGACGAATGAGTGACAAAGGAATTCCAAAATTGAATCTTTGAATTTAGACGAGAAAAAAATGGAAAATGGGGTGGAAATTAAGTTGCAAAGCTCCTCGTTACAATACGATTAGTTGACGATAATACAAATTTGTTTTAAGGCGAGCCTAAAACAAGATATGTACAAATACCTAGTTGAATGTTTGCGCCCCAGTGGGGTGTACCGTAACGCCAATATTCGAGCGATAACTGTCGAACGGTACCGCTACCAACAAACGTGGAGCCGTGGCGTGTTGCGTTGTTCCAAGCAATGTGCTAAGTAAATGTTAGTAGTGTGTACTTTGGTATGTGTAAGTTTATGGAATACTTATGTTTCCATCACTACTTATTATAAAACAAAGTCGCTTTCTCTGTCCCTATTTCCCCATCTATGTCCCTTTGTATGCTTAAATCTTTAAAACTACGCAACGGATTTTGATGCGGTTTTTTTTAGTAGAAAGAGGGATTCAAGAGGATGGTTTATATGTATAATACATACATAATATACTTAAGGATAACCCACAATAACCATTTTCCCGTGCGGAGCCGGGGCGGATCGCTAGTAATATATATTATATATTTCCGGGGAAATAAGCAATGAATGAAAATGAATATATTATATACAGAGAATAAGCTTTGCAGAAACTGCCTGGAAATACTTAACCGGGTCTGTTTACGGTAACTGGCGTTACTAAGGTAGTATATTTCATCCAATATCTTCTTACATTCTAAACAATTTTTATTTTTATTTGAAAATTGGTTAGACTGTAAGATATTGGATGAAATATACTACCCAGCGGCTTTGAAGTAACCAACCTATGAATCTAAAACTAATTTTTCCCGAAGAAACATAATACTGGAAACAAAAAAAAATTTAACTATTCTGTATGGCAGTGTCTAAATATTTTTTCGTCTTCAAGAAAAGTTACATTGTCAGTTACAACCCTTTCCCCGTCACGTCAAGTATCAGCCAGCCCTTAGAGAATAAATATACAGAAATTTTTCTATTTATACTCTAAGCTGTCAGCCTTATTTTAGTATTTTTTCCTATAGTAAAGCGTACCTTGTTTGGGGATCGAAGTTGTTGTTGTGTTAACTAAACGCCGCTGCTTGTTCCTTGTTATGGCACCCACAGGAAGAATTACGTTCATCATCATTATTAATAACAGCTCATATATGTCCCCATCGAGGGGCTCGAGCCTACCCTAAAATCAGAGTGAATAGGCCTTGGTAAATCACGCTGGCCCAGAATTACGTTGTGTTAGAAAATATCTGCCTTAGTTTGTATCTTTTTCTCCATCGATTACCATAATTTGCGTGGTCAGTAGGTATACCATCAGAATTAAAACCATTACGCAACTGCCTTTGCTAACAGAAATAGTTACACAAACTGAGTATTTTAAACTCATAAAGTTATTTTCCTCGTGTTTTTGGGTTACATTAGTACTTGGCCTAGTTTTACTAGCGATTTGTGAGTTGCAGTAGGTATTTATAAGTCGTTATGTTTTTAAAATAGAGGACAGTACGAACTCTGTACCTATTACTTCAGTACATAACAGTATTGTGCGTATTTTATATGTACCACTACATAGTATAAAACAAAGTCGCTTTCTCTGTCACTATGTCCCTATGTCCCTATGTATGCTTAAATCTTTAAAACTACGCTACGGATTTTGATGCGGTTTTTTTTTATAGATAGAGTGATTAAAGATGAAGGTTTATATGTATAATACATGCATAATATACTTAAGGATAACACACAATTACCAATTTCCCGTGCGGAGCCGGGGCGGGTCGCTAGTAATAACTAAACTAATAATAATAATATAATAATATAAACGGATTTTATATTTCTATACATTGTCGTAAAGTGGATTCGCTTGCGCTTTAGACGTACGCTCCTATATCGCAAGATGATCAAGGTTGCCTGGTAGAAATTGCCACCTTAAGAAATAAGGCCGCACACCCTATTTTTTATTTTATTAGTGTTCTCGTGTGCTATATAGGTAGATTACTTCATTCAATTTTAAAAATTTATTGCTTTTTTTATCCATATGTCCCACAAATTTTCAAAGGGCTTTCTTAAAAGCTCTTGTTCGGCCTAAGCTCTTTTGAATCTACAATTTATTTTTATGAAAATCTTTAAAATGATTCTATGTTTAATTCTAAGTTATAGTAGTAGAACTGGATAAAAAAAACAGACTCTGTTTTATATTTAATACATTTTACATTCATCTAAATGTAGTTTAAATCTATAATATAGAGTCGAGAGTCTCGACTTGACATAGATTAATTAAAATGGCTGACTACTGAACTGACCTACGCTTTGAAATGACCAAATTAAGAACCAGTTTCAGTTATATTTTCCTTTTATGGTTAAAAAAAACAATAAACTTGTAAATTGATGACCGAATGATTCCTGTTTTAATTTCTAGATTCTTAAAATGATTTATATCAATATTAGCATTCGTGGTTTTCAGTTTTATTAGGGACTACTATTTGGTATTCTGTGGTTTTATATACATACATACCTACTGAGCGAGTTGATGTTGATAACTTGGCGACTGATATGGTAGTATCAGTGTAGATTTCATTATATAATTTTACAGTTAAGTAACAGTATAAACGAACAAATGAAATATTTATCTAAAGTACCTATACTCCATTCTATATACGAGTGGAAATAAGTAAAGAAGTTATTTAAAAGTCACACTTCGCATAGTGCGTATTTTTAATATTCACGCAAAGCGTGTCCTTTAAAGACCAAAGAAGACAGTGATCACAAACATTTACTGTACTTAGTGTACTTTTACTTGTATTACAATTATACTTAAAATAAAAACATTAAAAACCCCCAGTGCACGCACTTATCTGGATGTCTAAGAACCACCGCTAGAAAGCCCACTTTCAACTAAAAAACCACAACCAAATCGGTTCACCCTTGGGCTATGGTGCTACATACAGATTCATTTATTTTGTATCCTAATGGTGTCAATAAAGAATATTAGGATTTAAAATTGTGTGAAAATCGCTAGAGTTTAAAATGTTATAAAACCTACCTACCTGAATACTCTTAAAATTTTGAACGATTGCAATAATGTTCACTGTCACTGCTTCTATTATACAATGTTATATGAGATGAAGTATAATTACGTCATCAATTGGAAATAGTCTATAAAATTCACAGCTTCAATCGCCAACGTTCATACCATGTTGAAAACACCGGTTCTCGTCCGATCACCGAAGTTAAGCAACATCGGGCGTGGTCAGTACTTGGATGGGTGACCGCCTGGGAACACCACGTAATGTTGGCTTTTTGCTTTTTCTTTTAGCATTTTTTAAAAGCGGTTTGTTTTATTATGGTTTTATTTATTGTTTTTCTAATCATATCAGACTTTAATAAGATTAGAAATATAGATGTTGTTACTGCTGCAAAAACAGTCCATAGGCCAAAAATGTTAGAAGAAAAATAAGTTCTAATACAATACAAATATGCTACTAAAACTCATAACTAAATGAAACTACGATAATATTCTTCTATAATTCTTTAAAGAAAAGTTTAAAATAAGATAGATACTTTTTTTTGTTTAACACATGGCTTTGCTTATCGTGGGCGGAGCATACCTTACTATGTACAGAAGTCAGTACATGCGGTTGGACATTCCCACTACGAAATTCACTGCTATGGAATACGGGTGGTCTCAAGGTCAACATGTCCAGCCGCATAATATGCTGGTTTTGTTCCTGTGAAATCCGTTCAGTTCGCCGCGACAAGCGACACCCCGAGTTCTGTGCTCTGCATAATAACCCTTATTATTGTCTGCACAAAGTTTGCATACAAAGAGAAAACATCTTATTCAGAAATAAAAAATAATAACGCAGGAGAGCTAATACAAATAAATATGTATTTTCATTGTTATAGCTTTCAGCAATTATGCGCTGAAGTACACAATAGGGACCAGAAGACGTTTTTTTCTTTCAAAAATCTAGCTCAGATCTTACTCAATGAGTACTCCTGGTTTTACACACCTCGTCGAGATTGTATGTCAAGTAAACTGGTATAAAATATAACATAAACTTAACACCACCATAGAGTACGGCTATAAAATTATATTACTTTACTTACAGGCTTATATTGAATGCCAACAATTTACAGATATGGCACACTATTCTTGATTTGATGTTTGTGTCAGTTGTTCGAGGTTGACTTGGTAAAGATAATATCATCCCAAAGTAAATAAATGCAAATGTTTTAAAAAAAACGAGAATTTTAAGTGTAGTAAAAAAAGGTAAATAATATTATGTTTTGTCGAAAAACAACGTGGGCAAAGTATAGTTCTTTATATTATTATCTTAACCGACAAATTAATAATAATTTTTGTATTTCATTTATTCGTTTCTCTAAAAACGACTCAGAGTAGAGCAAAGATTAAGTTAGTTTCTAATTATAAGTATATAAAACCAGGATAATAAATAGTACACATTATTACTTAGGTATATTCATATGACGTAAGCTTTAATCATCCACAAAACTAAAGTTTCAACCTATTCTAAATCATTTTTTAATAATCTTCACGACGACAAAATTAATCAAAACTTTATATGGTCGATGACTTTCTGACATATAAAATAGAATAACACAACTATATTTTGTAGATAGTTCAGTTATGTAAGTAAACAGACAGACAGAGCAACGAGTCATCTTAAGATTAGAGAAAGCTATAAACCACGACATGTCAAAACTAGAGAAAACTGGTAAATATTCACATGTTTATACATTTTATATCAAAATGACGCATTAAATGAAGAAATTTCTTTGACTTTTGACTTAGCTATGCACTTTAAAAGCGTGTGAAGAATACTTTTTATTTTCTTCCTTAAAGTTTTTTGTGACCTGCTAAATATATAATTTTGTGGCCAGTTCACTGAAGTGGCTCAAGTCTTAATAATTTTTCCATGTTTTCTTTTTGTACAGTACCCAGCACATGCGGCTGGACATGTTGACCTTGAGAGCGCCTGTATTCCGTAGCAGTAGCGGTCAATTTCGTAGTGCGAATGTCCACCTGCATGTGCAAACATATAAACTTCTACAGAAGATGAAAAGTTAGGTCTAGGCAAATAGTACTGGTTTATCTATGATTAACACGTTATTCAAGATAATACCTTCTTCATTTCTAAACAAGGTGCACTATCGCGTGAAATTGCACATGAAATTTATAACATAGCATCAAATCTCTCCTTCGCCCAATTATCTGCGAAATCGTTTCAAAATTACAAGTTTCATTACATTCTTTTCCGCCTAGATCGGTATTTCACACTTTTCCTACTTGTAATGTTTTTTTCTCGAAAATATTCGAGAATCTTCCGTCTTTCTGTCATATTTTCATCATTTACTGTCTACTTTAATGATCAATGCAAGCTGAGATACATTAAGTGGACTTAACCAGTCTTAAATTGATCGGAATGGCATGAAATGTACGAATAGTAACAAATGTCAGTCATTGATTTTTATTAATGGTTCAAACCAATTTTGGATAATGAGCATAAAAAAGATGTATCTTTTAGTTCTGTATTTCAGGCAACCATTTAGGTTTTTGACTTTCGAATATGATTCTTTAACGGTTCACCTCTAAAACCTTATAAGGAGGAGATTAAAAATTCTAGGTAACTAGCTGTACGCCTGTACCTTTCCCTCGCTTTCATTAATATCCTACTAATATTATAAACGCGAAAGTTTGTGAAGATGGATGTATGGATTTTTGTTACTCTTTCACGCAAAAACTACTAAATGGATTTTAATGAAACTTTACAAATTTAGCTTATACATCAAAATAACACATATGCCACTTTACCGCGGGAAAATACCTCATTCCTACGGGAAAACCACGCGGGCAGGGCCGCGGGGCGGAAATCTCGTAATCACATAATCTGTTCTTCCGTGACAGATAATGGTTTAAAAAATGTATTAAATGTGTGTATTTGCATAAGAGACTATTAAGATTGAATAACTTCCACCCTTAGAGAATAAATAGAAAAAATCTGGGAGGGATAGAGTATACGCCTAATCAAGTATAAACCGTGGATATGAACAGTCCGAATATCTTCAGCGCGTTCGTTTAGTATCAAATGGTTATCGGAGCTGATTGTTTTTCCCAGTGAAAATAAGTAATTTAATAGGAGAACTGTGCAGTGATAAGATGCAAACATGACTCGAGAAACAAATCAAAAAAGAAAAATGTTACTGATTTCACCGCCCATACAAAATTTGCTTACGCTTGATATTTAGACAGCGGAGCGATGCGCGTGCTCTATGTATATTTATTCTCTAAGCTTCCACCTTAGGCCATTGCTACTCGAATAATTAGTTAAGGTTCAAGTGTTTTCGATTTTTTCAGGGTAGGAACGAGTCCTTCGGTGGGGATATTTATGAGCTGTTAATGACGATCATACATTAAAAAATCAGAATGCAAATTCCGAGAGTAGTAAAATATCCCAACCATTAGATGACTGTGCAGGTCTAGCCTAACTGTACTGTCAGGATCTGCGTGCGTACGCGCATCTGCAGTTGCACGTCCCAAATCAATGGCGATCGAATCGGAGCGATCGCAATCGCATAGATCGTAAGAACCGTTGACTTGCCTTTGATAAATGCTAGGAAATTGCTGCTACGTTATTTCTGGTAGTAGACGTAAACGCGACATAGTGACATAAGAGTTCTGTCACTATGTCGCGTTTGACAGCTGCTCGAGCTTCACGCGCGGTAACCCTACTGATATGATGTGACTGCATTCAAATTCTCTAATTAACTTTTATTTATATGGAATAAGTAGATAGAACACAGTTCTTATTAAAGAAGAAAATATGCAGAAGATACCTAGATGAGCTATCAACGTATAGTAACTAATCTCAACCAAAGATAAAAATAACTAGTAAACATATCGCAAGCTTAAGAGTAACATGCATTCCAATGAACATACTCATAAGCTTGTGGTTACGGAATAGGATGTAAGTTTTCACCTATTGTTTGCAAATGAAACATTCCTCCCACCTATGGAATTGACTGACTTGATGACTTTGAAAATAAAGAAGATTATTGCATGTAATATATTATCGCCAATGACGATGATGAAAATTATCATATCCGTAACGTATAATAAGACTAAAATGCTGTGTATAAAATTATTTTACATTTAAGCTATTAAGACACGTCCTTGACAGCCCCATATATGTGTCCACCGAGAGGGTTTGGAGTGTATGTGAGTGTGTATGGTCTAAGAAAACAAGGTCTTCCATTAGGACCACGTGACTGACACAAGCCTACGTCATCTTGCGCTGTTCATCCTTTTCGAATGCGTGTTAATAGACAAGGATGATCAGCGCAAAATGACGTAGGCTTGTGTCAGTCACGTGGCCCGAATGGAAGACCTTGTTTTATTAGACCATGGAGTGTGTCAAGACCTCACCAAAAATTAGTTTTTAACTCCCGATGAAAAAGAGGGGTGTTAAAAGTTTAGCGTGTGTGTATGTCTGTCTTTCTGTCTGTAGCATCGTAGCTCTTAAACGAATGCATCGATTTTGATCTAATTTTTTTTTGTTTGCAAGGTGTCACAATCGAGAGTGTTCTTAGCTATTATCCAAGAAAATATCTTCAGCCATTTGAAGATTATCAGCTCTTTTCTTTTTTTTTTGGTTTTGTGTTGGGGGTTTTTAAATTGTTAATTTAACGTTATTAATAATCTAATAATGTACTTCTCTAACCTATTATTAGGTGTGTAAGTAAGAGCTTGACGTCTGTAATATATAATCTTGTATCAGTTTAGGACCAAATGTAATGGAAAATTATAAAATCTTTAAGTATAATACGTGCCTCTACCCTATCACTCGTATACGAGTAGTAGTGTTATTTTCTTACTGAAGCAATGAACTGGTCTCGTTATACTTACATTTTGGAACTTTCGCATAGAAACTAAACATTACAATTAAATTCTAGTTTCACCAAATGTGAGACTTTCCCCAGTTTGGTTAGGACATTGCAGGCTGAATCACCTGATTGTCCGAAAAAAAAGATGATTCCGTGCTTTGCATGTAGCCGTTATAGGAGCCAAGTTGGAAGCCTAAGGCGGCCCAACAATTTCGACACCACCACCTTTCGGTTTGTGAGATAGGTTAACCTTGAAATCCACTTGATAAGAAGAAGACCGAATGTGGGGCTGTGCAACAGTATAAACTGCCTACACTCATTCTATAAGGCTAGACTTAATCTAGATTTTAGTAAGGAGATGTACCTGTTTACATTTTACTCTGACTGCATCTTACAATGTGCTGATCTGATTGTGCGATGGCTGTGTTGGGTTTTCTACGTAAAATGGTAAGTGAATAACGAAAATGAACTTTATTGCACTGAAAAATTACTAAACAAACCCATGTAATAAAAGGGATGAAGGTGATATGTATAAAAGATTTTTAGAAGGCAATAATAAAAGTGATATTAATATGAATCCTCTCTGACAGTTTAATAGAAATAAATTTGAAATTGAAATGATTGATTGAAATTAATAACATTTGGTTTCCCTGCAATTGGTACATTTCCATATAAAGTTATCTCGTCTTTATAGAGTGTATAAACTATGTATAATTACTACGTCCATGCATTATAAGGCGTATTTTTAGAAAATCTGACAAAGGTTCAACAATGAATTATATTCAATTTATTTCTATTCATTTTCTATTTATTCTATTCTATTCTATAAATTTAATAAATCATCATCAAGTGATTATCATTTTAATTTCGGTCGTATATATTTTTTTATAACTAATGGAATACTGTTATAATGACAAAGATTCGAAGTTTTATTAATGCAACTTACAAATCACAGTAAGAAATTATCTTAGATTTAGAATTATTGAGTTAAATTTGTACACAAACCCGCGCCCGCCGGCCGTATTAGCCGAGCCGTTAGTATAAAACGCTAGCGGTAACTAACTAGTTAAAACTAGGTTTATGTGTTACCTTCGCTGGTTTAATGTGGGCTTCAATCTTATCCTGAGGTGCAGTTTATATGGGGTAATGGAGGGTAGGCAATTTCGCACGTGTCAAGAGATTCAGGTAATGGAAACATGAAGATAAAAGTGAAGATGTTTGTTTATATTGACATTGATGGTTAAAACTGTGTAAGAATAACATTCATTTGACGGCCCCGTAGCCTAGTTGGTAGTACTGCCTACGAAGCACAAGGTCGCGGGCGCGGGTTCGAATCCCGCCCAGGGCAAACATTCGTGTGATAAGCAGTGTGTTTGCCTTGTGTCTGGATGTTGTATTTATATATGTATGTATATCAGCTGTCTGACACCCATAGTATAGGATCTGCCTAGTTTGGGGTCAGATGGCCGTGTGTGAGATGTCCCACATATTTATTTATTTATTTGGTATATTATGGTAACTAGACGACGACGGTATTTTAACTAACTCTATGATATTACTTTTGATACAGTTTTTCTGGGAGCACGGTAGTGACCCGCCCAACGCTAAACAATCAAAGATGAATACATTTATTTAGAACTAGCGACCCGCCCCGGCTCCGCACGGGAAAATGGTTATTGTGGGTTATCCTTCATTATATTATGCATGTATTAATACATATAAACCTTCCTCTTGAATCACTCTATCTATTAAAAAAACCGCATCAAAATCCGTTGCGTAGTTTTAAAGATTTAAGCGTACAAAGGAAGGGACATAGGGACAGAGAAAGCGACTTTATTTTATACTATGTAACTTTTATTAAAAATACATTGCTTAGACATGTACATTGTTTGAAATGAGAGCCGATCTTGGTTTGAACAAAGCTTATTAACTTCAGAAATTACGTTATTAAGGTGTTCTAAGAGAGCCCATAATGAATTTAAAAAAATACTTCGAATTTTTGTTTTTTTTTCATTTACAGCGCTAAAACCGGAACAATATAAGATATATAAGATAAGAGATAGTTAAAAGACAAAAAATAATTCAATACATTATAATGGGCAACAATTAAATCATTTCTGAGCTACGAAAAATCAAATCTAACTCGTATGTAAGAAAAGCAAACATTCTACTGCTCAGGGCGCCTAACTATAAAATTATTATCGCGACGATATTTCAGTACTGCCTTGATCATGGATTCAGTGCACAAGAATATAAAAACATTATTGTCAGCAATTTAGTTTTAAGGGGACAACGCTATGCAACTGGCGTAATTTTGGAGATGACTATTCAGTTTGGGTTCTGAGTTGATTCACAATGAGAGTTTAGAAGGCACCCATCTATGAAAGTCGACTTATATTACTGATAAATTAACCTTCTCTACAATAAATACCTAATAGGATATAATCCATCCAAAGACTTATAATCTTACAACAATCAACACAAATGTTCTTAATGTCATTGGTATTCCAAGTTAATTACTTAAACCGTAACATAATATTATGGAGAAAGGTACCTTTAATATGCCTATTTTCATCATTATTGGCTAAGCGAACCTGAGGCAACAATTATTGTAAATAGAGATTTTGTATTAGATATCTACTTTTATAATTGAGCAGTTGTAATCTTTACTATGTTAATTTACATCTGTTTTTGAACCTAATGTTGTTACTCAAAAAAATTTCGCTGGGCATAAATTTTACGTATTTTACATGTCTTTGGACTTTCAGATAATATCGGCTCATACCAACAAACATAATAATTTATTATTATTTATTGAGTTAAGGCAATTTACCTTTACTTTCTTTATCATCATTTCAGCAAAAAATCGTCAAGCTGCTTTAAAAAAAAATGCTTCGTCATCATCTACTTAGCCGAAAGACGTTCACTGCTGGACAAAGGCCTCCCCCAAGGATCTCTACATTTTCTTTTTTTTTATTTGACATAATGCTTGTTTAGAAAAACTACGACGAATCAAGCTTCACTGGATCTCCACAACGATCGGCCCAACGCTGCCCGCATCAAGCGGCTTCCCGCGACCCTCACCAGATCGTCGGTCCACCTCGCTCTTGTCGGTCCTTCTCTGCTTTAAAAAAAGCATATTTTATACAAAATTAGTATTAATAAATTTAATTATAATAAGTTTCTTCTTCCTTTTCCTGGCGCAGCTCTACCTTAATAGCTCTCATTTACATAATCTTGGCTAATGGAACTCAAAAGCCTTTAATTTTCCGCAACGCTTAAATTTTTCACGCATTGACGATCATGACGTTTCAAAACTACTAAGTCTAATAAAGAGCGAAGCGCGCAGATATTTCTTGCTCTTAAATCTAAAAATTGCTAGAGATAAGCAAGTAAAAAATATCAAACGAAAAATCTAATCAAAATCGAAATAACTTTTTTACGACGATTCTATCTGTTTCAAATCTTAAAATAATCTGAATCTATTAGGAAGACATGATACAGATGAATATATTAAAAACCGGAAGTCTCAATTAGGAAATATAAATTCAGTCTGAAATGATAATTATATATTTATAGAGTCAAGAACACTAAAACTAGATCACGATTTAGGAATTAATATTGCTTTGAGACTATTAATTAGATTCAATCGTTATAAAGTCCTTGACCCAGAGGACGCAGATACGATACGGCGATACGGCTTCTAGTAGTTCAGCCAACATGAGTTTTACTATTATATATGACAAAATATACGTTATGTTATGCCATCTCTTTTGCTTGTCGGTCTAGCTCAGAGAGGCCGGAGAAGCGATTTTTTTTTGTTTTTTTTTTTAATTGACCTATGCTTGAGTCATAGATATAGTATAGTAGTTATAGATTCGCCACCGTGCGACCGGGCGTAAGAGAAAGACATACATTGAGTCTATCTATGAAGTGTGCCTATAACCCGACAATAAATTAACTAGTATACTATATGATATGAAGTGTGCCTATAACCCGACAATGAAAAAATGCTCGGTCGGTGATAGAGACAAAACATGATGCATCTTTTCTATTTCCTCTTTTAGGAATCGCAATAAGACTATCTTTTTCTGTCAAAGTGTGTCAGGCCCTTGGCTTGAGTCGAAAAGGTACGACGGATCAAGCTTCACCGGACTTGATGGGAGAAGCGAAGCGGCTCCCACCTCTCTGGTCTAGCTGCAAGTCCCTCTGATTCTGACACTCCCTTTGATTTTGACACTCTGCCCATCCCAGCTCATCCCACCCAGCCCATTACCGCGGGAAATACCTCATTCCTATGGGAAAAACTGTTAATGCGGGCGGAGCCGCGGAGCGGAAAGCTAGTATTTTATAAAGAACTTCCTAACCTTAAGTCACAAGATTAAAGTTCTTTTGATATTTCGGAGAATTTTCTAGTTTCCAGGAAATCAAAAGACACATTTTTTAAAGCTACATAATCTACGCAAAATTTATTAGGTATTCGACTTGTTTAACTTAAACCTTCATTTACGAAATCAGCTAAAAATTACTTTTATTTAAATAAACTTTTGTTTAAACACTTTTTATAGAAATTGTATATTATGTTTATAAATTATACTCATTTATGTATGTATTTTATGTACCTATAGCACTTTCTTATGTCTATTCTGCATTCTCCTATTCCATCACTGTGTAGGTTAGCTGGAAGAGATTTCTTATTGAGAGAGATAGAGGTAAGCTAGTTTAAACAATCATCATTATTTCGTTAAATTGTGTAATAAAGAATATAAATAAAATAAACGGCCTAACGCAACTTTGCAGCTGTTTTGGAGAAATATGGTTTTCTTTTTGGATTCCAGTTTGGTGACCAATTTGGAAAGCGATATTCAAATTCGGCTGGATTACCGATATTATAAAATATTGTGATAGGCAGTGAAAGTGTTAGATCAGTAAATTATATACGCGCGAACCTTACTGTGTTAGCTTTAAGTTAGCTTACATAACTTAACTTTGTTGATTCTTTGAATAGTTGGTTACGAAGTTTTAATTCATACATTTATGGTCATAATTTTATTAATCATTACCATCATTTTTTCAATAAATTATTTAGCCAATGTTTACAAGACTACGGACTTTTATGGCGTTTTTAGGGTTCCGAAACTAAAAAAGAAGCAAAGAAAATAATTTACTTACTTTTATATTGAAAAGTTTAAGCTTCACCAGACTTAAAAACAGAAGTCGTGTAGGATCACTGTGTGTCTGTCCATCCGTTCATCTGTCACAAAGAGTATCTAACATTATAGAGACGAATCTTAAAGGAAGAAATTGTGTCAACTAGCTGAGGTGTGGTTGGTTGTGATTGCTCCAAATATCACGCAGTTTTCTATTGATGATTTTCGATTGGTCGAAATATATCGGTATCAAATCACATATGTGTTGACAGCACAGAAACTATTATCCTAACGCAGGTTGAGACCGCTGCTGCAGGTAACTCATCTCATTAACAGCTCATATAATATGTCCCCACCGAGGGGCTCGAGCTTACCCTGAAATCAGTTGACATGGATCGGGACGCCTTATATCACGTCTCTATGTTACCCAAAAAAAAACATTCCTTAGTCTTTTTTTGTACTATTAAGTACATTGTACGTAAGAGCATAAATTAATATTACACCTGTCCTTCGAATTCTACAACTTAATAATTTTAAAGAAAACTTGGTATAGTAGCCAGCATATGCGGCAGGACACTCGCACTACGAAACTCGATTTTACCGCTACGGAATACAGGCACTCTCAAGGTCAGTATGTCCAGCAGCATGTGATGCCTACTGTACAAAAATAAAATTACTCAGTATCTGAAGAGGTTTCTTTACGGCGTAATTCCAACCGTGTACACTGTTAAGCTGAAATGATGATGATGGTACAGAAGCCAGCACATGTGGTTGGACATTTGCGCTACGAAATTCACCCCTACCGCTACGGAATAAGGGCGCTCTCATGGGTCTTCACAGGTTGAAAGTTGCATTTTTGCATAATATCAGAGAGTTCAATCATTCACTTTAAATTCAACAGCTCCAGAAAAAACATAAATACGGCTCTTGTCTTTTTCCTTAATCCTGTTAAACTGACAATTATTCCCAAAATTATACATGTTCCTGTCCAAGAGTGAAAGTTTGTATCTTGATACTACTAAGACTTCTTTAATACCGTTCTTCTTCGAAACAACTTATTACTATGGTAATAATTAAATTGTACATTCCAAGGCTTTAGTACACTTCAATGATTCGCAATACGATTTTATGATTATCGGTTTCACTACCGCCTTCTTTTATAGTGCTGCCATTAAAAAAAATGTATTCTGTTTTATTATTCATTATAAATTAAAGCTTTTGTTTGTTAACAAGGACGTTGGTAATTAATACATTAATTAATAATAAATTAGCTTTGATTTTCATTTCATTATCTATATTCATAAATGAAATAAGGAACGGAAGTAGTGGTTAGATGGCCCAAAATAAATATAGGTTATTGTGCAAGCCTAACCACAAAACCAGCATTTATCAGTCGACAAAAAACATTTATGTTTCCGAAATGAGTATAAATATTCCCTCAGCGTTAAATACATTCAGTCAAAAGTATCACTTGCAAGGTAAAAGTAAAGTGAACTGAAAAAATGATACATTCAATATCCGCTTGGCAGTATGCTGAATCTCCGAACTACGTCACAAATGTTGATTTGGTATACCCCTACTCAGAAGTTCCTTACATCGGCAATTACAAGCTGGTTAAAATTCCTATATCCACAACAGATTCCATAGTGCCAACGAGTGAACTTCTAGATCATGTGGACTATTGGGGTGAAGGAAGACTCACTGAGAGTGGTTCATCTTCAGGATTTCCAAATTGCTACAACGTCAACCATCAGTACCAACTAGTGAGCAATGGGCCTGATAGAGACAAGAAAATACCAAATAGGATTCCAGTCATAAGCTACACTAATTGCAACACCAGCAGTTATATCAAGGATAACTCTGTGAAACTGGTTACTCTTATGGGAGCTCCAATCAACAGAAGCTGTGCTCAAGACATGGCCAGAATGGTGCACCCTGACTTAGGACAGGTCATCGTTTATGGATTTAAAAGTGATGCATCAGATATAAAGAATTTAGAGGAAAAACTGACCAAAAAGAAGATTCTGTATTGCCAAGGATATAAACTAAACGAACTTTTGAAATCGGTATCATTGTTTAGTGAAGATGATCACAGAGCTTACTTGAATATTTCTGATTTGAATAGAGAATTGTATCGGAATATAATAGAAGGCACTTACGATAATGCTACACAAGTAGCCAAAATATTGGTTGACAATGAAAACAGTGTATCTGTCGTAGATGTTATTACAACACTACTAAAAGAAGGGAAAAGAAATATCATGACATTTGCTTACCATCTCTGGCTGAATAACGGTCAAAGCATAGTATCTAATCTTTTTCCGATCCCATTCAAACTCATCCTGAATCAAGACTATGTAAAAATCATAAGCAAACAGGATCTGTGGACTGTTAAACTTGATCCAAATTTGGATGCAAACAATGAAAAGGTTGCTTTTGCAGATGACAAAGACAAAGAAAGCCCAAGACTTCGTTGGAAAATTGTGCCTGAAATGGAAAATGGAGTGCTCTTATTTAAAATAATTAACATTGAAAATGTAATGTTTCTTAAATTGGATGGAGATAGTGCTGACAAGGAATCTAAAGGTTCTGCTTCTTTGAGCGGTGCCAAATCTCAATGGTATATTGATCCCATAAAATTTGAGGATAATATGCTATTCTATATTTTAAATAAAGAGTATAACCAAGGGTTAAAACTGGATGAAGTGGCTGATTCTAATGGCAAGAAAAGGTTGCTAGGACACAGCGGTTCAGTGTACGGACAACCATCTAAGTATGGTTGGTACATTGCTCCTTGGTAATGTTTTTACATTGTAATTTTATTCTTCCTGTTTTTTATTATATCAATTAGTATTGTCAAAATCATGATTAATATTTAATGATAAATACATCTGTTTATACATAAGTTTAATATTGTGAAACAAAATTTTATAAGAAAATAAATAACAACAGTAAATATTAAGCCCTCTTTTTCTAACTTACATTGTAACATCTAGAAACCTCTTAATATCATTACAAGAACACTCTTGTTTTCTAATAAATACGATATCTCCAAATAAAAGGCATCGCTTCTTCATTTTACTACCTCGACAATACGTGCGTCAAAGAAAAGAAATTCTGTCGCACAATCGATGTCCAATTGAGGTTATGTGTCCGAAATCCCTTTCATACGACGCGTGAGCACGCGAGCGCCAGCATTGACCTAGTTATGCTCTCATTTGTGTTACGGTTGTTACCGATATCGATGCGCACACGCAGAGCAACGGTACGAGCTCTCATGCGCCGCTGCTCGGTGATTGGGCGGCACTTGCACGCGAAGATTTACATGTCGAAGACAGCCTGTAACCGTCTACTGCTGGATTCCCAACGTGATTTCTAGAATTAGGGATGCACAACGATCTATCGCCTGGAGTTTGTTTTTTAGCTTTATCAACAGATGTTGTTCTTCTGCGATTTAAAAGTTTTTCTTTTTAAATTTACAAATAGTTTAATGATAAGCGTCAACCACAACACAACAACCTATAATCAATTATAATAAAACTGTGTTTAGGCCGAAAATCTGTTAATAAAAAATTTGCTAAGAACCGATTCAGGCGGATGTAAGAAGCGATAGGTACTTATAGAACATAACCATATTTTTTAAAATTTTTTGTTTCTCTGTTAGTCTGTTTGTATGGGCTAATCTCCGAAATTTTTGGACCGATTTGAATGAAATTTTGCATGGTACCTTATACACCCGGTCAACATCTTGAATACTTCTAATCGCGGAAAATTATAAAGTTCCCGTGGGATAGATAAAAATTACCACGGAAAATACGAAAAACAACGCGGGCGTAGTCGCGGGCGGGCGGCTAGTGTATAATATTTTATAACCACTGCAAATCACACACACTTCACTGCTTAAATGTCCTCTTTCTTGAAGATATGTTGTTGCTATCACCAGCTTGATCGGCAGATGAGTTGGGTATCGCAATTGTCTTAGTTGTTGCCTGGTAGAAATTGCTACCTTAGCAATAAGGCTGCCTTTAGTACACCTATATTGCAAGTTGTGTTTTCTTGTATTCTGTTGTGTGCAACAAAGTAGAATAGAATAGAATAGAATAAATAGATCGACATCTAAATCTAACTGGAACAACATGGCAAAGAGAAAAATACACCATAAGGAAAACGTGTTATAAAATAACACAAAACCTTTCAGGTTTGACTGTTCCCTTGAAACTGTACCCCATTTGTTCTACAACATTTCTGAAATCTTGAGTTTCTTTTCTTTGGCAAGTTTGGGCGAACCTGCCAGTTCTGTTCAAACTGATATCGCTTAGCCTCTTATTTAGACTTGTCTAATTCATTTGTGACAAGAGCGAAAAACTTTGCTCAAGCCAGCCAAGATTTAAGCAAGGCATTTTTTAACTTTTGACGTCATTAAAAAACGTATAACTTCACAAACAAAAAGAGAAAAACTAACATGATCAAGATTACAGAATATAGTAAGTAAAGGTGATGTAGTGATACCACGCGATGCAACGATTACGATGCCAATAATGAGGTAATCTGGCTATTTAGTATGGGTGGAGCCGCGAAGGTACTGGTTATAAAAATCGGATCATAAAGCACGATCCAAAAGCAAACTCACATTAAGCACGGTCCATGAAATAAGTGTAGATTCTCTTTGGTCCTTTCATTATCATTAACAGCTCATATATGTCCCCACCGAGGGGCTCGAGCCTACCCTGAAATCAGGGTGAATAAGCCTTAGTCGACCACGCTGGCCCAGTGCGGGTTGGTTAACTTCACACACAACCCTTGTATTACTTCGCAAGTGTGTGCAGATTTCCTCACGATGTTTTCTTTCACCGTAAGAGCGTCGAATAAACGTACATATGAATTCGAAAATCGAAAACACATTGGTACGTGCCGAGGTTTGAACCCGCGAACTTGGAAGGTAACGGCCCTAGCCACTTGGCCACCGACGCTTTTGGTCCTTTAGATTTTATTTATTTGAAGAGAAAACAAAAAGAATTTTTCGGGGTGAATTTTTTTTGACAGCGTTATTTTGGGAATGCGCCTTAGTACACCTTATCGAAGATAACGTGGACACAGTGGGTTAAAGTTTCGTCCGCCTAACACCGTCTTAAAAGTGCATACAATTATTCGTTCTACGCCCATAGACTCTACTCTTGAAATCAATATCGATCCCGATTTCAACCCAATACAATACCAAAGTCAATTTTAGAATGCTACTCTTGAAAATCTGCCCGCACAGAGTTGACAAATGTCTGATTTCATTAAGTTCACTCAATATCCACCCAATATGAAACTAAGGTGGCGTTAGTGTGGCATTCGAGAGTATGAAACGACCGATCTTAATGTCGACGGATCGGAATAGCCGTCAAGATTAGCCCCTCTGATCTTCAAGTCCGGTGAAGCTTGATTGGTCGTACCTTTTCGACACAAGCATAGGTCAATTAAAAAAAAAACCCTTTGATCTTGGAAATAGGAGAAAAACTACCCGTTTGCCTGTCTGCTATTGTGGTGTATTGTACACTTGTGGAGTATTTTTCTACGAATCTTAGAGATGTCCACTGCTGGACAAAGGCCTCCCCCAAAGATCTTCACAACTATCACGATTCAGCGCCCAACCACAAAAGTATAATATAGCGATGCGATATAATAAGAATAATATTTTTATTTCGGGTCAAAGGATATCAGCTAAAGTGTTAGTAAACAGAACAAAAACTTAAAATTCAGGGTTAGTAGAACTTAATAACTAAAAATAAAAAATAAAATAAAAGCGGCCAAGTGCGAGTCGGAATCGCCCATGTAGGGTTCAATAGCAGCCAGTAACATAATATAAAAGTTTTTGTAGTTCGTTGTGACTTTGATCGATGTTTTAATAATAGTGAAAGGTAATTTTGCGGCTTACGATTTATGACGTATTAAAAAAAAACTACTTACTAGATCTCGTTCAAACCAATTTTCGTTGGAAGTTTTCATGGTAATGCACATCATATATATTTTTTAGTTTTATCATTTTCTATTTTAGAAGTTAGAGGGGGGGACACACATTTTTCCACTTTGGAAGCGTCTCTCGCGCAAACTACTCAGTTTAGAAAATAATGTTATTAGGAACCTAAATATCATTTTTTGAAGACCTATCCATAGATACCCCACACGTATGGGTTTGATGAAAAATTTTTTTTTGAGTGTCAGTTCTATGTATGGGGACCCCCTAAATTTATTGTTTTTTTTCTATTTTTGTAAGAAAATCTTAATGCGGTTCACAGAATACATCTACTTACCAAGTTTCAGCAGTATAGGTATTATAGTTTCGGAATAAAGTGACTGTGACATACGGACGGACGGACGGACAGACAGACAGACAGACAGACAGACAGACAGACATGACGAATCTATAAGGGTTCCGTTTTTTGCAATTTGGCTACGGAACCCTAAAAACTTAATCTAACAAAACGTGGAGATCCATCCACCATTTTATTAGAGTCCCATCTGTTTGTTACCTCAGAATGTTGTTAGGGCTATAATAATGCGTTTTGCAAGCAATTTTTGTTCCCACAGATATGTATACCCAACCCGATTATAGATACGAGTATCGAGTATACTGTTTCACACTTCATCAAATTAACGTTTATAACATAGTTTCAGCATTACTGCAGGTAATATAGTTACACCTTGTTACTCATTACCATTAGTGTTACATAGTAATCAATCAAGCTAGACTAGACGAGGACGATGCACTTGAGTAATTAAATTCTACATCCAGTACAGTCATGAGCACGCTAAGCTGAATTCTTAGGACTTTACACCATTCTTATGTTCTTGAGATTAAGGAACAAGATTACGATGCGCGCATTCATTTTCCCTTGTACTTGACCGTACTGTGCGTTCAATCCGATAGTTAATTAGTGTGTATTCTGTGGTACAAGTCAGACAAAAAGATTAAAAAATTTTAAAAGGTGATTTTGATCAAAAATCTTGGAAAAATAAAAGGTGTGACAAAATTTTAAAAGCGTTCTGGATTGTGACGTGAGATAAAAAACAAGACACAAAAAATATATTCTTTCTCATAAATATAAAACCTTTCAACGAATAAAGGAACTCTTTTTTTAAGTCGAGTAAGACAATTAAACATATTTTAAATCACATAACTTAAATTTGTAATATAAAACATATATCAGTGTGTTTTTTTTATGATTAGCTGTCCTCTCGTTAACTAGAAGACTATGTCATAGTTACAATAGTATTTCATTGCGTATTAATTGACGATTTTTTAATCATTATCTTCTCTTCTCGACTGTAAAACCAATCGTACAACAAGCTCATTTCCTGGCTGTAACTGCAGGTAAGTGCATCACTTCCATGCCACTTACCACTCAACGTGCACTTACGTCTTATTCATTGCTTGCAAATTTATTATGCAACTCGTCGTTTTGTCGCTAAGCGCAGCACTTTTATATCCGATGACGCGTAATTTAAAAAAATGCTATTTTTTATTTGTGACGTTATTATTTTGAGTATTTTTTGCCGTGTCGTTCCTGGTTTCAAGATTCGAATAATTTGTTCTTCATAGGTATTTTTTACATTTTAAATAAAGATACATTTTTTTATTTCACACGAAAAATAGGCGGCGCGGCGTCGAGTTGCGGAAAACAATTTGTTGTACCAACACCGATATAAATTTCGATCTTTGCTCTAATCAAAGCCTGTTTAAGTATCTATTCATTCTGTGCCAAAGCTAGCTTTTTATTCGTCTCAGAAAATTAACATGTCAAATAAATTTACAAAACTTGACACGCAGCAGTGTGCTTCTTCTCTGTGGAGAAGAATGATATAAGAAACTATAATATTAGAACAACCCAACTCTTTCAGGTGAACGCCACTTTTGAACGGCCAACCATGGAAATTATTAGCTTTGACGTCGAAAAATGATTTTGTAAATCTTACTTCCAATAAACCTTTAGATTTTTGATTTTGATTTCTCTTTTGGGTGACGTATTGGATGTTTTTTTTTCAAAAGAGCTTATGTTTATGCTTATGCATAGCTGCTTTGCAGAAAATGGATTATTACAAATCATGGATCTAGGTTAGTTTAGCTTAACCAACCATGCATAATAAAATAATGTAACAAAACTGATATAATAATTGGGTTACATCGAACGGACTCTATCTTACAACATATCTATATAAAAAATAACTGTGAAATCACTAATTATTTAGTAAACTAATTCGGATATCTTTCTCAATAAGCAATCTTTAGTTTCACAGCTCATCTCATGTTATGAAAAAGATCTATTATGCATTTCTTGGTCAATAGTAAGTACCTATTAGAAAAGATCTTGCAAATGCATATCGAAATGAAGATTTCTGTTCTCGTTACGAAAATTAGTTATCATTTGTATAAAATTATTATTATAAACCTAATACATACATATAACTATTTATATGTATAACATTATAAACGTCAAAGATTGGATGTTAGCTCGATGTTAGTTACTCAATCACTAAAAAACGGTTAAACGGATTAGACAGCTTATACCTGTTATTGAAACATTGATTTTTTTTCTAATAAGTGGTTCTTCTTCTTCTTCCTTTATTAGACCATAGTAATACATATTAACTAGAAAGCTCTATAATAAGGGATCAAAATGATTATTTAAAGTAAAAATGTCGCCAAGTCTAACGAGATGAATAATTAATAAAATGACATATCTATAACGTTATGAATACTAAACCTATGTAAATATAATAGAAAACGGAAAGTGAAAATGGTCCCTTAGAGATTAAATCCGGTAGCAGTCAGTCAATTTACTTTCGTTAATCATATAATTATCACGTGCAG
Organism: Teleiodes luculella; assembly: GCA_948473455.1. NCBI lineage: Eukaryota > Metazoa > Arthropoda > Insecta > Lepidoptera > Gelechiidae > Teleiodes > Teleiodes luculella. The sequence goes on along the minus strand of OX419600.1, from coordinate 10,118,253 downwards.
TATGAAAGTGTATTAATTAGATCTGCCAGAACTCATGAGTCATGTTATAGTTTTTATAAACCTTGAGTGTTGCCATATTTGAAAGATTATAATAATAATATTATTTATTATAACAAATCAGGATGTGTAAAGGTAAACATAAATACATTAAGTATTTTATTGTAAATTCACTAATAATAAGTCTGCCATCAGAAACAAATTAACTAAAATCCTATAATTAGCAATATCTATGTAAAAAATTAAAAACATTATATTATATTCGTATTTCGAACTTATTCCTTTTTTTATTCCTTATTAAGATAATCCTGATCCTTTCCTTGATTTAGATTTTCTCTTTGAGGTTATTTATACAATTTAGGCAAGATAAAGTACATTTTTGGAGCGTTAGCATGCCGCTGTTCTACTATAACATCCGATAGCTGCGGGTTCGAGTCTGGCTGCGTAAGTAAGTACTAATGTGTTCTACTTTTTTAATTCATAAGTCAGCGCGATCGACCTTGGTCAAGGATGTCATGAAGACTTTCCATCGACTAAGGTCTGGTCAGTTTTTTAATTACAACTCTATTTGGTTGATCATATTAATTCGGAGTACTATCGAGTGTATTTTAGGCAGTATGGGGGGCGTAGTAGAACAAGGAGGGGTATATGTATAAGTATTTAACCTAGTACTGGATATATTTAATACAATAACATGACTTTTAATGCCTGGTAAAAGAAGCTACTTGGAAGAAATCGCTTTCTTTGAATCGTCTTACCTGTATTTTGATTATGTGCATGTGCAATAAATATATTTATGTATATTTATGTAAAACAAGTGACAGCGTGACATCTTACTGTCCTGACCTCATCTTTATTTATATTATGTATTTTATTAGTTATTCAGTATCATAAACAACTAAGAGTAAAATATCTGTGAAAGCCTGACAATTCGCAGTTTTGCACGTCGTAATAATAATATATAATTATAAGTTATGTGCCTAGAAATATATTATTTGAATTGAAAAGTGCTAGTTAGTTTGCCTAACTAGAAAATATTAAAAAGCTATTTACTACAACTTTAGTACCTACTGTTGTGCTTAGTTTCTTGTTGTTGTATTCGTGAAATATTCTTATGAAAGTGAATTCGCTAAATTGTTTTAATTTGTGGTTTTCTAACATTTTATTCTGCCAAACTGTTTTGGATTTCTATTATTTACAAAATACCACTTATATAGGCAATAATTGAGGGAGAAATATAGCTATGATTGATTTGGCAAAGTTGAAATGCTCTTAAAAACCTATCTACACTAATATTATAAAGAGGAAGATTTGCTTGTTCGTTTCTTTCATTTCATTGAATAGGCTCCGAAACTACCGAACCGATTTTAATGAAACTCGATATAAATAAGTATGTGGGGACATCAAACACACCGCCATCTAACCCCAAACTAGGCAGAGCCTGTACTATGAGTGCCAGATAGCTGACATACATACATATATAAATATACAACATCCAGACACAAGGCAAACAAGTGCTCATCACACGAATGTTTGCCCTGGGCGGGATTCAAACCCGTGACCCTGTGCTTTGAAGGCAGGCGTACTACCAACTAGGCTACGAGACCTAAAGCTAGTTATAAATAAATAAATAATACATTTAACTTTGACTTTGGCTTTACAGTGGACTGACATGAACCAATGATGATGAAGCAGCCATTTTATGTCAGCACTAAGAACGAACTCTAAGTGATAACGTGCATGACTCTCTCCGGTTTCTCGCGTCGTCGTGAACATAAGACAAGGCGCGTGCCACTTACAACAGTTTACTCACTAGGTAATTCAGTTTTAGTAGTCGTTAAGAGAATGAAGTGTGAGATTGATTGGTTTACTAGACACATTTTGAACTTAGAGCCATTTAGAGGCAGCAATTGGGCACTTGACTTGCTAGTAAAATAAGCTTCTGTATGTATATAATAAAACTGTAGAAACTGTAGCCGAAAATTTGTACATAGAAAACAATGCTATAAACCTAGTCAGGGGGATGTATGTAAAAAGATATGTAGAACATATTCAGTTTTTTTTTTGTCTTTCTGTTTATCTGTTTGTCTTTTTGTACGGGCTTATCTCCAAAACTGTTAAACCGATTTGAATTAAATTTTGTATGGTGGTTACCTTATATCCCCGGTCAACATCTAAGATAGTTTTTACCGCGGTAAAATATCTCATTCCCACGGAAAATTCAAAAAGCAACGCGGGCGAGGCCAGCAGCAGTAGAATAGAATAGAATAGAATATACTTTATTGCACACTTTGTAGTAGTAGCAACAAGGACGATCTAGTAATATAATACCTATACTTTATTGCACACTAGAAAAACAGTACAATATTTATATAAAAAATTAAAGGGAATAGGAAAACTTGTCATCAAATTTTACATTAAATATTTAATTGCTACTAAAATAATTAAAAATTGCTCCTTACTAAGTAGTAAGTTGTATACGAGTGATTTCAGAATCTTTATTTATTTCCTACATAGAGTAGGAGATGTTACTCGTAAATTTCTCCCAGTTGGGAGCTTAACTGATATAATAATATCAGAAATATTTTTATTAAATGGTATCAATTATACTTTTTCGTCACCAAATTTTCTCTTTTTTCTTTGATTTTGGGTTACAGATTAAAGAGGTGGTCTACAATATCGCGTTATTTCGGCTAAATATTTGCTTTTATATAAAGGATATTATGAACATATTTCATAATATAAAAGAAGCAGTTATGGTCCAAAGTTCGCTACAATTATCTGGCAATATATGACTAGAAAAATAAATGTCATAAAAAATGAAACAAGTTAATATGGCAATTAATACCAACCTACTCATTTTAAAAATATGATTTTAAGTGATCTAAATTGTGTAAGAGATAAAAATTATTTTGATAATTAGTTCAGATAGTTATATTTGCAGAAGAAATACTCTCCATAAAACTTGAAGAAAGCCCAATAATTCCGTATTTATTAAGTCACAACAGATTGAACAACACATTTCATCTCTACATTTCGAAACGCCAGCTGCGTATAATTTTCCCGCCGTAGAAAGCACCGGACATTAATTTCTGCGTCCGCGCAACTCAAGTGTACCATTACATGATTTATTACCAGGTGGTTCTGACGTTCTGATGATCCACTGACAGGTGGATGAACTGGCTCGCAAAAACTACGGCCATTGTTATGAGCTTATTACTTCACCCACTTTTTACTGTAAATAATGCTGGATGATTTTTTTGTGACTGTGATTATGAAGTTGAAAATCTTGTGTGTAATGCAGTATAGATAAAACTTAATGAATACCACGCTACGCTACTTTGTATACCTAATACTTCTCCGATTATGTTCTGCGTGGTTATTGAATTCAGGTTTAGAAAACTTTTCTCATAAGAGTTGATACGAGAAAACTCAACGCCTAACAAGGTATAGGAGCCAGCACGTGCGGAACTAAGAAACTCGCTTCTACTGCTACGAAATAAAGGCGCTCAATGTGCAAGGTCATAATGTCCAGCCGTAATTGCTGCCTACCGTACATACAGTGAATAGGCAGCAGCGTTTACCTGTGAATCCAATAATTGCATTATCTTCTAAACACTTCAATAATCTATTTATATGATCCATCTTAAACCGTATTCATATAAACAATTTGAATTTAAATTAAATTCATAGGTAAACATAAAAAGTTAAAATAATACATTCATACATTAAGACCCTTTTTTAGCATGATAAGATTGATAAGGTAATCAATCAAAGTTTTAGTAATTTTACAGGGAGCCCAAATTAAACCACTTATGGCAAAATGTTTAGGTTAAGATTCAGTATGCATCTAAAGGTACACAGATCTTCTAAAAATAATATTTAAACCGCATAAACAAATATTTAAATCTGGAACATTCTAGAGCTTTCCATGCCTATAGTTCTATAACAGCCTCGGCAGTGAAATCATGTCTGACATCATTATCTGTCATCTCATAATATGAAGACCAACATAGTGCAATTTATATTTATTGATAGCAAGCTTACTTGTAATCTACCGTAACTAAACACTTTGACTGTAGTTATCTCCATAACTCCTATTTCAAGGAGTTAAAGACAACATTAATGAGTTTTTTTTTTGACATCGTTGACGTATATTGTTGATCAATTGTATAAGAATGTTACTTATCGATTTCGAAAAATAATGTAATAGTCATGGTACTTTCTTCACTTTTTATAAAATCAATTTTGAAAATCATCATGCTTTATTGTACAGTGAAATGCTTAGATGATCATGTCGCGATGCTACAAGCTCACTTTATTAATATAGTATAATTTATTACTTTTATATACTTATCATAAAAAAAATGCATTGTCAATACAAAGACGTTCGAATTTATTTGAGTTAATATTTTTTTGTCGTATCTTGAATGTTAATCTGGTTGATAATTTACGTAACGTTATGAAAATCTGTTGAGCATTTTCGTTTAAAGAGGTAACTATAAAAAAACTGCGTAAGTTATGTATTTATTTATAGGTAATTAGCGTGCGATGCGATGACGTAGAGATTTCTGTAGCTTACTTTGAAAAGTTTCTAATATAAACATTTTTGTAATAGCTACTTAGTTCAATAGTAAGAAAATGCATAATTTTACATAGGAAATATTCCCGAAATTTAGAAATAATTTTTATATTTCACAATCTCGTTTCATTTTAAGTTTCGGTAATACAACCTCTGACTGGCCACTAACCACTCTCACTTTTCCATTATTGTCCTGGCTGACATGATCGTGACAGGAACAATAAAAAAGCTTTCTCACTTCATTGCGAACTTGAAATTGCTATCGCGTCTAGCAAGTTCAGAGAAATAAAAAAATTGTGTATAGAGTAATAAAAATGTGCACAATAGCTTGTTTATTTGTCAAAATACCTACTCAGACTTGGAAGAATATTAGTATTACTAACGGATTAATAGAAATGAAAAACGTTATAAAATACGTCAGTAAAATGTGAGAAATAAATCAGATTCTGATAAAATTAAAATCCTAATATTTTTAGCTCTAAATCTAGTATTCTTCGGTTAAAAATGGCTTAAAAATACTGACAAGCAATATTATCCACGTATTTATATTTTGTAACTTTATTTAAAAATCTAACGTTTTCACCCAATTTTTATAAAGCTTATAGTGGTAGTTTTGTATTCAAGTATGTAATGGTTTTTAGGAAATCGCGTATAATGACCGGTTTTAAACCGAGCGGACGTAGAGATTGTTCTATCAACAAAAAAAAAAAGATCAGCAAGCTTAATGTAATTATCTTTTGTCTTAACATACGAATAATGGCTTACGTGCCCACATGACCATGTTACGGTGTAAATAACTTCCCCCATACTCGGTGTAAAGGCGTCAAGGTGAAATTTTAGTTTCGGTGATCACAATCGCCGGCTGTAAGTATAACGAACAATCGTTTTGCCTGCTTAGCAATTGTAATTAATGAGCGTTACAACAATCTTCTGCTGATTAAAGTAAAAGTAAACATAATTATCCCATTATTCCTAACTAGATTACAAGATTAATGATAATGATCTGTTGGTTCAATCTGGAAGATGGAAGTTTACAGTCATGGCGTTATATTAATGTGTTTAAAAGATAATTTTGAAAAGGCGAACTCTCAGTTTGGAGCCATACTATATGACTGTATTGTAATGCAGAGTAAAACTTCCAAAACTCATCACTTGATTGAATTGAAAGATTTTAGCGAAACAACAAATTAAAAAAAGTAAGCGTTTAATTTTAAGCAACAATTTGGGGCACCAATCTTATAAAATCGCTTTGGAACCCTAAAAAGCTTGTTTTTTATCAAGCTTTTTAGGTTTATAAGCTTTTTCACGCGAAAAAATCGATTTAAAGTTGCAAAATTCTGTTATCTATATCTTGTGCTATAAAACACTTTTATTATGAGACATTCAACATAAACCCTCTTTTAATGTCTGTATCGTTATTACCTTAGGTAGGTAAAAAAATGAAAAGCAAGTACATAACTCTAATATGACATCGTCGTAATATGACTGCTAGGAATGTGCTAAATATATTTGATCGAAAACAAAATGCATTTCTTTTTCCTAAAGAAAAGAAACAGATGGTGCTTCAAGTCTAGACGATTAGAAAGAGGAGCAGACGTATCCATTGAATGATGGCCCAAAAAAGCCAAGACGGTGATCTCGAATGATCAATCAATCTTCAAATGTTTAAATCGTTATAACAGTAGCTGTACCATTTGTCTGAACTTGTAATGCGATAGTACCGACAGCAATATTAATGTTGTCTAGCTGAGAGCAGAAGTATTTGTGGTATTGCCAGATGTTTTGCTGGTTAAATAATAGTTAGTTGCACAATTATTCGAACAATTTTAAATTACATTAACTATGTTTACAGACTACTAATTTGATTACTAGAACAACAGCCTACAATGGTGGTGGGGTGAATAAGGCATAAAAGTAAAAAGTAAGTATTTATTCAAGTTACATTGAGGATCAGAGTACTCTGTGTTCAGAGTAATCAGCCTTTTGATTAGGACAATTTTCTTTGACTGTTTTCATTCACACAGCTGAATAGAAGTAGCAAATCATCATATCATACTATCATACTTCATACTATAATATTATAAAGAGGAAACATTTGTATTTTTGTATGTGTGTGTATATGTTTGTAATGAATAAACTCAAAAACTACTGTACTGATTTAAAAAAAATTCACCATTAGAAAGCTACATTCGCCCTGAGTAACATCGGCTACCTTTTACCGCGGAAAAATGCTTCATTCCCACGGGAAAAACTGTTAACGCGGGCGGAGCCGCGGCGGAAAGCTAGTCTACTAAATATTTTGTAATTTTTGTTCATTTCAAAGATACACACACAAAAATACAAATCTTTCGTCTTTATAATATTAGTATGTTAAGATAAATATAAGAATTGTTGTTTAGAAACTGTTTATTTTAAATCTACATTTTACTAGTAGTCTGGCAATACTTTCAGTACCAAGATAGTTTTGATGGATGGCCAAATAATTGTGTGTTAATTTTTTAATCTCGAACGAGAAATAAAATGCGTCGTCCGAAGATGGATGCATAATCGTGACGTCTTTGCTGGGTTATTTGCATAATATACTTTACAAGTTCAAAGGCCTCCCCTTTACAAGTACATAGGTATATTCATGGGTTTTTGCTTTGTTTTTGGTAAAAGTAGTTCAAAACATGGGTAAAATCATTCTACAAAAGGTTTATACGAATGAAACTTCACAGAATATTGTTTTTCTTATCTGCCAACTTTTCTATTTATATTTTTCATGAGTTATATTATATAATTAAATGTATAAAATCCAGCATCCAGTCCAGTACATGCGGATGGACATGTTGACCTCTTAGCGATAGGGGTGAATTTCGTAGTGCGAATGTCCAGCCGCATGTGCTGGCTTCTGTACATACATATGTCTTCAAGTAAAAATACCGAGTATTGTGGTGTGGAGTAGTGTGCTCTCCAATCGCGCCCCAGATTTATAAGACACACTTTCGGTTGTGACTTGCGAAATATCATATTTGTATATCACTAACAGTAGGTAAGTATCCTAACGTGCAATATCTATAAAACTAGTTTGTAGACAAAAAATAAATCTACGAACAATCCTAAACAACCCAGTAAATAATAAATAAATTAATAAATTTAAATTAAAAAATAATAACTACGCTACGCCCGCGTTTTTGTTCGATTTTTCTGTGCAGTTTCTAGTAGGAATGAGATATTTTCGTGCGCTAAAAACTATCTAAGATGTTGATGTTGTACGACCATGCAAAATTTAATTCAAATAATCCAACAGTTTCGGAGATTAGCCCGTACAAACAGACAAACAGATAAACATAGGAACAAAATTTAAAAATCTAGATAATAAATCATAGTAAATAATTATTTCCAAATAGTAAACGTTTTTGATTCTCATTCTGATTCAGAAATCTTATTAACAAGTTAAAACAAAAATGTTTGTATCAGTCTTGCATAGACACATACTTTCCACTGTTGTTATTACTATGACTTGTGATTTTTGATAACTGCTGCGCATGACATGGCACCGTCATCCGTTTACTATTCACATGGCCATGGGGTCAAAGCGAATTAACTAAACAAACTTCTTCTATCGACAGAGAAAGTATTCTTTGATAGAAACCATTTATGAATTCATTTATTCGATTATACAAGTATTGTAACAAAATTGGTAGGTTTAGTAATGATTATGCAAAGTGATTAGGGAAAATAATGGCTGCGATTATGGTTTTGGTTATTCACTAATTTATCACAATTTGTTTGTTATTCAACTGTTTTGTATGGGAATTAAGATTGTAGAATAGTGGTGATGATGAATGAAATGAAATGATGAAATGATCTTTTAAAAGTAGAAATTTTAATAATCAAGTCGCATCAAATTAGTAAAATATTCATCTCATTCATGGAAAATTTCAATGTCAATTTACTAAGACAGGCAAACTTTATATTAAATTATAACATGATAAATTAAAGTATCAAAACTAAATGACATTGATGATAAGTAGGTAAGTATATTAGTAACTCAATATTAGACCAAAATCAAATATATAGTAATAAATTGTTGATTATTTACATGTTTATTAAGATTCAGCCTAAATATCTCAAGACTACCTTTAATTTGAATTTCGAAAATGTCAACAACCGTTGTAAAAATAAAACAAAAACAAACTATGAACCCACAGCCACCAATAATAATGGCATACAGAAAGGTACAAAAAGGCCCATTCACTTTTCCATAAATCAAGTCGAAATTTAAACTTTTTCTTTAAAGTTTATATCCGGATTAACATCGGAAACCAATATGATTCGTAACCGAGCGTCATGGAATTCGGACGAGGGACTTTGATTGAGTTGTGTAACCTTTTGATTAAGTACTATGTTATTTACATTTTTTAATCAGGACTGCATATGCTTAACGTGTTTTACCGTGTTTCTTTAAAATTGTGCGAATAGCACATTGACTTTTAAAATATTGGCTTTTATTTTATAGTTTGGTAAGAAAGAACTCATTTTTATAGTGGCTGGCTCCGCCCGCTTTAGCAGTTTTTCTCGTGGGAATGAGGTATTTTCCCGCGGTAAAAGGTAGCCTATGTGTTATTCTGGTGCATAGGCTATTTTACTGTAAAGTTTCTTTAAAATCCATTCAGTACTTTTTGCGTGAAAATGTAACGAACAACCATCCTTGTTGTTGTTCTATTTATTTTTCATTTTAATGAGATTATGAATAAAGTGTAAAAATACATAATATATATTTATACATAAAGAAACTCTCTATATTATAATAAATAAAAACAATAATAAACATAGCATACCAACACCGAAATGTTTTACGGATTAAGAAAAATCTTACTTTTTCAGTCGTAATTATTACGTTTTATTGACTAATTTACATCAAATTACGAATTCATAAGCCAAGGCATAGTAAATTAAAATATTGCACCATTTTTTATATACACACACCTCAGTAGAACTTGAAAAACATGGTTGCTAATGAGACTAATTAATAACATTGTCAATCAGATTATCTAAATCAAGTTCTTCAGCTTATCTCACACACATCATCTTGTCGGAACGAGTCGCGATATAAATGCAATCCAATAATTCACTTTATTTATCACATTTCCGCCTCAATCTGTAATTCGTAACACACTTCCTCTTCTATGGAAGTGTGAAGAAGTTGAGATTTATTATAATTTAAGTGCAATATTGGCATATCCTTTCCGTCAAATATATTATAAATGCGAAAGTTTATGAGGATGGATGAATGTTTATTACTCTTTCACAAGAACATAAATATATTTTAGTAAATAGATAGACAATAAATGTTAGAAAAATGATACGTATAGGTTACTGCAATAATATAATAGAACCAGCTTTTCAACAGTTTTTCCCGTGGGAACGAGGCATTTTCCCGCGGTAAAAGTTACCCTATGTTACTCAGGGTCAATGTAGCTTTCTAATGTTAAGAAAATTTTTGAAATCGACACAGTATTTTTTGAGTTTATTCATTAAAAACATACACACACACAAAATACAAATCTTTCCTCTTTATAGTATTAGTATGATATACATTATAGCACACTGAAAAATATTCGTAATTTAAAAAAAAGATAAAAAGAGGTAGGCAACTTAAATAAATTACATAATAAACTAAAATCTCTACGAAAAGTTCAACGACCATTTCGAACAATAAGACAAGTCGTCTTTAACACCGCACCGCCCAAACAGCGTCAAGTTTAAAAAGTAAATTATATATGCGTGCGCGCCGTGCCTTATGGCTCGTGTGCGAAGACTTTCTCTCGGACAAAATGCGTGTTTTTTACGCTTTGGCAGTGTAGCCATGTGTAGCTGACCTCACGGTATACAGCCTTGTCTTATGTTGACCGCTCACGATTAAAGTTGAAAATTTGATTTTTACCGGTTCAGATTGATTATGTACGACGGAACTTGTCATTGTTCTAGAAGTGTTTCTTTTACCACGGACCAATAGTAATTTTGCTGTTCTGTCTTGTCGTTAACAGCTTATATATGTCCCCACCGAGGGGCTCGAGTTTACCCTGAATACAGGGTAAGTAGGCCTTAGTCGACCACTCTGGCCCAGTGCGGATTGATCAACTCACAACCTTTCATTACTTTTCAGGTGTGTGCAGGTTTCCTCACGATATACGACATAGGTGACTTGTTACCGCGGGATATCTCATTCGCACACAAAAAAAAAGAAAAAACAACGCAGGCATCGCCGTATAGCTAGTATAAATTAACTTTGCTACTCTTGACCTAATTGAGTAAACCTGACAGCTTAGGCATTTTATTTACCTACCTACTTACTAACTTCTGATGTTATTCAAACGCAAAGTAGTTGAAGTAGTTAAGGAGATGACAATTAAATTTAGGTTCCTAGTTGAGTCGCGATGAAAGTAATCAAATCACGCACTAGGTCCGAAACAGTTCCGAATCCGAGAATTAAGTTGTAAATTGGTTCCGTCCAACACAGTTTGAAGGACTCGTTTCGAAACGTATCGGATGCAATGCACCACCACCACCACCTTAAGAGTTCATTGCAGATAGAGAATAACACTAAATTAAAACTTTTAATAACCCCCGACACAAAACCGTTACTTGATCCTTTCAAGAACTAGAAAAGAGCTGATAATCTTCGAATGGCTGAAGATATTTTCTTGGATCATAGCTAAGACACTCTCGATTGTGACACCTTGCAAACAAAAAAAACTAGATCAAAATCGGCGCATCCGTTTAGGAGCTACGATGCCATAGACAGACAGACAGACAGACAGACACACACGTCAAACTTATAAATAACACCCCTCTTTTTTGTCGGGGGTTAAAAACATACTCTTAGTAAATATGCGTAGAGCTAGTACAAGTTCGGTGAAGCTTGATCCGTCGTACTTCTACTCAAGCATAGGTCAATTAAAAAAAAAGCGTAGAGCTCGTTTTATCTACCATTTGATCTGCTATATTTCAGGAACCCTGTTTTATTTTCGCAATATAAAGTAGCTTTCGTGATTTCCAAGTACAAACTACGATCCATACCAAATCTCATCCAAATCCATTGTAATTAAGGCAAGAAAGCTGAATAAACAGTGATATTAGTAATTACTATTATGTCTACAGAATATCTATGTATTATGTAAATATATCTTTAGACTCAAGACGATTGGTCGTTTCATTACAGAAAGGAGTTACAAAAATAAGGAAAATATTATATTAAACTAAATATATGCAAAGTTTTTATGTATGAAAATGGTTTGTATTACTTACTATGTTTGTAATGTAAGTTAAAATATGACTTTTATTACAGACTAACTTTCCACTCCGCGGCTCCGCCTGCGTTAACAGTTTTAATGAGGTGGTAATGAGGTATTTTCCCGCGGTAAACAGTAGCCTATGTCACTCTCCATTCATTCAACTAAATCTATGCCGAAGATCAAGTCGATTGGTTGCTTAGTTAGGGCGTGAAGGAAGGACAAACAAACACACTTTCCCATTTATAATATTTAATATGGATATTATATTTACTCCTAAATTTCAATTTATTTATTTATTTCTCTATTATTAAATGCCAAAGCATCTACCTGCATTTTAGTTTCAGTGTGTTTTCTGTATATTTTTTTATTGTAAGTACCCAGGGGTTGCCTAGTAGAAATTGCTACCTTAGCAGGAAGACCGCCTTTTGTACACTGGTATTGTTATTATTTCCTATACTTTTAGTGTGGAATAAAGTATGTTGTTTCATTGTTTCTTTCTATTAAACAACTAAATGGATGGCATAGTGGTAAATGCTACTACAGGAATTCCAACTCCAGTTAAGCTTGATTGGTCGTGCCTTTTCGACACAAGCATTTTGTTTCAATAAAAAAAATACGGGACACTTAAGTTTATAGTTATCTCGGGAAAATTCCTCATTCCTACTTGAGTGAGAATTAAGAAATAATAGTGATATAATAATTGGTGCTGAAGAAACTAGTACTAGCAGGGTTATGCTATGTTTTTATCTTATTGACTCGTGTTAAATCAAATATGTAATAATGTTGCATAAATAGAGGCAAGTACTGAATAAAAAAAGCTTACAATAGTTCTTCTTAGTAGTTGGACTTTAATAAATCACATTATTACGTACTACCCTCAAGTCTAAACAACCTCATCTTTCAAACTGTCTCCGCTAATTTGATTGGCTAATCCCGCGTCGTGTTAATGGGCCAATCAGGTGCGCACATTGCCGTTAAATTGATTTCTTGCGCACACGCACCACTTCGAAAGTCAAACGTCTTCAATCTCAAAACGCGACGAAAGTAGAAAATTCAATCAATGAGTCTGCAGATTGTATATACGTCTCTCTTTCGTCGGGCACTTGCGAAATAAATGACATGTTATTAATGAGGATTTTCGTAATTTTCATCAAAGAATATTTTTTCTAAGGAAAACCTTTTTTTCTAATGATTGAAAAATCGAAAACCAAACGCAATAACCTTGTCATTACATTGTTATATGTTTTTGCATTACCTAAAGGTCTTAAAATACAAAGTTTATTGATACAAAGAAATTTTAAGCAAGTCCTGAAAACAAGGTTACGTTACGGTAAATACAAATAAGATTTTTAACTTACCATAATAAAATCCGATAAAATGCCAGCACGCAAATCCTTGCGATAAAATCCGCACCGATCAAACCAGAGAACAACTGAGAAGAAAACAATTCGAAACACGAAGAATTCCAATCCAACACTGAAAGCACTACACTACAGAATTCGAAATTCGGATCGCGCGCGAAACAGTCATAGACAATCTTTTTTTCTTTTTTTTTTCTACTAATTGGCGGTTTTTATTTTTTAATTGTGTGTCATCTCGCGTGCCAGTATGTGAGATGGGAAAGGAAAGGACGCGCGGTCTGCGTGCGCCGCCGGACGGTGGTCAACTGGCTGGCTGGAAGATTTCAAGTTTCGAACGCTCACATCTCCGATGCACTTCGGTACACATCAAGAAGTATGCACTTTTTACACATAACTCCGAGACCGACTCAGTTACAGAGAGTTTCTTGTTTATTTTTAAAAACATCTGCTGGCATTCTTAGAAGAAAAATTGACAATGGAAAAAGATTACGTTAGAGACGCAAGCGCATCGCTCAAAGACAGGTGGAATACTAATTTTATTAAACAAAGCACTTTCTCCCAAATGAGCATAATGATCATCATTGCGTACGGATGACACAATATATGACATGTGTGCCGTGAAATTGTATCATTTCTTGCAAAATGTGTTTTAGGTAACGGTTTCTTGGGCTTGATACGTTAATGCTTCAAATCATAATATCAAGGCTGTAAGCCTGTAACACTTACTTTTCTTGTACAACTACTTAAAAATATTTTTTTTTTTAAATCGATTTGTGGTGCTGGCTAAAACTTAAAGCTCCGCCTTCAAAATAAGTCAGTCAATAATAAAATAAACAAAATGGAAGTTAGTAAATATAGCGAGAGATGGCTACTGAGTTGCCATTGAACAACTAGCTATCTGTCGACTTTTCCCGTAGGAATGAGGTGTTTTCCCGCGGTAAAAAGTAGCCTTTATCACTTTCCAGTACTCTATTTATCTCTGTGCAAAAAATCATGTCAATCCGTTGAAAAGCTTCAGTGTGAAAGAAGGGCTAACGGACAAACATACTTTCACCTTTAAAATATTAGTATATATATAGATGGAGGCAGGAGGCATCACAAAAGCTACAAAAACGAGAGGACATTTTCGGTAAAAATAAAGATGATCATTGATAAATTCCAATCAATATTTCTTCTTAGCGAAAAAGTATTTGACGATGCTACCTTTTAGATATAAATAAATAAGAAAAAATTAAAAATTTAAGAAACCCCTGTCACAAGATCGTTACTTAGATCCTTTCAACAATTAGAAAAGAGCTGATAATCTTCGAACGGCTGAAAACATTTTCTTGAATCATAGCTAAGAACACTTTCGATTATGACACTTTGAAAACCAAAAAAAAACTAGATCAAAACCGGCGCATCCGTTAAGGAGCTAGGATGCCACTGACAGACAGACAGACAGACAGACACACACGTCAAACTTATAACACCCCCCTTATTCGTCGAGTATTAAAAAATAACAAAATATTAATATTTACACACTTTTAACGTATAATTTAATACTTTCCACGAAAACGCAAGGAATGCTAACGATCTAATTGTTAATAATATCGGCTCAGACACTGACTTTTCAAATTATAATAATAAATGGTTCTCTTAATGAACGCTATACTCCGTAAGACATTAGCTGACACGCGTGGTTCCAAAGTGTGACTTTGATATTCTACGAGTATAAGGGGATATTCTTGGTCAGCATTACTATCTAACTATATATAAATGAGAAAAAAGTAAAAAGAACTCGGTCTAGTTTAAAATATAAGCACGTTACCCAAACCCTGGGATCTGTAATTTAATAATATTATGATTAAAATTGAACCCTTTTTCTAAACTTCTTTTATTTTTCTAACTTCCCTATATAAGTACGTTTAGGTGTTACTACCCACCTACAACGCTACAGTATACTTAAAAGGTATAATAAAAACAAAGCATAGCATTACAATTTCGAAGTATGAATGAGAGATAATAAGTTTGTAAGTAAGACGTGCTAAATACTGCTAAATCTAGAACCTGTTATGAGTCAATGTATGTGTGAATACGATACAATACAATCAATTTAGTTTTAGTAACCACTTCATGAAACTTGAATCTTTGATGTTAATAAAACTTCCTCCTCCTCACTTGCTATTTATTAATTCTTTGACTTAAAAACTTAATGTAATGTTGGTACTTAATTACAATAATAGGTACTAGCTTTCCGCCGCGCTTACCGTTTTTCCCGTGCGAATGAGGTATTTTCCCGCGGTAAAAAGTTGCATATGTGTTATTCTGATGTATAAGGTATAAGCTAGATTACTGTTTCATTAAAATTCATACAAAAGTTTTTTCGTGAAAGAGTAACAAACATCCATCCATACTTACAAACTATCGCGTTTATAATATTAGTAGGACATTATAGTGCTAGTCTGACAAACAATAGTGCAGTCTTTGTCTCTCGGAGTCTTATAGTCTTATTTAGTTAAGCTTGATCCGTCGTACTTTTTCGACTCAAGCATAGGTCAATTTAAAAAAAACTTATTTAGTGTTTGTTTAGTGTCTCCAAGCATGCTAGCGAATAGCCTTACAGAGACAGACGCGTGCGCACCTCGTGTGACATCGCCGGCTATGCCTCGCTTGTTTTATCCACACTGACTAGAACTGCTCTCTCCCTCTCTGGTCATGGTTGTCTGCAGACTTTGCAGTCTGTCTTCTATAATGAACATAGGTTGACTGACTTCACTGTCAGTGTCATTCGCTGTTAACACTCCTGCTGTTCTTGCTACGAGGCAGGGAAAGCGTTTGTAGGAATTTTCCACTACACTTCAGTATCAACCTATAAAAGCTTTAATATAACGCTTTTATAAAGTGACTACATAATATTAAACTTGCATAAGAGTGGCTCCATATTGGCTTGGGCTATGGAAGCGATTTTTTATACACAAAGTAACGAAACTTTTTACAGGTTTATAGATCAACTCCATCTTCTGTACTACCAATTACATGTAGAATTTGTGCCTGAATTGCTTTGTTTGAATGCGTTATTATTACTTACCACTGTTTAATAACTGTTAATTAATAAGAAACCTAATCAAAATTTAAAAATTGTCTAAAACGTTTACTTAAAATATAATTTTCATGTACAAAAAAGGCACATATTACTAAGAGTTCTGAAATCCCCAGTAAATTTACATAACTTCAGTTTCATTTTCTTTTCAGGCGAGTTCAAATTGTCTCATCGTCTATGGAGAAGAACTCGCCGGAAGAAACTCCACAGGCGTTGCATCTTTTGAAAATATCAAATCGATTAAGGCTCGAACGGTGTGAGGTCTTCATGTTGGTAGTTTTGACAGCTGACGTATAGCTGAGAACCGGACAGCCCGGCTAGCGGCACAACAACATCGATCTAAAATGTTAACTAGATCAACTATCTTAGGGTAACGACCCTAAGATAGTTGAACTTAGGGGAACCCAACGGGGTTCCCTCTAATATGGTTGAGCCCGGCGGTGGTTGACCCATGCGTCAAAGCCGTGAACGTGGTGCTGCTTGGGGGGACTGGTCTACTCTAGTCGATTGCCGGTTGTTTTTTTGGTTACATAATTTAGTTTTTCTACTTAAACTGGTTGCCTTCCTCTAATTGCATACTTCGTTTGCACTCTTTGTTATATGAATCAAATTGTACAAAATAATAATTTTTGTAAAATAGTTTGAAAAGATGCAACGCCTGTGGAGTTTCTTCCGGCGGGTTCTTCTTCACAGAAGACAGCCAAATTGTGAACCCGCCTCGACGTCGAAAAATGATTTGTAAAATCTTACTTCGAATAAAACATATTTCATTTTCATTTTCATTTTCCTGATCATTTACTTGAAAAATGGCTCTGTTGAATAAGTTTCACTGTGGTTTTACTGACTATTCGCAATCAAGCAATTTCTTCCTTTTAGCACATTGCTCACACAAACAACCTCCGTGGTCGGTCGAGTGGTCAAAAGCTCGTCTGACGTTACGGAGTTTCCGGGTTCGAATTCCAGGGGATCCGTCGAACAAATATCACTTTGTGAGACTTTCTCCAGTTTGGTTAGGACATGCAGGCCAAATCACCTAATTGTTCGAAAAGAAAGATGATTCCTTGCTTCGGAAGGCACGTAAAGCCATTGGTCCCGGCTACTATCTACGGATGTAGTGGTTATTGGAGCCACGTCGGGATCCTAAGGAGGTTCTATTATTCCGACACTAAGGTTTGTGAGGTAGGTTAACCTATAAACCCACTCGATAAAAAGAAGAAGTACATTGCTCAGGAATTGATCATAGCCTTCTTCTTTTCGAGTGAAAATTACCTTCTTATAAAGACTAGAACTTAGTCATTATATTGTTAGTGGCGTCCATCTGCTAGCTGACCGCTAAGATATTTTACCGTGGTAAAATGTATGTAAGATTTTGAACGGGAATATAATAGGTACCATTATGCAGGTGGCAGGGCAGGCAGGATAGGACCAGACAGACATGGATTAAGGAGGGCCATTGATTGTGTAGACATAATACAGTTTGGGTTTCCGAACATGTTTTCCTTGCTACGGCCAACCATAGACGCTGCAGCAAGAAGGTTCTCGCCCTGTAATAATTGAAAACGTTTGTTAAATAAAAGTAGCTATATAGAAAAAAACCAGATTTTTTTCAAATTTTTTGTTAACTACTCTGTTTGTCTGTTTGTCCGAAACTGTTGAACCGATTTGAATGAAATTTTGCAAGGTACCTTATATCTCCGGTGAACATCTTGGATACTTAATCACAGAAAGTTAAAGAGAAAAATTACTACGGAAAAGTCGAAAAACAACGCGGGCGTAGCCGCAGGCAGACAGCTAGTTTCTAATATTAGTTAGTTGTTGTATAAAATACTTTGGGGTAGAGTCTTCCGCTCCCCAAGCAAGCGCTCCTCTGCAAGTCCGGTGAACTTAGATTCGTCGTACTTTTTCGACATAAGCATAGGTCAATTAAAAAATAAAGTTGAATAAAGACACATCTAGAGATCAATAAGCTGCGCAAGCGCCTCTACTATTAGCCGTATCGTATGCGCACGAGTCTCTACGCTTTGATGGCTTCGCAGTTGGCACCAGCCGGAGCCTCATTGGCCGCTTTCGGCTCGGCTTTAATCTGATTCAATTGTCCATTGTGATGCAGTTTAGCTAAATAAAACGCTTTTATTAAATTTTATTGTTATATTAATGGCTGTGCTTGGACATAAGCTGAATTGCTATTAAGGTGGTCGGTATTGTTTTTCGTATCAGCTGATTCCGTTATGAAGGTCTCTGTTTTTAGTAGGTTATGCTTGACTGTTATAGATAATCTCATGTTTTTATTAATCAGTTACCCGGCAGAAAGGAAAAAATTCTTTCAAAAAGGATATCGGCCCAGTGAACTAACTGTTTGTAATGTACCACGTTTCTTCAAGCTTGTCCCAACCTTCGTAACATCAACATTATCATTAGCAGATCTATTTATTCAAAGTGATGATGATGGTATTAGAAGATTCAAAAATTATTCCATAACCTTATGTCACCACATCATTCTCAATGTCAGCGAACCACCCAACCAAACAGACTAAAGAAAGTTCCCTACCAATATTTCTCAGAATACATTACCATATATTATTTAAGTACCAAAGGGAACGTATAATTTTGGAAACATCTTTTGAAGTTGCAGGTTTTCTTAATTAGTTAATCTAATTTTAAATTTCGAAATGTGTTGCGTAAAGGTTGCCCAGTGGCAACGCATCGAAGCTTTGTGTTTTATTTAGCATTTAAACTGTTTTTGTACTTTCTAACCGTTTTCGAGTAAACCAAGGTTGTTTGGATAAGTAAAATCACCAAGTTAGTCTTCAGAGATTTCTTGTGGTTCTTTTCATTTTAGTAGATATTTTTAATTCTGTACCCTAAGTCCAACGGAAAACTAAAATAAAACTAAAACTGCTGTCTGTCTAACCGTCCACCAATCATATTGCTATTATGATATCTTATGGACTGTTACAAAATATATATCTGTTTTTATTAAGTTGTTACGTTGTCAGTGTAACAACTATAATAATACAATCGGTATTTTTAAATTTAAGCTAAAAACGTCAAATTTATCGCCCTTAGCTAAATAATTATAGTATTGGGGCTATAGATTTGTAGCATACCACAAGATTTCGCATGCCACAATAATAGAGAATATGACGCTGTTGTATGTTGTTGCCTCGGCATGAATGCGTCTCAAATCTAAGAGCCGGAACTCAAACCCAAAACAGAACCTAAAGCCAAATTCCTTTGCCCATTACACCACAAACCACAAGGGCGGTAAATTAAAATAGAAAGAGAAAGCGCGTGTGTGTGAGTAAACACAATCAAATTACGATCATTATCACTATCGTCAATTTCACGCCCGCTCGTTGCGCGTACGCTGCTGATCTAATCTGCCATTGATGTTGTACTGTATTGTCCAAGTAATTATTTATTTACTCACGCAGTGACCAAAGTTCTGTGTGTTTCTTCTATAATAGAACCTGCAGAAGCAGTCGCGATCCGATTTCAAAGTTTATATGTAACATGTAACACAATATATTGCGCCCGCTTTATATGTGACAGGCTGTATAAAACTCGGGTCCCGTTCTATTGCCCTATCCATAGAGGTAGAATTTTCTATCCCACGTTTGTTACTAGACTGACCCCACTCATATAAAAATGACAATTAACCTTAAACAAAAAAAATCCGTTTTAGGATCACTCCATCAGCGCGCTTTTTCATGTAATAAATATGCTTTTCCCACTCTTGAGCTTGATCTACTAAATAGAGTAGCTAATTATTAAAAAAATCGCAAAAGAACCAATGAAAAAATAAGAATACTTTGACGGATGGACGTCGGAGTCAGAGAGGTGGGAACAAGGATGTTATAAGTACTATTTTTATTAGTTTTTTTTTATAATTAGTAACTCTATTTATTAGATCAGGCTCAAGAGCAAAGCGCGCAGTTTTCTAACTCTTTGGAGCAAACAACACAAAAAACATTATTTTTACAAATAAAGCCTCTTCCTACGAATAGCCATCTATAGCCAAGATCTGAAACTGCCGAAGATCCATGCCTTGGCTATTTGAACGACTACAGCCTTTCACTTCAGCAAGATTCTCTGAACTTGATATTGTATATATCCGGCAGATGGCGTCATCTGCATTATATAAAGTCCATAATGTCAGCAATAAGTTTACGTAGAAATGAAGGTATCAATGTTAACAAATAATATTTACACAATGAAAATGTTTAGTTGACTACTAATTATATACAAAGTTACAACATAAGTTATTTTTTCCAGTGTATTCTGGAAAATATTTTTATTTTATTTTTTTTATTTTGTTTTGTTCATTGAAGTCTACAGCTATGATACAGAACTTATATAAATAATAAATATAATTACACCATAAGCCAATTACAGACTTCCATTATGCTAACTTAACAAAAATACATATTTATTTTATAGAGGGTAAGTCAGAAAACATCTTCAATGCAATAATAATTTAAAAGAATAAAAAGTTTAGTTCAAACTGTTGCACGATTTGAGTGTGAGTGTAATGTGTAATGGTGGTGGAGTATTTGTGTAGTGTGTGTGCGTGTGAGAGTTTAGAGTTGGTTTACATGCCGATAAAAAGTGATCAATAAATCTTAACAAAGGAATCGCCAAAGAAAGAACCGCAGCAAAGATAATATTATGTAGCTTTGTGTCACTTAAGTGAGGCAGACAAAGTTTCACCAATATTCTTGATAAAAGTTTTTTTAGACTGAGAAAAAATGTCAATTTCCGAAAACAATTTATTATACGTTCGGGGCAAGCGTAATTTAAGTGAATTGGCGGCATAATTTGTTCGTACAAATTCAATGTGAAAGAGCTGAGTATGCCTCGTACGTTTCCCAGGCACACATAGCTGCAACATGCTGTTCACAAGAGGTAAGCAATCAACCGTACTCGAACATATATCGTGGAAAAACGCCATGTCATTCAAAATCCTACGATGTCTGAGCGACATTAATCCGTGCTTCCTACACGATTGCTCGTATGATTCACTAATAAATCCACTCCGATAATTTAAATGCTTCAGAAACTTACGTTGAACACGTTCGATAGAATTGTCGTAAATTACATATTGCGGGTTCCATATACAGCTACAATATTCCAAAATACTACGTACGTATGCGTAATATAAAACTTTTACGCATGTCATATCCGTAAATGGCTTAGTTATACGATAGATGAAACCTAAATTTCTAAATGCTTTGTTTACTACTAGATCTATATGTGCCGAATAAGTTAGTTTTGAATCTAAATGTAGACCCAAGTCCTTCACCATGGTATCCTTTCTAATTATAACTCCATTTAAGCAATATTGGGTATTAATAGGTGTACCCCGAGAAAAAGTTACATGAATACATTTAGTCAAATTTACGCTAATTCTGTTTAATTCATAATATTCTGAGAGTCTGTTTAAGTCATCCTGTAAATTTATGCAGTCGTTTAAATTATTAATTGTATAATATATTTTTTTGTCGTCAGCATAAAGCAAGAATCTAGCATGTCTAAAACACGCTCCTATATCGTGAAGAAAAGCAAGATATAACAAGGGGCCCAGGATCGAACCTTGTGGCACACCCGATGGTAAATTTATGAAATCAGATCGATACCCGCCAACAACAACTGCTTGCCGTCTATTTGATATGTATGACTTCATCCAACGTAAAAGGTCGCCATGAATACCCAATACTTGAAGCTTATGTAGAAGTATGACATGATCCACACGGTCAAAGGCTTTCTCAAAGTCAGTATAGACCACATCAACTTGTGACCGAAAGCCCATTCCCTCAATAATATGCTCGGTGAATACCGCCAAATTGGTTGCGGTTGACCGACCCTTAAAGAAACCATGCTGCTGATCTGGTATTCCCTGCTTGATGATCGGGAAGATGTGCTCATACACAACTCGCTCTAAACATGAGCTAAGAGTGTTTAATTTTGATATCGGCCTAAAATGTTCTATGTTACGCTTGGAACCTTTTTTGTGAAGCGGGACAACATGAGCCTCCTTCCAAATAGATGGAAAGATACCCTCTCTTAACGAGCGATTAAATAAAATCGACACAGGTAGTGCGATGGAATACGCACATTCCTTAAAAAATATCGGAGGAAGGCGATCGCTACCCGCACCCTTATGTGGATCGAGTTTACGTAACAAACGGCAGATATATTTTGCTTCTACTTCAATAGAACCAATAGCGTGGGCAAATAAAGAACAATTTGTAGGATAATCAGGATAATTTCTAGCAGGCTGTATAAACATACACTTGAAAAAGTCATTGAAAGCCTCGCAAATTTTCTCTCCACTACTTAAAGTCTCACTGCCGTATACCATAGTGCTTGGAAAGTTCGTCGTTGATTTACGCTTAGAATTTGCATAGGACCAAAATACTTTAGGACTACATTTGATGGCTTCTTGCGTTCGATTTAAGTAGTTTTGATAACATTTGTCTTGAAAACTTTTAACCCTTTTACGAAGCAATTTGAAAGTGTCAAGATCCCGTGGATTTTTGTAACGTTTATAATTTTTGTGCACCTTATCTTTCTCTTTAATAATATTTATTAAGGCTTTACTATACCAAAACGGGTACTGGAAGCGATTAGATGATGTAGTGATAACGGGCACATGTCTATCCACATTTTTGTAAATGATATCATAAAATGAATTAACCGCCTGCTCAACATCACCCTTGCATAAAATATCAGTCCAATCCACATTATACAACTCAGAATTAATAGCTTCATAATTGGCTTTTCGAAACAAAAACTTTTTGAATCTAGTCTTACGTAATGGTGGTACCGTTATGTCCGACGCATCTATCTCCAATGTGACATGGTTCTTACGATCCTCCACAACTAAAGGGCTTGTGGACTCCGTGATATTTATATTAAAATTGCAAAAAATTAAGTCCAAGGTATTACCTGATTCATTCTCATATTTATTATACTGAGTGAGCCCGAGAAAATTTGTAATATTAATAAGATTTATTCCAGCTTCCTGAAGCTCGACATTCCCCTTTTTTGTGAAACAGGGATCTTCGTTCCCCCACTTAATAAAAGGTAAATTAAAATCTCCCGCAAGCAATAGATTATCCCCTAATAGAGGGGACATAACTTCAGTAATCCAATCAGCCAATAAGTTAACACGGTCAGTCAGTTCATGATCTGGTGGCATGTAGACCAGCGCGATATGAAGATCGCGCTCGGAACCAATAGAGCGCCCCTCCACAGTCAGCCACATACATTCCACATCAACAGGAAGATTGTGCCTCTGCCACTCCGTGCGCACGCGCACGCTAAGTTCTTTCCTACATAATACCATTATTCCGCCCCCGAGGGCCCCGCGATCACGTCTATATACATTATAACTACTGTTCGCTAACTCTGAGTCCAAAATACCGTGATTAAGCCAAGTTTCTGTTGTTAATATGATATGTTGGTTTTGGATTGATACATTATTATAAAATTGCAGAGTTTTAGTGCGAAGTCCGCGAACATTTTGATAGAATATTTTTAAATTATCCATTAGTAAAGTAGTTTGTTTTTAGGCTGTGCATATTTACAGAAAATTTAAAGGTTTTATTAATTTTTAACGTGATCGCGGCTAGTTCAACAATGGACAACTGACGATGAGTGGTATGATAAATAAGAGGGCATGTAAAATGTGAATATTTAGTAGTGTAAGTATAGTGTAAGGTAAAGTGTAAAGTGGTGTGCAACAAGTTTGTGTAATAAAAGAATACAATCGAGGAACACGAAACATTTAAGCTATCTTTTTTAAATCTGAGTCCTTGGATACAAGAATGAAAGGCGAACCCTCATTTTTACGGATATATATACGACAATTCTTGGTCCAAACATAACGATAACCTTTTTCTTTTTTTGCTATAGCTTTGCATTTACTTAATAGCAGTTTATTCTTTGTTGTTAAATGTTCGTTTACAAAAATTGTTGAAGGATCGCCTAACATCCCAATATCGGACGAGTTTAGATTTTTAATTTTTTTAATTGCGGATAAGTACTGGTCTTTCATAGAACGCTTTCGGAATCGTACAATAATAGCGCGTGGATTGCCTTTTACTGGTCGCTTTGCCTGGACTCTGTGCGCAAATTCTATTTCATCTGGCTGCAAACAAAGCCCTGCGTGATTAGCTAGCTTGAGTACGACGTCATCAATCAATGATTCATCACTCATTTCGGGAACTCCAACTAACTCAAGGTTTTGAAGTCTTGACCATTGTTCTTGCTTAACAGAAGAGTCCTCCAGTACCTCGAGTCTGACTTCTAGGGCTTTGACGCTCTCTTTGAGCGTTTTATTTTCAGATTGCACTGCTTTTATGATTGCATTTTGGCTATCCATCTTCAGCTTGAACTCATCGAATTTATCGCTTAATAGCTGCACAGATTTCTCTAATTCGTCAAGTTTACTGTTGAATGGTAGCAGCGCTGCCTCCAACGCTACACGGATTTGAGCAGGCAAATCATTGCGAACGCTAACGATGTCTTTTCGAAGTTTATCCAGAATAGAGGCATCAAAAGTACCCTCACTATTACCCTCACTGTTCTGTAAATTATCACTAGTAGGTTCTGCAGCATCAGTCGAAGACTCCTCAACAGCTTGTTGCACCTGTGTTTTGTCTGAAGGTGGATCATCATTACCAGTTCTTCTAGGTGTAACAGGTTTTTCAGTGTAGTCGCCTCTACGTCTTGCCCCAGCACTGCACCGAGGACACAACCAGGCAGTCCCTGTTTTGAAATCAGCACTAACTCCAATACACTGGCGATGGTACTGTAGAGTACAACCGGGTTGGCTGCATTTTATAGAATCAACTGGCAATATTCTCTTCAAGCAGGCACCGCACTTAAATGACATTGTTAACCACTATTTCACTTTACACAGGAGTTCTAGGTTTAAACTTTTGAATAATATAATATTACTGTACTAGATACTTTTTAGACTTTTTAAAATAGAATTTGATATATTTTACACCCAAGTAATAAATTTAAATCCAAAAATAAAGAAGAGCAGATGTGAACCGTGCGACTACCCTCGGTCTTTTTCTATTATTATTTTTGTATTAATATTTTTGTATTATTTTCTGTATCTTTTCCCGTACCGTAAAGCGTATCAACCACCCCATATTTTTATCAAAATTTAAATCAGGGTGAACGTGAACAGACTTTAGTCGACCAAATGAAAATTTAAAAAAATTCTGAAATGTATAAAGTACAAATCAAAATAATACTGAAATCGTCGACCAATCGATCGACCGTCGATCGACTCTACAGAAATAGTATTTACAATACAAATACTTTATTGCACGCAAACAGAAAATGTACAATAACCTTCCTTTATAACCTTCCCACTATAGCAGAACCAAAGAAAATAAAATATTGCGACACGCGATAACCAAGTTGCGCTTCATTTTATTAATTACATGGAAAATTAAAATAAAGAAGAATATTTTTACAGACTATATTTATTTCATAAAATACAAATTGATTACAAGAATTGGATACATCGTTGTCTATTCGCTGAAATTAATTAAATTATTCTCTTCTCTCTTCTTATATACAAGATAATTATTTAGGTATAAAAAATATTGATCAGTAGGTACACATTTTACAATAACTATTGCAATATTATGTATTAATATTAAATAATAGGTAAATATAAACGAAATAACGTTAATGGCACTCATAGCCTAAAATATTTTCAATATTTTTACTTTAATTCTGTTTTTGAAAATTATTTACATAAGCTTAAAATTACGTAATGTTATCAAGGAAATAATTATTTAGAATCCAAATAAACGATGAAAAATGACACAAAAAAATGTCACACACAAGTTTGATACACTGACTGTAATTTGATCTTTTTAGAAAATTTATAACAAAATTACCGTAATATCGGCTTTAGCACACGCTAACCAAGAAAGGGGAAAGTAATTTTAAAAAACCTATGTATACTTCAAACAATACCGTACGAGTAGTAATGCATAAAAAAATAAAATTTCACTCATAATCTTATACCCATATACAATAATAAAAAATAGGTTCTACTATTTAGGGCTAACTACCTAACTTAATATTTGAGACCTATTTTATAAAGCAATTATTGAATATTAAGGAAACCCATCTTAACTATTGACTTTGGAAAATAGGCCCCCTTTATTATTATTTATATAAAATTATTATTATTTATATAAAATTCTAATTTTAACATCGTTGTTTATGTGTTACAAAATAACAAATGCAATGTAACAACGACGTTTTGGAATGAATAATTACTTAATAATAGTTAAAATCGTAAAAAAATATTTATCATACATCTTTTTATGTGACTATTTTTCTACTTTTGTACACTTTTTAATTTAAAATCATTTACCAGTTGCTTTGTGTTTTTCTTTCTTGTTTTAATAAGACCCGAAAGTCATGGCTTTTACATAACACATTTAGTTTAGGTACATATATTTGACTAAACTTAATAAAACGTACTCGATATCAATTACAAAATATTAAAAAATTGAAAAAAATATTAGCGGGGCATAACAGCAGCGCGACAGAGAAAACTAAATACTAAAAAACCAATCGCAGTGCGGTAAATTCAAGTCAATATTAGTGACTAAATTCAAGTCAATATTAGTGACTTGAATTTACCGCACTATTAGTAACTTGAATAAACTTGAGTAAACTTACTGGGAATATGTTGGGGAAATCCAAGATATTTCCTAAGGCAGCATTTTGTCATAAAGATAATTTAATTATGAGATAATTTTATGGACAATAATCATATTTTTTGATCTTGTATTAAAATTCAAGTATTTTGTTCACACGGTGATTCAAAATTAGTTACGTATTTTGTATGAAATAGATATTGCGCTACCGAAAATGCGCGACTCACAACTTAAAATTACTCTCGTCTGGCCTCACCCTAAAGAAAACTCGGAACATTTAGCATGATACGCATAATTTTACCTTCAATAAGTTCTCGTATCTAATGAAATTACGAGTACAACCATTGCCCGATCTTGACCCAAAATCAATGTCTTTAGGTCAAGTAAGTTAATTTATCTTGTTTCAATGGATTATAGTGCGCCTAACAAGCGTAGTTTTAAATTACTCGTTTACTATCAAATACAAATGTGATAACTTTTTTTTGTGGCCATTTCAATTCAAAACTTCTCAAAATATTTTTTCTCGAATCATATTGATAAACAAGGATGATAGGTACTGTTCATGGTCTGAAAAAAACAAGGTCTAACACTCAGAATGTCAAACTTGACACAAGGCTACGTCATCATGCTGTTCGTCCTTGTCGAATGCGTATTATTCGACAAGGATGAACAGCAGAATGCTGATGACGTAGGCTTGTGTCAAGTCACGTGGACGGAGTGTTAGACCTTGTTTTTTTAGACCATGATACTATTATAGATAAGGTAGTATTTATAACATAGGGATGTTATAATAAGTACTACCTTATTTATATTATAACAGTTACATGGTCAGATGTCAGATGTTTTAAGGTCAGATGGGTAATTTTTTAACGAAAGTAATATTGAATAAGTTTTGTCTTAAGTACGTATTTATGGATGGAGAAAAGTTTAAAAATAACTTAAAAAGAAAACCTTGCATGCCGATAAGTAAGCAATATTGCGATCGATAACGATAAAACATTGATTCGATTAACCAATCAATGTCTACAGCCTATTTTCATCTATTTTACACTTAACTTGTATCGTATTGTAGTTCAATAAGGTATAGAATGGTTCAAATCGACTGTTGCGATTCGATTGGTGTATTCATAATTCGAACTCGGTCGGAGGTACTGTTTCCGGTCAAACGCACGCGCTGGCCTCTTATTCTAGTTAACATCTTAATCCATTCATAATCTGGGGTACATTGCTGGTCTGGTAATAAATATTAGATTTCTATGAATGAATAAATTTTTGTATAACGTTAGTTTGGATACTAGCATAGTCTAAAAAAACAAGGTCTTCTACTCGGAATGTCAAACTGGACACAAGCCTACGTCATCTCATCACTCATCATGCTGTTCATCCTTGTCGAATGCGTATTATTCGACAAGGATGAGCAGCAAATGACGTAGGCTTGTGTCAAGTCACGTGGTCGGACTGTTAGACCTTGTTTTTTTAGACCATGGATACTAGTGTTCTTGATTAGTGAATAAAAGTAATTACACTGATGTGCTATAACTATAGTAATAAATAATAATAATAACTATGTCAATATGTCTCTGATATAACATGATCTGCCCAGTTTACGATCAAAAGGGCTTAAACACAATTATAACAAGGTATTTTTTTTATAAACCAAAATTTACCCTCCATATGCCCAGCAATGTACATCAAATGATCAATAAAACCCTACTGACGTCACGTCCTAGAATCGAGCTTCGCGCGTAGTTCCACTTCAACCCGGTAGAGGGCAGCACAGCTGACGTGGCGTGCTGTTATCTGAAAAAGGCAATGGAGAACAAGCTTAGTAAACACAACACGTATTACTGCTTCAGCTTGGTTGTAAATAACTTGTACTTAAGGTAGAAGACAAAAATGTCATCAGGTAGTTTAGTCCCTAATCGCTTTTATTGGTGGATTGAATGTCCAATAATTTCACTTAAAGTTACTCGTATTTAACTTTGTAGTACGGCTTGCTAGCTAAAAAATATAAGGATATCGGTCCCATCTGGCAGAAAGTACGAAACTTGGCATGAATGTAGCTGTCATATATGTGCTTCAATATCGATATGGAAACACTTCGATAAATTATTGTTTCCCCCCTTTCCCCCCCCTTTTATCTCCCTCATTCTGGTTTTTTGAATTTTATACTAAAACGGTACGTCTGAAGAGTATACTTTTCAGAGACCAAATCATCGTCGATAAATTGCCTACAAAACGATACTGCATTTTATAGTGCTAAGATTAATACATTTCTATATACAGCCATCAACGTTTTATGAAATTTTAAAAACAGGCACACTTTTTTATTCCTTACTTCATTTATAGGAAAAGGACAAGAGTGGTGATAAAATGGACTAAAGAAGTCAACTACCTTATACATTAAGCTAAAAATGACATTTATTTCATAGTCGTAAAGGCATTACTTCTAGAGTTACAGCTCACCGCGTCTGACTCAAGTACTCTTTTTAGAATACCATCTTTCTGTTAACTTTGTTTGGCGTAGATTAGATTCAGATTTTTCAATGAGAAATAAAACAGTCCATGTATTAATCCAGGCCACAGTCTATTTACATGTAAAACTAGCTGTCTGCCCGCGGCTACGCTTGCGTTGTGTTTCGACATTTCCGTAGTAATTTTTAACTATCCCACTTTTTTCCGTGATTTTAAAGTATCCAACATGTTGACCGAGTATATAAGGTACCACCATGCAAAATTTCATTTCAATCGGTCTAGCAGTTTCGGAGATAAGCCCGTAGAATGTACTGCGCCGTATGAGTTACTAAAGTTTTTTAACTATCCCACGGTAACTTTTTAATTTTCTGGGATTAAAAGTATCTAAGATGTTGACCGGGGATATAAGGTACCACTATACAAAATTTCATTCAAATCGGTTGAATAGTTTCGGAGATTAGCCCGTACAAACAGACAAAGAGAGAAACAAAAATATTTAAAAAAAATCTGGGTATGTACTATATCGCTTCTTACATCCCCTTGAATAGGTTTATAGCATTTTATTTCTATGTACAGATTTTATAGATTTTTTTTGTTTCTCTTTGTACAGGCTAATCTTCGAAACTATTCGACCGATTTGAATGAAATTTTGTATAGTGGTACCTTAAACCTTTAACCTGTCAACATTTTAGATACTTTTAATCCCAGAAAATTAAAATGTTCCCGTGGGATAGTTAAAAAACTTTAGTAACTCATACGGCGCAGTATATTCTACGGGCTTATCTCCGAAACTGTTAGACCGATTGAAATGAAATTTTGCATGGTGGTACCTTATATACTCGGTCAACATGTTGGATACTTTAAAATCACGGAAAAAAGTGGGATAGTTAAAAATTAATACGGAAATTTCGAAACACAACGCAAGCGTAGCCGCGGGCAGACAGCTAGTTTTACATGTAAATAGACTGTGGCCTGGATTAATACATGGACTGTTTTATTTCTAATTGGAAAATCTGAATCTAATCTACGCCAAACAAAGTTAACAGAAAGATGGTATTCTAAAAAGAGTACTTGAGTCAGACGCGGTGAGCTGTAACTCTAGAAGTAATGCCTTTACGACTATGAAATAAATGTAATTTTTTAGCTTAATGTATAAGGTAGTTGACTTCTTTAGTCCATTTTATCACCACTCTTGTCGTTTTCCTATAAATGAAGTAAGGAAGAAAAAAGTGTGCCTGTTTTTAAAATTTCATAATACGTTGATGGCTGTATTAGAAATATATTAATCTAAGCACTGTAAAATGTACTATCGTTTTGTAGGTAATTTATCGACAACTATTTGGTTCTTGAAAAGTAAACTCATCAGTCCTACCGTTTTTGTAGAAAATGAAAAAAACCAAAATGAGGGAGGTAAAATGAGGGAAAAAGGGGGGGGGAATCATTTCTCAGCGTGTTTCCATATCGACATTGAAGCACATATATAAAAGCTACATGTATGCTAAGTTTCATGCTTTCTGCCAGATGGGACCGTAATTCAGGCTAACAAGCCGTACTATTTGGGAACTAAAACTCTACTACGGGTAGTAATAATATTTTCTTCTGTGACTCTACTGCAACTTCTGAAAGTCTTGATAGATAATAATTTTCCAACCTTGACAGGAAAACTTGGATGGTTTTACTTACAAAATAATGGTTTTTCTATTAGATTGTGGGCGTTGTGGAGATGTTTGGGGCAGTAAATTTTTTTTATTTGAGAGTAAAATTTAAAATATCTTATGTTCTAAAGGGTAAGTCAAAAGATTAAGAAAAAGATAATTGGTCCAACATTCTTTCAACTCAGTAGAACAGTGTGACATAATCATGTAAGATATACCTATTATTTTAAAGATATTTGAAAAGTTGCGACAAGATATTATGAAGCTTCTCCACAGATGAAAACCACCTCGGTAGTGACTGATCCAACAATGGACAGCTTGGTAATTATTATCTTTGAAGTCGAAAAACAGTTTTGTAAAATTTAAAAATCAAAATTATTTATTTTCTAAACAACGGGTATTTATTTACAAGTTGTTGATTTGCCTGTGCCAGAAAACCCCGCTCTTCTAAACCGAGGTAAAGAAAATAACTAAAAATAGGGATCACAATACATGATAATTATAATCTACTAGCTTTCCGCCGCGGCTCCACCCGTGTTAACAGTTTTTCCCATGGGAATGAGGCATTTTCCATAGCCTATGGTACTCAGGGATCATGTAGCTTCCCAACAGTGAAAGAATTTTGAAATCGGTTCAGTAGTTTCGGAGCCTATTCGATGCAAAAAAAACAAACAAACCTTTCCTCTTTATAATATCTGTATACCTAAGGTGTGTGTATGTGTGTGTGTTTGTGTGTGAGTGTGTGTGTCTACGTTAAAATCGAACTAAGCTTTTGTTTTTTTTTTGTTACTTTTGTGGACGTCGTTCGAATGAAATAATAAGAAGAGACAGTTTCCATGTTACCTGGGCGCGTGTCTTCCCCTCATCATGTGCGGAGGGAGCTCTCGTCCGTCCATCCTGCCGTCCTCCCCCAGCTGTAAACCAGCCACCAGCTGCATGATCTCTCGCTCTTTCTTTAGCTCCTCGCGACCTGACTCCACCTGGAAACAAGGACAAGCGACTTTGAGTACCGGCATACTTGATCATTTAAAAAGAAGTTACATTCAGTTTTTCTAGTCGAAATTTAAATTAAAAATAAAATCTAATTTTAATGTTGACTTTGATGAGACTTAAGTAAGTACTTGAAAATCCAGATAAACCCACTATTGAAAGTATTGGAACCTAGCGGGGCGCGGGTGGAACAAACCGTCCGAAACTATTCATTATGTATTAATCTTTTCATTTTCTAGATAATGTATAATCAATCATTAAAATATAGTAGTAATAAATTTATTTTTTGGGTTAAATAGTCTTAAAAGTCATAAAATAAATCATTATTATTAAATAATTTGCAAAATGCTAGTGTTACAAAAAAAAACTGCAGTATGAAAGTGGTAAAGTGGTAAAATCATTTACTTTGAAGCATTCGGTGAACCTTATAACGAAAATAAAATATTAGGAAGTACGAGTAGGTATCTAAATTGTTTTTCAATAAAATATTCTTTAAACTTAATTGACTATAAAATCCTTCCCGCATTTACATTAGTATGCTAATTCCTGATTTCAAATTATAAAACTAATGACTTATCTCCACATTATATCACAAAAACATAAAACATAATATGGACATAAAAAACATGTTTATAATAATTCTGAAAGTGGTCTCTCACATTTGTGACATAAATACATAGACATAAATAACACTTTACCGACCTAGGGAATCAACTTCCTATATCTCTTCTTCCTCTAAAATGTTAAAATTTATGCGTGTACAGTCGTTTGTATCGGTGATATACCTACTTATATTATATAATAGGTAATACAATATTCAATATTTTATATCAGATCACATTTCATACGTTTTTTACAGTCTGGCAAAATAGTCGTGAAAAGGAACTAATCTTACTTTTCAGAAGTATCCATAAGTTAGAGCGTGACAGCATGATATAAAATGGCAACACCGTAAAAGAAGTGACGCCCTATTTTTTCACGACTTTTGTGCCAGGCTGTACTTATATACTTATTCTTATGTTTGAGTCTACTAGTCTAATAGGCTACTAAAAAACTAAGTACCTACAAAACGTTTTGAAATCAGAAGTTACTATTTTTTTTTTTATTTCATGCATTTTGATTGCGGAAATCTTGTGGTCTGCAGTTGTACAGTTGTATAGAAACCCCATCACCGCGATCGTTACTAAGCTGTCAGCCCGATACCTGTCACACGTAACTCGTTACGCAACTCGTGCGCAACCAACCCGTTGATCGACTACAAGACGAGAAATGTGCGAACGCAGTTTATTAATCTTGTAAAAGAACACGTTACCAAGATGAGGCTCTATATTATGTAGAGTCTTTGCCACGTCTTTGTACATAAAATTAATAAAAAAAATAATGGAAAACATACTTTTTACTTATGCAGCCAGTTACTTATTAAAAGGGATTAACACTTACTAAATACAAATTAAGAAAACATTTTTGTATAGTGAATGCCGCGATAGAAACTATTGGCTGTTTACACTGAAAACAATTGATGGATGCCATTAAGTATATTTTTAAAAAAGTATTTAAAGTATTTTTTAATAAAGCGGCCAGTTCTTTTTCAAAATGAATTAATTGTTTTTATTAAAACCTATTATTATTTTATTGTAATCCTGTATTTTTTTGTTCGATTTCGGCGAAGTTCATTCCAATTCTTTTTTTTTTTTGCTTTTCTCCAAGGATGTAATAAGTACTACCGTACGTAAATATAAACTACCTTTTATAGCAGAAAACATCTTTTTTTAACCGACTTCAAAAAAGGAGGAGGTTCTCAATTCGACGCGTATGTTTTTTTTTTTTATTACGAAAAGACAGAAAAAATGGGCGAGGGTAACATAATACTAACAGTTTTATAAGTCGAGCAAGTATTTTCTTCGGTAACTTAACTTTGCTTGCCTTGACCGGAAATTCCAACATTATCATGATCAATAAGATGGTTATCTTAACTAACTCTTGACTGCTCAGAGTAGGTTATTTGATAGATTTTAATTTTACTCAACATTTTTCCCACATTCCTAAGTTTTTTTGGTATAATTTTTACTTTAATCAATATTTAAAACGTTTCACTAATTCCAAAACCCTTTTATTGCTATTTTTTAACATACATGTGGTCGTCAAATCTAATTTATACAAAGGCAAGCTTATTCAATTAAAAGATCTCTTCTAGAACCTAAATATACGCTGAAAATTAGATTGCTTTTATTTTTAAACACAAAATCCACATTATTTCGAATCAGTACCCATAGTGCAATATTCAATGTAAGAAGAATACAAACGCTATCAAGTCGTTGACAATAAATTACATTGCATGCGTGGGAGCACGTCAGATGAATACTGATGCACAGAACTAGTTGCTGCTATCGGGCGGTTGTGAAAAGGGAGCAATGGTCTCTCAATATCTATGTTTTACTATAAACAATCTATAGCCTCATTCACGCCAAATAGGCATGTAAGAGTGTCGGTGGCTAAGTGGCTAGGACTGTTGACTTCGATTCGGAAGTTCGCAGGTTCAAGCCTCGGCACGTACCGATGTGTTTTCGATTTTCGAATTCATATGTATGTTTATTTACATAGTGAGGACACATGCACACACCTGCGAAGAAATTCAAAGGTTGTGTGTGATGATGATGAATGACCAACCCGCACGGGGCCAGCGTGGTCGACTAAGGCCTATTCATCCTGATTTCAGGGTAGGCTCGAGCCCCTCGGTGGGGACATATATGAGCTGTTGAGCTAAAAATATTTTATTTTTTAAAAGATGCGACGAAACAAATGGTTTTTATTTGAAGTAAGATTTTACAAATCATATCATTTTTCGACGTCAAATGAAGTTAATAAGTTTTGCTGAAACCAATAATACTGGCTCTCGTCTCACACTATTTAAGAATGAACTCTTCTTTAAAGAGGCTATGATTCTTATAATATCCTTTACAATGCCTTCCTCTAATTGCATACTTCGTTTGCACTCTTTGTTATATGAATCAAATTGTACAAAATAATAATTTTTGTAAAATAGTTTGAAAAGATGCAACGCCTGTGGAGTTTCTTCCGGCGGGTTCTTCTCCACAGAAGACAGCCAAATTGTGAACCCGCCTCGACGTCGAAAAATTATTTGTAAAATCTTACTTCGAATAAAACATATTTCATTTTCATTTTCATTTTCACTCATAAACTTTCGCCTTTTTAATATTTGTGTGATTCTGATGAACAAGGGCGCATGGCCGCATGCCGTCTTCCCACAGTGTGCGCAATGCCCTCGTTGACATTTCACAACGGATAGGATGCGTGGGCGCAGCCGTTGTATATGGTTGTCTAAGAATGTTTATACTTCACGTTCACACCGTCTCGTGTCGGAACTACGATTTAAATTGTGAGATATTTATTGATGGACTTTTGTATCAAGTCCGGTGAAGCTTGATTATTCGTACTTTTTCGACTCAAGTATGGGTCAATTAAATAAAAAAAAGACTTGTAGGCAGAATTAAATGCCAGAATAAAATGCAATTTTTATATACCTACATATTTACTTGCATATATTTCCAAGATCAAGAACCACTTTGAGTCGTTGAGCCACTTTAGTTAATCTAGTAGGTAAGTACTTGTATGTATTTAAAATTATAGTAATCATACCAACTGAAAAAATCCACTACATACTACTGCGTTAATACATAATATTTAATTTTCTACTCAACTTAAAAAATAACAAAAAAAATAAAACATTACCGTGAGCATTACTTTTCTGTGTAACACAAAAAATCACCTGTAATTATAATATTAATAAAATTATGATATTCCATTCATTCAACTTAATATGGTGTAAACAAAAACGTATTATATTATAATTTGTAACTCGCTATCGTCGATGTATCGCAATGTATAACACGATTAGATTACACAGAGTCGTCGGACGGTGTAATATGTACATACAAAAGCCATGCAAACTGGTCCATTGTGTCTAGTTTGGTATAATAGAGCTTAATATGTGTTTGTTATTGTTGGAAATCGATTGAATTGTAAATATACTCGTTTCAAATTTAATACAATCAACCGTATTATATTATTACTTTATATTTTACTAGCTTTCCTACGCGGCTCCGCCCGCGTTATCAGTTTTTACCGTGGGAATAAGGAATTTTCCCGCGGTAAAAGGTGCCTATGTTCTTTCCTAAGGTCTAGTGCCAAGTTTCATTAAAATCGGTTCAGTAGTTTCGGAGCCCATCAATAGGAATATTTAATTTATTTACACCTTGGGTTACATTATTGGAGGATCCTTTTTTTAAATAGAATATAGCTTGTGATGCCCGAGAATAGTGTAGCTTCCTTCCCAACAGTAAAATGATTATTGAAATCGGTTCAGTAGTACCGGCCGGGCCTATTCAATTCTAACAAAAAAAAAACCTTCCAATCGTCAGTCGAAAGACGTCCACTGCTGGACAAAGGCCTTCCCCAAAGTCCCCACAAAAGTAATATGTGCCTTAATAATAGGTTTAGGTTTTGCTTCACAGATGTTCCAGACTTTCTAACAAAATTAGCATTGATTTTTTTTTAAACTTGATAAAAAAAAAGTGTTTTTTTTTCCATACGTAGAACTTGTCTCGAACACCAATCCCATTAAAACGAACTAGTAATTCTACTATTGTATAACATTTGTAGTAAACATGCACCAATCTGGGCCTCATTTAAATAATCATTAATACATAATTACCTACTTCATTTATGCAACAACAGCCTAACATTACATTAACTCTTACATTAACTTAGACTCATCTTTTAAATTTAAGCAGAAACATTATAAACGTAATTATTTATTACTAAGAGGATTAGGCGTTTGATTCTAATAATTTATATATCGCACTTCTAAGCATTGAAATTGATTTTATTTTCAATGATTTTTAAATTACGCCGACTAAGTATGAATTAGATAATGCCAATGCCCTCCCAATTATTATAATATGGGAGTCTATGTAGTTCTGTTTACTGATATTATATGATATATAATATAATATAATAATATATAATATCAGTAAATATATTATATAGAATTTTTACAATAATATTAACAGGTTATTAACCGTTATCATTGTTAATAAATAGTGCAACAAGATGTCTTCATTCGGTCGCACATCTACAAAAAAAGAATCACTGAGGCGCCTGGGTGTGACATGCTTGTATAATAACTACATCCGTAGATAGAAGCCGGAACCGACGGCTTTACCTGCCTTCCGAAGCGCGGGATCGTCTTTCTTTTCGGACAATCAGGTGATTCAGCCTGCAATATCCTCACAAAACTGGGGAAAGTTTCACAAAGTGATATTTGTTTGATGAATCCCCACCGGGATTCGAAGTAATTCGAACTCGGGACCTAAGATTGTTGAATAAATAATAATAAAAAAAAAAAGTACAACAAACAAACAGTTATACGCTCGCCTCACAGGCGAGCGTATAACTGTTTGTGAATATGCACTTTTAGAGTTTGGCAAATGAAAGTAAACAATGAAAAAACGCGGCAAATTTTAAAAAAATTCAACCCCTATTCTATAGATTTACCTAATTTGATATTAATTTATTTATTTATTTATTTATTTTGAATTGACCTATGCTTGTGTCGAAAAGGTACGACCAATCAAGCTTCACCGGACTTAGATATTTATTTATTTTTTCTATGTAACTTTGTTGCCAGTACAACGTTTTTTCTAATTTCATCAATTGTCTACTTTCATTTACCAAACTGTAACAAAAACAGTAGAATAGATCCCCAATACGAACGCTGTTATAGCGTGCAGTTGCTTACCGAAGCATGCAAACAGACACTCCATCATGTTGCTAATGTTAATTTAATCACAATATCTATCATTTCGCAAGCTGATCGCAATTTTGAATCATAATCATGATTAAAATACGTTTATCAATGAAATGCTTGTGTAACATTTGTAACCGACTACAAAAGAGGAGAAGGATCTCAATTCGACTGCTAGCAGTGGATGTCTTTCGGTCGAAATGATGGTGATGTGATGATATTAGCTGGCACCGACTCCAAGTGAAAGTTTATAACAATGTCTTGTCTACACATGTTTATAATAATATGCTGTTACTACTTATCAAGAAATTTATTAGCCATATTAAATTTCTATGCTTTCAGCTAGATTTTTATTTTATTTTCAACCTTTTAGTGTAGGACAGGATATTTGAAGGAGGTTTTTTTTTTTAATTATCTTTTTGCATTGAATGTCTATGAATTTATTAAGCAATATTATAACTATCCGAGGTTACTCTTTTGCTTTTTTAACTAAACAAATTTTCCTCAGGTAAAATTTGATTAGTTGTCTACTAATTTCGCGCTTTATTCATAAATTTTCCAAACATCAAACTCATTTCAGTCGAATATAATGTTTATTAGTAATTGCGTTAATAGTAGTGAGAAAAGGAGGAACTTTTTAAATAGATAAACCTCGCATTAACTCTCACAAAAAACAATAAAAACTATGCAGACACTGATCACAGATTAGCTAAATATAGCCCCGCTGACCACAGTAATTGAACAGCCAATCAGCTAGCAATGCGCGTACGCATTCAGAATATGATTAGGTAGCTCTCTAAGTTGCAAATATAGGCAGATAATTATTTGCAAAGTCCCACCAACTTAACTTTGCAGATGTGAGCGCCGCCACCGGCTCTGTCGTTGAGTCAATTGCCGGTAAAATGACTTGCTAATTATTAGTTCTGGTTTTCGCCGGCAGCACAAAAAAGTTGGGTGTTAGGTGTTTGTAGAAAGTAAGAATACAAAAGTGTGTAAGTGAGAGTAAAGTGATGGATACGATTGTCGCATAAACCATTATTTTTATAAAACTTATTTCTTATTGTTATTTTCACTTAGTATTTTGCAGATCGCAAGATTTATTCATTCATAGGAGTCGATCAAAAAACTAAAAGTTTTGCACAACCTACATGGTAACCACTACACCACGAAGAACATAGCGGAAGCGTCAAAATTCGTC
This sequence comes from Teleiodes luculella, assembly GCA_948473455.1. Lineage (NCBI taxonomy): Eukaryota > Metazoa > Arthropoda > Insecta > Lepidoptera > Gelechiidae > Teleiodes > Teleiodes luculella. The sequence goes on along the minus strand of OX419600.1, from coordinate 10,079,106 downwards.
ATTGCTAGCTTATGTATTATTTAAATCTTTTACTTATCAATCACACACGATTAATTAATTATACTAGAAGTCGTTACACTTTTACACAGAATTAATAAGTTTTTTTTTTCTCCAACAATTTTTACAATAATTAAAATAAGAAAATTGTAGGAGACTGGTGCCTAAACTAGACGGGTCTGTATTTCAGGACACCAGCAGCACCCTCCTCTCAGTACTGTCATGTAATCAATTAATAAAGCTTGTATCTAAACATGTACTGTAAAAATCATAAATATATTCACAAAATGCTAGAATACAATATTTTTAACTCTCAATCTCATCTTTGAATCTATCTATCTCACCCATTTTTAATCTTAAAAAAATGTGTTTTAAATATTTATAACGATTTTGTTATTAAACTAAACGTAATGCATTGACGATGATAGTGTAAATATCACGTAAGCGTCACTTGACACCAAAGCCAAAGATGTAACCGAGATGAAGCGAACATTTCCTACGTTTACTATGAAAGTGGTTGCGTCATATGACCTTTTGTATTCTGCACGCTACGCTATATGTATAGTTAGTTAGGTATAACTATGTACATTATATTTATACTTAGTCTTGTGTACTGTAATTTTTTCTAGTTGAGAAAAAACACACTACACGTTTCTCGTAGCCAGTTGCTACGCCTCCGTAGCAAAATGCTACGAAATACTAGGAATGCATAATGGCGTAAAAGTTGTTTAATTAATGTCTTAGTTGACCCGCCAAACAATTTTGACAACCGAATAAAGTATAAAGAAACAAAAAATACAAAAATCGACAAATCCTTTTTATATTTATTATGTCTTAGTTGACCCGCCAAACAATTTTGACAACCGAATAAAGTATAAAGAAACAAAAAATACAAAAATCGACAAATCCTTTTTATATTTATTACAAAACTTCCATAAAAACTTATATATCTGCTCAGAACTAAAATAAATAACTTAGCCTTACAAACGTTCTCTGAAGACACAAAAACATCATTTCCTGGTGGGTTTCCTCATTCCTCTGTCAGAGTCAAGGGTGTGCAACCGGTTTCTTAATAATAATTCAGTACAGTTTGAAGCCAAAGCATAATACTGCACAAACTTGTACGTATTTTGCTGACTTTACATACACATTCTACGAGTAATACCAAAATTCTGGTAAAATAAATTGAATTGATTAAAAGTAATAAAAAGTCTTGTAAAATAATCTGTTAAATATCTAACTCTTCAAAAATGAAATGGATGATATATAAACATAAAGCATTATAAAATTCCGTTACATTATTAACAAAAAAATACTCTTTAAGTCTGTTACATATCTTAAATAGAATATATTAACAACAAGTGGTTGTATGTAATAAATAGTCGTCTTTAGACTGTCCTATGTTGCTTTATTTAAATTTTGGTAGCCTTTTTTTATGGTGTGTCTTGTATTGTATTGTAAGAGTCGCAGGCCTTGACTAGTGGGTTGTTCAGTTTCAAATATTTGACTAATGAATGGGTGTGCGTGCTGACAAGTAAAAAAACTATCATGAATTATGCTATGTGTACCTGTATACTTGTAACCTATCTCATATAATTTATTTTAAAAAAAGGGTCACGACTTTCATACAAATATTGCAAAAGCTTGAAAGTTACCAAAGTTTTATTTATTCTCTTTAAAAATGTTGATGAATTTAGTAGAAAGGTACTAATTAGTTCGTTATGTCAGCAAAAGTCTCCCTGTATCCTGATCCTTCTGGATCATCCAGGAAAAATTCTACGGCTCCCCCATGACATAAATAAATAATAGCAGCCCCGTTAGCATTAAGCACTCTAATAATAAGAGATTATCTCACACTTATGTTGAATAGCTGTGACAAAGCCGCTAACATTTGAAATGAAATATCTTAGTTCGAACAGCTGACTTCGAGAAGACCATATTGACAAGAATATTTTTCTCTAACAAAATTAATAACCATTTTAAAAGTTTGCATTACTAACCTACAAAAATAATTGCAGGGTATAATTTATTCGTTAAATAGGTAACAAATTACCAAAACTAGATTTTGAAAATGTGGGTCGAACGTATATAGATGTTCGAAATTCGAATAGGCTGCGCCCGCGCCGGCGGCCTTGTTTCCGCTCGCTGGTTCTGTGGTGTGTCGCATCCTCAATTTGTATTGATCCGTTAAATTGTTTATTCAAATTTTACTATGAGCTATCTGACCACCGCACTAAAAAAAAAGGTAAAAAATAAAACGTAACTTTGAGAAAAAAAGGGCTTTTTATCTTTACCTTTACTTATTGGAGTAGTTTAGGAGATAATATGAAGAATAAAATTTTAAACGACATTATTGTTCCTGCTTTTTTTCAGGTGAGGAACCATTCACCTTTATTTCAGGGTAGGCTCGAGCCGCTCGCTGGGGACATATATTAGCGTATATCCATGGTCTAAGAAAACAAGGTCTAACTACTAGACCACGTGACTGACAAAAATCTACGTCATCTTGCGCTGTTCGTCCTTGTCGAATGCGTGTTAATAGACAAGGATGAACAGCGAAAAATGACGTAGGCTCGTGTCAGTCACGTGGTCTAACGGTTAGACCTTGTTTTCTTGGACCATGCGTATATCCGAAAAATATTTTGTTTCATTCAGCACATCACAGTTTATCAAACTTTTTTAAACATCTCTAAGATTGGATGTTTCTTACTCAATCACGCAAAAACGGAATGGACTAATTCGACTTTTTGGTATGTAGATAGTTTTTATCTAAATTAAGACATTGGATACTTGCTATTCCGGAAAAATGTGTTAACACAAACAACGCGAGCGAAGGCGATAGGCCGACAGCTAGAATTTGAAAACAATTGAATTACGAAGTAAGTACATCTAATCAAATGACATTTCCAAGGAATGTTCCAGCTGTTACAACCAAACCCAGCTGATCGCGTGAAAGCAATAACCTTGGAGCGACGTCGCGGCGTGAATGGGCAAGGCTCGGTTGGCATAGACGAGTGACCTACAAACGTCAATACTAGCGAACTGTATTCGATATTTTTCTAGCGGTACATACCTACTAAGCATTGTCGCGGCTACTGACAGAATCAATCGGATACCTTTGCTTCCTTAATCATGTTACAATGTTACGAAAGTTAGCGCTCATTCACTTTTTGACATTAATCTTCGGCGGCCATATTGTTTTAATTATGACGTACGAGTAAATGCGAAAAAAAAATTTCATGTTACTTTCGGGGAAACGGATTTCTAGCATTTAACGAGGGAAACGGATTTCAAAATGTTTTACCTACTTTCCTGCAATGAATGACAAGAATGTTGGATTTTCTTTTTGGTTAAAATATTGTTGGTACCTACCTTGATTTTTACTTATCTTGAATTTATTTCAAATATTTTTGTTACTGTACATATTTTCAAAAACTACTACCCAATTTTCTATAGAACTCATGATGCATAGATACTAAAATCGTAATACTAGTTTGATTTCTAAAATTATCACCACACGAGAAAAAAAGTGCCCTACCCACCTTTCCGCAATTTCCTTAACTTTTTTATTGATTTTGTTCTGGTCCAGCCACAAGCACGAGAAAGTAAAATACACAAAAAGTGGTCGGGCCAGTTTCTCCCGCCAAAACGGAGATCACTGACCGATTGACATTCGGAGCCGAGAGGCAATGGTTCGACACACATACAGCCTCATAAATAAAAACGAATTTTATGGCCCGCCGCGCCGGGTTGATAAAATAAAAAGCTTAGATAGAATCCGTGATAGGAATGAATAGACCTTTTATCTGTGAAATTAAATGAAATAAGAGAAATTACGACAAGATTATAATTAATGAATTGGCAGAAGAACAGACATTGAATAAAACTATAAATTAAACACAGAATTAGATGACTCATAAAATGTATACTTACAGAAAAGTGATTGTAAATCAGAACGGTTATTACTATAAGTAATTACTTTATAAAGCTTTCCAACGAAGCATTATTGAATATAATACTTCTCGACTCACGCATAGTACAACTTTTTTTTTTTGATGATAGAGATAGTTTACAATATAGGTAATCTAATTTATCAGTTAATATACTCGTATTATATTATGGTTATTCTGTTCTAAAATCAAACGTATGATAAGATGATCACATCAAGCTAAAATCTAATTAAACATGAGTGAGGGCGCTGATCTTTATAAAAAATCTGCCGAAAATAACGTTTTGTAAAACTTCGGTATTATAATTAGATCTTTGTCGGTCTACAAAGGCAAATATACACGACGACGACGACGACGGTTCGTCGGTTCTACAAGTTTATTAGAAGACGTATGTAAATGCATGCAACCAGTTCTAAGGCTATATTACGGCACTAGAGTGTGGCAGGACGACATTCTGGCACCAGCAGGGTAATTACATTGATAAATAAATGCATCAGAACTAGTCTAAGCCCGGTGCAATAAATAAAGATTATGTAGAGACGATATCTAGTCTAATTACAAAAAGAAGAGAGAGACAAAATTTTCGAATAAGGATATGTTTATTTGACGGAGTACATACCTATAACGTTACTAAAGAAATATGACGGATGACGGAAGTCGTCACAACTAAACTCTTCTGATGGGTCCATAGTCTTACAAGTTAGGCGCACCCATGGTCCAAGAAAACAAGGTCTTACAATTAGACCACGAGACTGACACAAGCCTACGTCATTTTGCGCTGTTCATCCTTGCCTATTACACGCATTCGAAAAGGATGAATAGGCAAAATGACGTAGAAATGACGTAGGCTCGTGTCAGTCACATGGTCTAATTGTAAGACCTTGTTTTCTTGGACCATGAGCGCACCAAACCGCAAAAAAAAGTGTTTTTTAAATAAATCTTTATTTACAAAATTTAGCTACATTGACAAATTCAATTTAAATAATTATTAATTATATTTTCAAAAAGCATCTTCTACAGCTAAAGTCCTCACGCTAAAGTCCACATGCCAAGAAATATCCTTAACAATTTGTATTAAGATGCAATGTGTAAAAAATTTAATAAAACCATTTTTTCAGATGAACGTTGACTAAACAAAAACTGATATTTATTTATAAAATTATTCACGTATTTGAGGCTTACAATTTATTATAATATGCGACCAGCGATTTGACATTTATTTTTAACAATAAAACATTATACGAAAATACACAATACAACATCGTAAAAACTTACGTGCAACAGTTATTTCGCCACTAAAAATTTCTGTCTAGTAAAATACTGACCAATTAAAAATTACAACTCGCAAAGTGCAAAGGAAATGTAATTTCACACGCGATTAAATGAAAATAAGAAATAATTAACATAGTGTCACGCACATACGGCATTTAAATATTTATCAGTCATGAAATCTCGTAACTACAGCTATTTACAACATGTACAGATAACTATGTCATTAAAGATTTAGAACATTTTCTTCTTTTTTCAAATTGAAATAGATTGTACTGTAAATTCAAATGTTTCGAAAACAAACTCCTCAATCCGTTTTGAAAAAATCTTAGACCGAGCTTTCGAAATCCCAAAAATTCATGTGGTAAGGTCAAAAGAATACTTCATTATGTCCGTAACACTTAAAACTGGAAACCGGCTCACAGAGTCGTGGGAGCCATCTTTATGTTAATTCCCTCAATAAGCGATGTACCAACACACTCTCGTTATTGTTAATTTATAAACTGCTCAGTAACTTGCGCCAATCATTTACAATTATCTTCGGGGGAGATTTTGTAATAGTAAATATTACACATAAGTAAATAGTAAGCAAGCAATAAGTTACATACATACATATAGGTTGCTAAAACTGTATAAAATAATAATTTAAAATTTTGTAAAAATATTTTGAAAAGAAGCAAAACGCCTGTGGAGTTTCTTCCGGCGAGAAGACAGCCAAATTGTAAACTCGCCTTGACGTCGAAAAGTGATTTGTAATTTTTTTGTTTTTCTTTTAACTTTTATAAATAAAGTCAGTGCGTGAATTTTTTACACGCAGTCAGTATAGTTAACGGATCCCACTTAAAAAAAAAGTTACAAAGTTACCACCCCTTAGTGGATGACTTTATAAAATAATATGTCACAAATATTATGTTTAAAAAGTGTACGTATGTATATCGAGAATATTGAATCTCGATTCAAGGAAGTAAAAGTATTTTTTTTCAATTTTTTTCGTAATCATACCGCCACCAGCCTACAAAACCTCGGGATTATAGCAACACCTCCCAATCAAGAGAGAGCCTTTAGTCCACCAGTGGGCTGGTAATTAACTAATTACCGTTGCACTTACATAAACATTGGCTATGCTAATACCAGGCAAGTAGCACGCCGGAGGAATGCGGGCTTCGGCGCGACACGTATGGCCGACGACTTCGACGTACTATGTACTAACTAGCCCCGTGTACCCAATATCGATAGCTACTGGCTATTATAGTCTCTAATGAAAAGGGTTATAAAGGTTTTGGATTTAGTGAGATTTCATGTGTATTTCTTTTGGCGTCTATATAATTGGACAATGCGGAATACTCTCTGATAGGTAGAGACCTTTTTTATTTAATCAAAAACAGCAAGTAAATTAAAACCTAACATCAACTAATACATTAGAATATACTATATTGCACACAAAATACAAAAAAAAATTACAATAACTTAAAACTAAAGGGTACAAAAAGGCAAAAGAAATGTTTATCAGGCAACCCTAATTAATACTTAACAGAATATAACAAAACAACAATGAATATTTAAATCAAAACTACTTCATACTAAATATCACCTATATTAAGTTCAACGAAAAAGGAAGTGCGAAAGAAATCGCTGACTTTTCAAAGTGTGTGTGTATTGTCTTAAGGGCCATAGCTATAGGAAGATAAGTAAACATTTTTCCAGAGACAATTTGTTTTACTACGCTAGTATTATATAATAATGTACGTTTTATATACAATCAAGAAAAATAAACTTGTTTACATCAATTTATTGTTTCTAACATTTTTCAGATAATAATATGTAAGTAGGTAATAATCACTTAGACAACAAATTTTGATAATTTTAGTCTATCTGGAATAATAATGTGTAGCAATTTATAATAATGTGTAGTAAGCGCGAAAGATTCAAACAAACCATATCTGGAATAAATTTTTGCATTTCTCTGTTAACTTATTTTTGTGCATTAAAGTGTTTACAAAAAGAAAGCATTTCTTCAATCGTAGTTCATTCATATTATCTTGTTCTTTGTACATAAATACTTTCACATTAAAGATATAAATTAAAGTTATTTGTATTGGTTTTCATCGACAGGACGTTTTGTAACCCGGTCATTATGCGCGTAAAGGTTTTCTCTTAAAGCTTGAACAGAAAAATGAAGAGGGCGCTACATGCGAAATATTTTTTTTATGTGTGTCTGGCAACAATCGCTATTATATTTTGTTACATTGAATTTCCCCAGTATTGCCGTACAATTTTCCAGTCGAACTTTACCTCACCCTTAAATAAGTACTGTGTAGTCAGTGCCAATTAAGGAGCGTAAGGTGTTAATGTATGCGCGAATTGCTGCGGAGCTATGCGAAGAAGTGCGGAGGTTTACCTACTCTCAGAATAAAGCTTGTAGCTTGCTATTTGTTTTTTCAATATACAAAGGGTTCAGTAATATCTTACTTCAACAGCCACGCCAGGGAGAGCGTCGGTGGCCTAGTGGTTACTAGAGGCTAGGTCCATGGCAGGCGCGGGTTCACGTCTCGGCACGTACCAACGTGTTTTCGATTTTCGAATTCATAGGTATGTTTAATCGACGCTGCGAAACCTGCACACACCTGCGAAGTAATTAAAAGTTTGTGTGTAAAGTCTAACAACCCGCACTGGGCCAGCGTGGGCCTAAGGCCTTTTTACTCTGATTCGGTTTAGGCTCGAGCCCCTTGGTGGGGACTATATTGGCTGTTAACGATAATACGAGTAGCCACTGCAGATTTAATTATTCTCCTTTGGTCGGGTGGGATTGCTATGATCCCCAGACTTACAGATGAAAACATGATTTTATTAATAATTAATTTTAAATTGTGTTCTATTTATTAGTAAATAAAATTATAGGTAGTTTCCAAAAAAATATTTAACTATAAAGCTACATGTTTCTGAGTACCTACTTGATCTCGTTGTATTGTAGGTATAATAATGGTAGATGTTTAAAAACATGCGTGTCTATCTCTATATTTCTATAACATCTTCGTATTTATGATACTTAACTTCGAATGTGATAATATTAATAAATATATAATATATGTGGGGACACCTCACACACGGCCATCTGACCCCAAACTAGGCAGAGCCTGTACTATGGGTGTCAGTGTGTCAGTCAGTGCGATTGTCCAGCCAAAAGTACTATACAAAACACATGACACACATGAACGAAAAATATGATATTACCAAAAACATGTATTTAAATTAAAATCATAATATTTTTCGTTAGATCAGTAAGATTCGAATGGCAATTTATGTAATGTTAAACAGACAAATTTCGAAACCAATTTTCAATTTCAAATCGATTCGAATTCCGAAGTAAATTTCGCTTAGCATACATGTTGCCGCTCTAGAGCAATCAAGTGCGAAAACTTGTCAGAGTAGTAACGAAATGTTCGAGCATAGCAAATTTTTATTACTTGTATTTATTGCCTACTTTACATTTACTATTTATAAGAACTCAGAAAGACCGAAAGTCCTAATTAAATCTATGGAAAATTGTAAGCTTCACGGCTATCTCTGCACTCGTCAAAAAAATTCTGCCAAAAAATCACAATTATTTTTATTTAGTTTCAATAACAATCTATTTCAAATTGTATATTGTTTAAAATACAAATAGTCAAATATTATAAATTAAACCTTATAAATTATAAAAGCAATAAACGAAACAAAAAAAACTTAATTAGCATTAAAAGCAAAAAAAACAGATACAGACAGAAGTCTCTACATCACTGGATTTCTTGCGTACGCGCACCGTGACTACTGCCAATTATTTTCGTATCTATTTCTATAATTTTAAAGCACAATTTCGTTCATTTGTTTAAAAACTATGATCACGAGGCGTCACTAAACGCTATTGCCGTGTTTATGCAATAATACAATCAGAATGAGCGTATTAATGTTAAAAACGTGGTAATCTTTTTGTTTAATTCAAAGTATGAATAAATTATTTTATAGGAAGTTATTAACTATAAGCGGTATTGATTGATGAGTAACTTTTTAGAGTTCTTGTTATATCGTTCATCAAAAAATCATTCGCTTCATGATTCTGCTAAATAAGCAAACCCAAAATTAATTACAATTAACATTTTATGTATACCTTAGAAAATGGTCAAAATCATATTATTTTTATTCAAATTAGTCGGCTTAAAAAACAAACACACGGCACGCATGGTGTTTTGACTAAATTTATCATGCGATAAATAATTGCTTAAGTTTTAAATCACAACCTAACTTTCCTACTTTCCAAATCTATTCAGTCGTTTCAGTGAAATCTTGACACACCGACAAAAATCTATGCTTACCAAAGATAATTTGTGAAAATTTCAGCGATAAGCGCCTTAAAAAGACATTGTTTATTTCAATCAGCCTCTGGCATAATATCTCGCCGATCGTCAGCCAATCCGCGCGCGTTCGAAATACAAATGATTCGCCGTCACTTTCTCACCGTAACGGGTCGAGCAGGCGCGGTGCATTCCGGAGCCTTGCAACATTGCGATTGCACCGAGATTGAGGCTGTGCCAAGCCTGCAGCCTGCAGCCTGCTAATGTAGCGGTGATTTTATATGAGGCGATCGATGTAAGAATGTCATAGGGCTAAAAATATCATGGTGACTGAACTAATAACATTATACGTCCTTTTATTTCTAGGTATAGACCTATACCTGCAGTCCTGCCTATGATAATTTTTACTTAACTTTTATAATTAAAAGCTTTTTGATAAAAATAGGATCGAGATTTTCTTTAAATATTCTAGAGATAAGAACCTGATATGAACAAGATATGAACCCGTTTTCTCGTCCACTGCTATAACTACGTATACCAGAAATGCCAGAAAAAAATATAAACCAGAAGCAACAAATGTACCAGAAAAGTAAAATGCTATGGGTTAATATGCTATACGGACTTTAAGAAGAGAAGAAGTTTCAAGTCAAAAATCCCAAACAGTAAAACAATGAACCCATGAGTCCTCTAGAAGAACTCTGACCTATTCTTTGGATTAATCAGGGGAAAAACTAGTTTAATATGCCATGGTAAATGTACGGATATGGCGATACGGACTTTGAGAAAAGCACCTTGTCGAGACTACCGAACATTTTTGACAACGAACGCATAGGTCCTTTCAAAAGGATTCAAACTTTGGATATCATCAGGGGCACAGAAATAATTTAATACTATAACTATAGAAAAACAATTTGGACTATAGTGCCGTCATTATCAGATAAAGACCTGCAGTTACAAACAGTCCTGTTCCTCGCCAATGCCAGAGAATAAAAACATTACAAATACCCGATACTTTCCTCGGTCTTATGAATTATCTGTCGGCACGTTGCAAAATGCCGGCAACATATCATTACTATTCATAATACGTGCCAGCTCGTTACTTCAAATACACGATAAGTGTAAAACTGTACTGGAACGATCGAGCGTTCGTCAATATCTTATTTCTGGTTATGATCGATGTTTCAAGATTTTCGATTTAGAGTGTTTTTTAGATTTTCTTACTAAAATTAATAATAATATAATAAAAATAATAAATTTACTTAATTATGATGACGCCACGATGTAATAAAATAACGTCAAAATTATGATGGTTTATCGTCAGGGCCGATTTTTTGTGTGTTTACAGCTTTTACGCCGAAACAGCTAAACAGCTTTGGATTAAATTTGGCAGGTTAATTAAATGATAGATTCAGAATATTGAAAATAAAGTAAATAAATAGTCAAGCTAAACATGAGTTAATTTAATATTACATGGGTATTTTTAAAATAAATATTGACCATCAATATCGACATTTCTCTGTTTCTACCAGATTATCAACAGCTAGACTATGGGGACTCTATTGCAAAGTAATAGAGATACTTTTTCGTTAAAGGTGGTTTGTAGATAATGAGTGAAAGATGTATATTATTTTCTCCATGGTGGTCGGTTATGTATTGTGACGTCAGAGTAAAATCAAAATTGGCTTACAATCGTCACCTAACACAGAACCGTCTTACTACAAAAAAGTTAAACATGCTTTTTTAAACCCGTGTTTAAAAAAGCTTCTACGAGATTTTATATAGGTACCTACAAGATTTTCAAATATGTTTTCGACATGTATCTTAATGTGGTCAGATCAAAGCTGTTTTATGAAGTATTTATGGGAATAAGCTGTTTAATAACGTAGTTTAATTTTTTATTTGATTGTAATAATTCTTCTATTACTATCTAATCTATAAATTTAAATTTTATTTTCCAATAAAGTGTCGTAAATTCTACTCTAGGCAGATTGGGGATTGCAGTTGTTGTAGGATAATCAGCTGTCTATTATCTGGATTCTTCTCGATTTTCGAACTGATAAGAAGTATATTAGAGCGTCGGTGGCCAAGTTGCTGGGGCCGTTGACTTCCATTCGGAACTTCGGTAGTTCAAGCCTCGGCATGTACCAATGTGTTTTACTTTTTCGAATTCATATATACGTTTACTCGACGCTCTTACGGTGAAGGAAAACATCGTGAGGAAACCTGCAAAAACCTGCAAATAAACGCAAAGGTTGTGTGTGAAGTTGACCAACCCGCACTGGGCCAGCGTGGTCAACTAAGGCCTGTACACCCTGATTTCAGGGTAGGCTCGAGCCCCTCGGTGGGAAGCATGTATGAGGTGTTAACGACAATTATCCGGATTCCTATAGCCGCCTCGTAAATACGATATGCACGCACGAGATTGTGTTGGTCCTAATTCTAAGCAATGTACGTACAACACACTTCATAAAAGCAAAAAAAAGAAATGACTATTGAGAAATTGAGCTCAATGTTATGAAACATAAACAGTAGGTACTATAGATTTCCCAATTTCACGCCACGATTCGTGGTCAATACAAATCGAATAAAAATTATGTAAACAAAACTTTTCTTTCCGTTCCGTTTGAATATTAACGTTTAAACAGTATCAGTTATAAAATCATACTAATATTATAAAGAGGAAAGATTTGTATTTTTGTGTGTGTATGTTTGTAATAAATAAACTCAAAAACTACTGAACCGATTTCAAAAATTCTTTCACCATTAGAAAGCTACATTCACCCTGAGTAATATTAGGCTACCTTTTATTGCGGGGAAAATGCCTCATTCCCACGGAAAATCTGTTAACGCGAGCGGCGCCGCGGCGAAAAGCTAGTAAATATATTATAATTTTCTTTATAAATGTATAATCTGTTCTATTTCTAATCTGAGTTTGAAACAATTATCTAAATTATGGCGAATTCTAAAGGTACCTTGTTGTCAGTTTTAGCTTCTGTTATTCTTAAATACTTTTGGTCACTAGTTGTTACTACAATTATGTTTGTTGTAACAACTAGGTAACCAAAATTATTTTTAGGTAATAAAATTATTATGTTTGTTTGTTTGATAAATATGCATGTAAGTATGTATAAGTAGTTTATTTAATATCTACCTATGTAATTATTAAGTATTATGTGCCATATGTATGTATTATATAATGTATAATTTTTTTGTATTTTATGTATTTTCATTAGTATGTATGTAGTCTATTAATTACATTATTGAATAGCCTCAACCCGCTCAATCTTTTCTGTGCGCGATCTCCAACTTAAAGGTTGCCTGGTAGAGATTGCTACCTTAGCAATAAGGCCGCCTTTTGACTCTTGTATTTGTTTAAAATGTTTCTTTTGTAAATGTTTATTTTTGGTGTCAATAAAGAATATTGTATTGTATTGTATTGTTACGTATGTAGATTACAGAAAAATCAAATTCCATATACACAATAAGTTCCTTTATTCTGAGAACACGTTACATACACTTGATATTCTTTTTATATGTTCGTAATACTTTTTCAGTTTTATTAGGACCATTTGCAATTTTATTACACTTCTACTACTGAAGTATAAAAATTAGTACGACTAAAAAACTTGTATACACTTTATTTTTCACTAGTTATCCGCCCGTGGTTTCGCCTACGTTATTAATAAGTATTTCGCGTACTAATGAGGTTTAATGCCCGCTGCAAAAAGTTATAAAGTACTTTTTTGACTTACAAAGAGAAAGAAAAAAAAATTTATGTAATTGGGTGCAGTCATTCTGGAAATATGCGCTTGTACATTTAGGCGATTTATTTTCAGAATTATTGCACTTGGTGACATTGAATATTTAGCCAGTTAAATTGGTTAAGTGTCGTAGTTAATTGATATTCGATCACGCTTCACGGAACTGTCAAGAGTGTTGAGTATTCGTGTCCGTCGACAAGTTTTACGACAAAAAAGTGTTTTATGTTAATAATGATTTAAAGAGGTTATGTATGTCCGGGTGATTTGTATGTGTTGCACAAACAGAAAATTCCTCTTTCTTTAGCAGGACGTTCTTTAGCAGAAATGCCTTAAACCGAGTGCCGAGTAAAAGTATTTTTGTATAATACAGTTATACAAACTTAATAAAGCTTTCGTTCATAAATTTATGAGCCTTACAGCCGTTTGCACTAACCTTGTCTTAGGCTTGTCGTAGTTTAGGAAAGACCTAAGCTAACTAAAGTTTAAAAATAAATTGTTTTCACTAACAGCGTCTAATTGGGCTCATAAAGGTAGGCAAAAACTAAGCAGTTTAAAAAAAGTCTGAAGGTTACTAGCAAACAAAATTTTCATCAAATCCCACTTTAGGCGATTCTTAATTAGTGCAAACGGGTGCTAGAGTCCTAAGACGTTTAATACAGGAACGTTATAAAATATGCCATTTTACTACTAAACCACACACGTTGACATGTCCGTTATCAATAATTGGCATCCACGCGGGCACCCATACGGCACTTACAGTCAATAGGCCAATAGCCAATAGGCAGTATATAGTGTAGTTAGTTACACTACTGTTATAACGCTATAACCACGTTATAACTGTAAGGTCACACGGGGTGTGCGTTCGTGTCACGGGGTTTTAAGTTCTTAACCATCATTTACTATGTTTAGTACAGTACAGTACTTCGTTTAAAAAAAATTACAGAATGTGAAATTATGCAATAAATAAATACCAGACGGCCATCTGACCCCAAACTAGGCAGAGTCTGTACTATGGGTGTCACACAGCTGATATACATACATAATAATATATAAATACCTATACAACATCCAGACACAAGATATTATATACAAAAGCTCATCACACGAATGTTTGCCCTGGGTGGGATTCTTATATTTTTTTATTGTCCTACGCTTGTGCCAAAAAAAGTACGACCAAAGTACGACCAATCAAGTTTCACCGACCGACCAGGCTACGGGGCCGTCAACTACGATTCAAATTAAATAAAACAATATGAGATATTATGCATTACAATTTGAAAGACTTTCAATGGAAAATAGTACAAAACTCTGTGTCTGATGTCTATTTAGGTGTTCGAGCCTTCGCTTGAACCACTTGAGATTACGCTTTCTAAACGAACATCTTTTGTCTCTTTCTAACCTAGTACAATGAGTTCTACCGCGCTTTTCCAACGTTGTGACGTTAGCGCTAGGTCTCCTGCAGCGCCGGGGCCATTTTGTGATCAGTACGCTTTTAATTCTCAAGCGAATAACACGTTTCTTTCTAAGTGAAAATTTATTTTTAATTATATTTCTGTCGTCCTGGTCGACGACAAGTACGACAACAGATGTCGTCTCACTCGAGGCGTCGAGCGTCGTGTTGGTCGACCAAGTTCAACAGATGTCGTCTCACGAGGCGACGAGCGTCGTCTTGGTAGACGACAAGTACCTATGACAGAAAACATTGGCGCATGCATCAATCGTCCTCGACATTATGCCGCCCAACGTGAGACGACGACGGTGTCGCCTCATTCAACCCGCAAAGACTAAGTCTTTCGGTAATTTCCGCTCGGCGCCCTTGGCCCAGCGACGAGACGCATGCATCCTGCTGAAGCGTCAATTGGCACAACTAATGCCTCTTTTCATGAGACATCGGACAACAGACAACCGATGTCGTCTCAGTCGAAGCGACGAACGTCGTGTTGGTCGACGAAGTACAAAAGATGTCGTCTCAGTCGAAGCGACGAGCGTCGTCTTGGTCGACGACAAGTACGACAACAGATGTCGTCCCAGTCGAGGCGACGAGCGTCGTCTTGGTCGACGACAAGTACGAAACAGATGTCCTCCCAGTCGAGGCGACGAGTGTCGTCTTGGTCGACGACAATGGATTTCGCGTCGTATCATTGAGACGACAAGTACGACAACAGATGTCGTCTCAGTCGAGGCGATGAGCGGCATATTTTCTTAATGCCGTTTTAGATTGAGTCATACAAATTTTAATGGACTCCATGTTTATTTATTTATTAATTTTTCAATACATGACTGTGAAAGTCTCAACATTTGGCGAAATAGCAGCCTCCGCCTGATTGCAACAAAAGGGCTTGGATGTCGATATTTGACTCCATCGGGGACAACTTTCCCAGTGATTGGTATGGACGGTGTATTCCCTCGAAGACCTTTTCGGGGAAGAATGCTTTTCCCCGGCATTAGAGGCCAAGATCCGATTTTCCATTCCGACAGCAAACCTCATAAGAGCGTTTGAGCACACAGAAACTTCAGTATCGGAATGTTTGTATCGCCAAATCAGGCGTACATTTCAGATCTGGCCTTTAGGACGGGCACTTATTCTGCTCAAAAATTGCAGGCCTTCATAAACATTTTTATTAAATTTTGCGATGCAGTAGCATCCCTTAAACAAAGATTAACGCTGAGGAGGTCAACTTGTCCGAGCCCGCACACAATTGACAAGCTACAATCAGCTCTCACTGTAGCCAGCCTTAGTACCTTTACAAATCTAAGCGTCTACAGATTCTTTGAAGAAGCGGTGCACTCGTAACACCAGTGAAGCAGGGCAGCTCTAATCATTTATTAGCCGCAGCAGTCAGCCAAAAATTGCAAATGTGCAATAAACTTATAAAAGTATGTGCTGATACAAATATGTCTCTGAAAATAGTTGGTGGAGCTTTATGTTCGCAAAACACAAGTAATAAAGAACACATTCTTTTGAATGGATCCTTGGCTTCGGTACCAGAGGGCACATAAAACTCAGAGGTTAAACTAGTTTCGAAGCTCACTAATAGAGAATCGGCAGAAATACGACAAAGAGCACTTCGAGCTATAATTGCAGTCGCATAGTGTGAGTTAGCACAGCTACAGTCATATGAAGTAACCTACCGAACCTAACATATGACTTCATTCCTATAATTACCGAGAGAGAATTCAGATTCTCTACAGTAGATCCATATTATCTAGTAATGTAAAAGTCCAGAAGCAGTTTCAAGCTTTAAAAGTAAATAATATACTGGCTACTGTTAGCCGAACTGTTCTAAACAGCTCTTTCGGAGAAGTTTGATCTTACTCTGGGTGCCATCACCAATGACTTGCTTCAACAACGGAAAATCTTCACAGAACTTACAGATGCTCTTACTAGACACATTCGACTAATTGTGGGAAAATGAATTCTTGGACATGAATTCTAAATTCAAAAAGGACACGAATTCCTAATATCGCTACATGATGTTTGTGGAAGGCGAGTCGAAGTATAAAAAATGCATCGAAACGAAATGTCTATAAGCAATGTGTGCTATATAATATCCTACACGATATTCCACCCTGAAACTCAACTTGTTTGACGATAGTAAGCTCGTTTGCCATTCACAAGTCCTTTCCCTTCAAAAAGGGGGGGGGGGAGGGTGTGGTAAAGACGACTGGATATTTGGTAGGAAAACCTTCCAGTCACCTTTCCCAATTTCATCCAACGATCAATACCTACCGGAAGAAACTGGAAACAAAACAGTCATTTTGATCTATAGATCAGATACCTACAGTCTTTATAAGAACAACAAAAGGAAATTCAAGAGCGGGGTTACTAATAAAATGGAAATTTTTATCCATATGCTCCAATAATAAACCATCTACAAGGTTACAAATCCCATTCTTAAAGAGACCGCTAGTATCAGATCCTAATCCATTTTGCTCAAAGGAACATCAGAACATCAAACAAAAAACTCAGAATTGTCATGGTAAACAGAAAAAATGTTGGGTTCTGATGCGCTCCGTCCGAGTCGCAAATTCCGTAGTTTCATTTCAACAAAAGTCAAAACCCGTTCGCTCGAATCGCACCATATTCAACATCAAAAGGCTCAAAGGTTCTACAGCAACTTCTCTTGAATTATAGAGGTATAGGTTTTTAAAGAAGAACAAATTTTAAATGAAGATCAATATCTCTAAAACATTTATTACCAAGCCCCAGTTTACAAGAGTCATCGTCGATATATCTTGCTCGCATTCAAGGGCGCAGCTTTCGAAATGTCTTGCCTTCTGGTCGGAATTGTCTGAGAGCCATAGTTTGCAAAAACAGGCCAAATAAGTAATCGGAAATGCTCCTCAAAACCTTCTTAACACCTAGCAATAGTTTGACATACCTACGGCAGCAAATTTCAAAGGTCTGTCGAGCGCAAAAGCGTTTTCCTTAAAGATCTCAATTTCGAAGGTTCTAAGAAGAGGCTACTGGAGTAGGCTTGATTCCAGAGTTCTGCTACAGAGACTTAACGTTGCCTCTTTCGTATTGCCGTTAGGTCATCTGCAGGGTCGGACCCTCCAAAGAGTTTTAGCTCGACTACCTAAGTCGCTAATGTGTATTAGCGACTTTGTGTTACTACTGTACAAAATCGCTGTTTCCTCTTAAGCCGCAGCGGATCTATCGCGGTGGCTGGACAATTTCACAAAAGTTCCCTGATTCGAATCAATAGGTTACTGGTTTCCATGCCAACAACTATGGCACAGCGATGCCAAAAAGCTTCGGACGATGTAAGAAGTTCTAAAACGATAACGCAACCAACTAAAGAACCGATCAATCGTGTTCCAAATTGACAATTTGCACCAGCGGCCTGCGCGGCTTTAATACCAAAGCTTGCTTAGAACCAGGTCTCTAAATCCTTTGACCATAACTAAGCTCCTACTCCTCCTCAACTTCTGCCAACGCAAACGTTTTCATATAACTGCTCGCTATACCGGGTGTACAACAACCCCTACCACTCAAAGACATCAACCAATCAGGAGCGGATCACAATTCCAATATGGCTTCTGCTGTAGCCAATCATCATCGACCCAAAACCTGTATGGCCGCTCTGTTAGTAAACAAAAACTACCCAACCTTAAAATAATCCAACTCTTTGTGTTGCCATATTAAAAACATTATTGTAGTTGGCCAACGGATTGGTCCAACATGGCCAAATTCTGCCAATTTCGCGTTCGTCGCGACACCGGGGTACAACCGCCTAGGGACAGCTACTCCAATTATCTTTCTATCCGGAAATAGACATATTTGCGTTTGTAAAGTCAGCTGTGCTTCCGGTCTATGTAAGTAAAGATAATTATGGAGGACAAGAACAGCCAATTTACGAACGCACCAGCAAAGGGTGGCAATACGAATTAGGTTGAATTTTCCCCTAACCTATCTCTAATGAATGACTCATGCCCTTTGTCACCTACAACCTTTAGAAGGAACTTATATCAGCTGGTAACACTGCTTTGAGGAGGCCGGAATTACTTAATCGAACGCTTTGCCCGCCTCTGTATATACTGAACCCAAGAACCCACCTTATCGACCTTCGTACAGGCCTACCATTCCCGACGGTAGACGAGTATAATGAGCGGTATAGAAAGTACGGGCCCTTGAGTTAGAAGGTTGGATTGATTCCGATGAAGTTAGATTGTAGAAAATTTTCCCTGAAAACTTATAAACCCGCAAGGGAGAGATGAAGGAAGTGGTCTTCTGCGAACGGATTTTCTTGAACCGACCCAGACCCAAGTCTAGCCAAATTCTATGCCATTTAGTGTTGTGATATAGTCAGCACGTGCCCATCGCGGTGCATAAATTTTAGTTGTTCACTTTTCTAATTCATTCTATATAGAATATTTCAGCTCATATCCTATATTGAAACATGCCTTTAAAGGCATATTAAACAAATGTCCTTCTCTAAAGTAACCTCTGTCCTGGGATAAAGAAGATTTGCTCAGATATCTGGAAATATATTCCTATAACGAAGATAGTCTATTTGCTGTGTCATTGCATTGTGTCCATTCTTTACTTGCATTGGTTGCAGAGTCCATGACCTGACAGCTTTGAGTATAGAAGTAGGTTTCTTTGAACATAAGAATGACGAAATAGTTTTTGGTCTTTTGGATCCAAGTTATTCCTATTTCTCAAATGCTTGGCAGTCAGATTGGTGTTTGTTGGTAGATCATAATGTTCCAGAGAGGCTAACACTCTTTCGGATTAGGAAGTTGTTAAGCAATCCATCGGAAGTAATCGGAACGTCGAAGTATAATAAATCTCTTTATTACAACGAGGAGGTCGGTTAGAGCAGCTTCTCGGACCGTTATAGGGGGCTGGATAAGAACTTCGTTAAAGAAAAGTCAATGTAATTATTTTTTATCGTTAGGATATTTACGAAAGGAAGCAGGTACCTACCTAGGTATTTTAGATTCTATGGGTAGCTTTAGAAGTGCAGTGGCAATTTAATCTTAGATTGCCAGGCAAAACATTGAGAATTTGTATTTCCGGGGTATCCGGCGTCATGAAAACACTGTTTTCAATCATTATTCTCGGAATGTAGCTTTTCCGACCGAATCCTCTAAGAAAAAGTTAATTGATAGTTTTGTTCCTATTAAAATCATGTTTAAATTAAATTTAAATAATACGTATTTTATGTTTTGTTGATTGGAGATGTCTTTAGTTTCATGGTTTTACTACATCTCATAGATTTTATTGATATTAATATCTTTGTCACAGTACGCAATTTGCAGCGCCGGCAGATAGTAAACACGTCTCAAGTGGTTCAAGCGAAGGCTCGAACACCTAAATAGAACCGTTTTTCCCCCGAAGGGTATAAAACGGATATTTAGGTTTCAGCCGTAGCTTGAACCACCATTTCAGGCCTTTGCCGGCTTCAAGTATAGGTACTGATCACAAAATGGCCCCGGCGCTGCAGGAGACCTAGCGCTAACGTCACAACGTTGGAAAAGCGCGGTAGAACTCATTGTACTAGGTTAGAAAGAGACAAAAGATGTTCGTTTAGAAAGCGTAATCTCAAGTGGTTCAAGCTACGGCTGAAACCTAAATATCCGTTTTATACCCTTCGGGGGAAAAACGGTTCTATTTTTACAGAATATTTTTATGGACATTTTGTATCTTTTTATTGTGCGCACTTGTCATTTCGTCTAAATATTATCTGAAAATAAGTTATTTAGAAGCCACAGCTTACAAATTACAAATACAACGAAAAAAACCGTCAAAAAGCGTACCGTTTAAAATATGTATATTGTTACATTCTTAATATACAATACAATGGGGCTAATTCGGTATTGCACCCGCCTTATCTTAACTAAATTTTAGTTCATTTTTGACAGGACTTAACAAATCTTGACACGATTAACGTTCGGATACACATTATCTCGCTCTGTGCACGCTCCTGCAATATTTTTTTTTCAACAGAAAGGCAAAGGTATAAAGTCATGCAACCTTAATCCGCAATAAAGTGAACGTTAGTGAATCGAACGCGCGCGCAACGAAACGCAACTTAGTATGTGTTACGTTCCGTTTTAGTTTCAGAAATTAGAAATTTATATTTATTCTGCGTAAAACAAAAACGAAATTGCAAAAGAGAACTTATGGTCGATTTGTTGTACAGTAAGCAGCACATGCTAGACATTATAACCTTGAGAGCGCCTGTATTCCGTAGCGGTAGGGGTGAATTTCGTAGTGCAAGTGTGCAACCGCATGTGCTGGCTTCTGCAAGTGTCCAACTGCATATGCTGGCTTCTGTGAAGGTTAAGCTGGGCCAACGCGATTGCGATTCTGTTCCTTATTCGATGGACATAAGAAAGGTGCAAAATCCAAAGTAATCTACTTAGCATGCTCTTGCTTGTACGATTGATGGAGTTTTTAGCTGAAAGACTCGACCGACCCTGCTGACCTGACTGAGGATGAGTGATTCAGTAAATATCCAGGATTAACGAAAGTAGATTGGTTGAAGAAACTCACCACTATTTAATTTTTACCTGATTTCCTAGTTTGTTAACCTCAAAACTTACAAAATATAATAAGTCTACACCTAAAAATACTGAACTAAATTAAGACCATTTTAAGTTCAAAACACCTAAAAATGACAGATAACGAACTAAAAATGACAGATGAATGGTCGTTTCCGAATAGCTAAATGGCGTTAGTTCAACTTATTTTTAGTCCTGTCAGATTTCATACAAAATTAAGTTAAGTCGTGCGTTCCGAATAGCTAAATATGTCATTCTGACACATCTTAACTAAATTTTAGTTAAGATTAGTGCATTGGCCAACATCGAATCGACACCAATGTGTGCAAAACACGAAAGTCTATAACAAACATCAACCAAACACATTTGGAAGTCGAGACCTTTCGGTCACTAACAAACGTTACCAACTGCACCAAAGGTTTCTTCACTTATCTGTAGGTACGTACATACATATAGCGTACTATGTATATTTACACATGTGTCGAGATGAAACAATGGTCTGTTAGGCGAGGCGATAATAACATCATTGTTTTTGTTCTGGTTTTGTTTTGTGAATGCGTCTACTTGACCGAAACGACCACTTTCAACTACCCAATAGTCGACGAATCCGCACTGTGCCAGCGAGGTCGACCAAGGCCTATGTCTCCTCGTAAAACCCGGACTAGATCAGTGTAGACTAAAATCTCTTGATCGCTCCTTTAACCCAAACGTGTACTACAATCTAATCTAAAAAGTAAAAAAAGCGTTAAACGAGTGTCTAAAAAAACCTTATGAAATTTTTCATAGAGGACTATTTAGACAAGCTAGCGTTTAACTTTTTTTGTTGTGAGAACATAGAATTATTTTCTTCTAAGACCTTATACTTACTCTCGCCTAAAAGTCGCCTGGAAGAATTCGGTAAAACCGATAAGGCTGCGATGCATCCTCCCTTTTTTCCCTGATATTCAATTATACAAATTTATATTTGTGTAATAAAGAATACTTTGTAAAGCCTGACCAAAGAAATAAGAAGCCTGCTATGGGGGCGCCACGTGTATATTTTTACGACTATGGCAACAATTTCCCTTATAAAATTAGTTCCATTGAAATTCCGCAATATGGCGAGGTTTCTAATTTCTTTGGTCGGGTTTTATTTGAAAAAATCCTGAAACTGGCAGTTAAAGCCCAATCAGAAAAGTAAAAGAACCTGGCCATATCGCAGATTTTTCGTAGAACTAATTTTATAAGGGAATTTTTTGCCATAAACATAAAACTAAACACTTAGCGTACTCAGAGCAGGTGTTTATTTTTCTGGTCAGGATTGACTATTTGTTAACTTTGGACGGTGTAATTGTTGAAAAGTACGCTAATTATAATTATCACAATACCGTCAGTACGCGACGAAGACGAGTGACGCCCGCGCATCCTGTCCTTGGCCGATCTAACTCCACTTGGTCTTGAATGCATCGCGTTTATATTGTCTGTCTGTACAATTGTGATATCTTATTTAACTTAAACACATTTCTATCAACGGTATAAAGTGCGAATTTTGTTAATAAGTAATTTAACGCTCTAACTTAATATTAAAATCTATGCGCCCTTTTTACGCTTGTAAGAAGAAAACAGGGGCAGGAAATTATCAATTTAGTTTTAGAGACGTAAAACATCGACATTTGCACCCTATCTCAACCCTTTATGCGCGATACGTTCCTCGTGGTACAGTTGTGTTTTCCGGGCGACGACTATCAAACATTTGCTTTTTCCCAGTTGCGCTCTTTCTTTCAGAATTTTCTTCATTTATCTCCTTTCCTTTTCGTATCTCATATTTATTTTAAAGGAAAAACACCGCAACTTAAATTTCAGTTTACGAGTCGGACTTGGGAAAATTAACATACCGTTTTCTGAGGAATTCGTGACTTTGAACCGTTTTTCCTCTTCCTAATTTAAAGATTTTCCTCCCACACATTTCAACCGCACCTTTACATGACTACATTGACTACCCAGGGCACAGTTACACTGCACTAGTTTACTTAAATGTCGTGAGACCCCCATTGTCGTTTATTACAACTTAAATCTACAGCTGACACCAAGATACTCCGCTCTTACTTCAGTAGATATAAAGGTCAACGAAAGCGCAAATGTTTAGTCGGCAAAAAGTGAATTAGATTACCTGATATAAGCATTTCGCTGAAGAAAACTCAGCTCTAAGCTGATATATATTACGCTGAAGAAACGTGCAAATTATGTGCTGCATTGGCAAACGTCTAACACTTCATTCTAAGACAGCTCATTCAAAGAAATTTGGGCTCTACTCAACTAGACATAAAAGCGAATGAAAGGGCAAGTAATCGGTTTGTAAGCTGAGAATTACCATTTTATATGGCAAGTCACGCAAGCAAACTTCAACTTTATTGTTAGTGATGTAGACGTATACAAAAGTGTAAGTGTTTAGTTGGTAAATGGTATCCCACGCGGTGCCAGCGGTCAATGCATGGAGGCATGCTCGGTCTACCTGGATAGTTTACAAGTTCCACGTCAGCTCGTGCGAACTTCATAAACTGTGCTTTTAAGATGGCTTTTAAAGATACGTTATTCAATTTATGGCCTCCTGGTAACAGGCACAACGAACCTTAGCGTCAAATTCAGTTACAATGTGGAAAATCTGCTACCGAATAAGCAAAATTAATGTTAGGTACAACAACAAACAAATGCAATTTCGAGCATTAATATATTCACAAAAAGTTACGAAAACATATTATAGTAACGTGGTCGATCACCTTATGAGACAGTTTTTTTTGTTCGAGAAAACTATAGTTTTCCTATTTAATCGGTAGATTGTACCTAACCTATGTCATTACGTGGTCATTACCTGAAAAAAGTACGACCTTACAAATGTTAATTCTCGAACTATTCTCAATATTTTATCCAATAAGAGCTTTTAAGACTAAACAGAAAAAATCCAATGCAAAAAACAGGACATTTTACGAAATTGGATAATATCCGTAAAATGTGTTATAACACATCCCTCAAAATTCGAATCGCGAATCTTCTCAGACCTTTGCCTCCATTACGTTTGTCCAATTTAGAGAGGCATAAAAACTTAATAACCCTTGCCCTGGGGCATTGCAAGGTGACCTTTGAAGAATGCAATAATTCGTATTGAAGATGACTAAGGACTCGTTTCACAAAGGTAGAATTTCACAAGTTATACTATTTCATATTCATTGCGTGCCCAACTAATCTCAACAATACACTCTTATGTTTTTACCATATCAACTGCGTAATGTATTGGAACATGGAATTGTATTTATAAGTTGTAGCAATAAACATGCATGCGCAAGGTTGCGATCGCGTCCGATAATTTACGAACAGTTGTAAATAAATAACTTTAATTACATTCTTAAGAAAAATGTGTTTTAAGTTTTATAGACGAGTGAAGGCCTGAGGTATCCAAGCTATTGAACTCCGGAAGCATCTTCATATATGTATTTTTAATTATTGTATTAGTTTTGTGTCAAACTATGAATTTAAGACATTTTTTTTTATACAGATTTAAGAAAACTGTTATTCATCTTACTCCAAGGTCTTAGCTTAGTAGATATTTGTTTATCAAACTTAAGTTCAAACACTAAAATAACGCTATTCTTGTTAAATAAAACCATAAACTGATATGTACATGGCTTTGAAAAAAGAAGGATAATTTTCCTTACCACGATGATTATCAATGGCATTCATTCATTCTTTACTCCTTAGACACGACTTTTGTGATAAAAATAATATGTTTAGTAAAAGATCACAAGGCTGGCTGAAAGACCTTGTTTCTCTTGCCCTTCTTTAAGTTGAATCTATAGATAGAAATATAACAAAATACCTAAATACAAAAGGCAAACAAATCTACTTAACACAAATGAATTTGCCGGAACCCCAAGACCACTCATAACGATCCCCCAGGCTATCTAATCAGTAAAACTGTTTTCCCTGATAGGACCAAAATCAAAATTGAAAATCAGAGACGGAGCCCCTCAGGCGTCGTCTCCTTCACGATGTTTTTCAATATCAACGCTCTAGGGCGTGGTCCGAGGCTCCCTTGAGCCGCCCCTAGACGCGTTGGTATATGACTTTTTTTTGGGGTAGAGTCTTCCACTCCCCCACAAGTCCGGTGAAGCTTGATTGGTCGTACCTTTTCGACCCAAGCATAGGTCAATTAAAAAAAAATCCCTCATAGGTGTAACTGATTTATAAAAGACCACAGATAAAACATGAACGATTCAAAAATGGGACGGCAAAGAGGTGCTCAGCTCAAGCACCTCGTTTACCACAGTGAAAATACAACCATCCATAGTAAGAAAGGCTAAGGTTGTAATTGGTAAAATCACACATTTTGATTCCAGTGCACTGCGTTACCGCAATGAAAATGACCGTAACGGGAGACAATAAGGTTGTAATTATGAGTTTACACATGTCAGACGGTCCCAAGTCTTCAATACGCTATTGTACGACACGCTAAATCTATGGTCTAAGGTACGGGCGCCAAAGATGGCCCACTTAAATTTTTAGATATTTTGTTTCCCAAATAAATATATTATAATTTCCATTATGTTTTTTCTTTACTTTACTTAACTGCAAGATTTTACAAGGATTTGTCCTTGTATATTTATTTGGGAAACAAAATATCTAAAAATTTAAGTGGGCCATCTTTGGCGCCCGTACCTTATTATAAATCGATGGTAAATATTGAAAAAAGAAGCCTTGCGGAACCAGAAACCCGGGCGAGCCAACCCGCCACTTCCAAGGAAGTCCTCTATTTCTCGTCGAGTCGGTAAAGGAATGCGCCCGCGTCGCTAACCAGTTACTTAAGTTGTGATATAGGATCCGTTTCCCGTCCGCCTCCCACTTACGGGAACGGGCTGCGACTAAAAATATCGAAACGTGACTAAACTCATACCACAAAAAATAAAACACTTGAAAAAAATACTTTTATAAGATTTTTCGCTATAAATAAATATAAATATGTGGGACATCCCACACACGGCCATCTGACCCCAAATAGGTAGAGCCTGTAAGATAGGTGGCAGGCAGACAGCTGATATACATACATCCAGACACATGGCAAACACAAGTGCTAATCACACGAATGCCCTAGGCAGGATTCGAACCCGCTACCCTGTGCATCGTAGGCAGACGTACCACCTAGGCTACGGCTTTTTGTGGCAAGACCCTTATTTTTAAACACGTTCGACTTATATTCATTTTCTCAACGGCTTTTCGAGTCTACCTAAGCTCGAAATCATCTTTATTTCCGGACAATCAAGTGATTCAGCCTATCGCAATGTCCTACCTCAACTAGAGAATGTCTCACAAAATGATATTTGTTCGACGAGACGACCGGGAATCGAAACCGGAACCTCCGTAATAGAAGGCTAGCGTTTTTTATACTTGACTAGCTTTCCGCGGCTCCGCCCGCGTTAACGCTTTTTCCCGTGGGATTGAGGCATTTTCCCGCGGTAAAAGGTAGCCTATGTTACTCAGGGTGAACGTAGCTTTCTAATGGTGAACTAATTTTATAAATCGGCACGAGTTTATACATTAAAAACATAAACACAAAAATACAAATCTTTCCTCTTTGTATAATATTAGTATGAAGAACGATTACCGAGCTACTATAAACACCAATTAATTCATTAATTTTACACGAAAAGTCGAAGTGAAAATATCTTGAACAAGCGGATACGGGTTTAAGTCAAAGGAAATAGGATCAATCAGTAATTAACTGATTATTAGTGAGCAAATTAAATATTAAATGCTTTAGAAACTTGTTCCCCGGCCGCAAATAACATAACTATGATTCATGACAACTACATAAATTAGGTACGCGATTTCTAATTAGAATTATCTATATTACTCTAACGGTTTGATAAACAATGTTCGTACATACAAAAACTTTGTATGTGACGGATGAGAAGACCTTTATAAGGACCATTATTATTGGGGAAATAATTAGTCAGAATTACCAACAATTTTTACTTACTAAAGGATACATTCTGAAATCTTCTGAATATTTCACAAAAATCTATAAATTCACAATAACTAAAGGTATTATATGTTTGTTCCGCTTCCACGCTTTAGCTAGGTAGGTACTGCACAGATTTTGATTAAATTCGGTGTGGAGATAATTTACACTGTTGATTAACACAATATAAGTAACATTTTATTCCAGAGAAATTCTTAATTTCACATGAAAAAAGAGGAGACAACAGGGGCTAATCCTACTTATATTATAAACGCGAAAAATAGATTTGACATGACTGACAGCGAATTTGACGTATTCATCGAACCCTTTAAAATGTATAAATATATGTAAGTTTGTTACTCTTTCACGCAAAAACTACTGAATAGATTTTAATGAATCTTTACAATAATAATAGCATATACCATATAATATACTATATAATACCAATGAATCTTTACAATAACAATAACATAGGCTACCTTTTAAGTCGGGAAAATACCTCATTCCCACGGGAAAAATGTTAATGCGGGCGGAAACGCGGGGCCGAAATTTAGTTCATATAAAAGACTTCAACGCGTTCAAGTGTGTCGATTTAAATATTTCTTTCGTTAGCTAAGTAAAATTAAAGACGTGAAAATAACTAAGTATTATTAGAGATAACAGTCCTTAGTGAATCATGCTCTACCTACTTAACAATAATTAGTACTAATTAATATCTGAATTTACAAACAAACTATATTGTTCTAGATACTCTACTATACAATCTTGAAACTCCCAAAACAATAACACTCTATACAAAGATGCCAGCGCCTAGTATAGTCAACAAACTAGATATAATAAATTTATCGATTGTATGTTAGTATGACCTCATTGGGTAACTGCAAAGGTTGCTCTTTGCCCTCAATAATGGTTTCGCTTGTTTTGTTTCTACTCAAGTGTATTTTTATTTTAGGAATAACATAATTTCCCGAGGTAGTAAGTTATTTTCACTTCACGTAGTATTTTAGATAAAACTTTTTTTAAACTTTGGTTTAAAAAAATCGTGGAAGTAAAACTACACTACGATTTTCTCGAGTTAGAAAGTCGAATAAAATAGAATATACAGAAAAATAAAGGAATATAATGTTATATCTAATATCTGATCTATCAATGAAACTACATTTCATCTAAATCAGTTTAGTTGATTTAGCGCGAAGGACCAAAGAACAGACAAATATACATTTACGAGTATTTACAGTATTCTAAATTTAAGCAGTTTTCTTTATTATAGGTATTTATAAGCTATAAAATATTATTATAATGAACACAAACAATGAAACGTTTTTTTGGCCATTGCAAAAAAACTTTTGTTATGTTTGGTGAGCTCACTCCTATGTTAAAGGATACATCATTTTTAAATCCAACATTCAATTTTGATGCCTTAGACTTTTGATCAAGGATTTATTATATTACTAAGTGTTTAAAAATAACTATAACGATCTTGATTTGATTTATTGTTATGTTACACGATTCCGTTTTCCTCAAATTCAAAACAGTGTCATATAATCATAACAAGTGATCATAACATCGTTAGTGGATAAGGAAATGGTATTATTTACTTAAACGCAAAATCAAGCAATCTGGACTTGCAAGAAGACCTGAGAAACTATACAAAAATAAACAAGATCGTTACGATTACCTCGACGGCAATGAATCAGATGATCATCAAATATAAATACAAATATAAATAATCCTTATTGATACCAGTACAAAATACGAGTTGAAAATTGATAAAAAAAACTACAAATACTAGAGAATTATTTAGGGTCACGTAAAATACATGCAAGTTTGGAAAACTAACAATGCTAGCTTAATGAAATAAACAAAAATATAAAAGACAATTTTAAAGAACACATTATTTGTACATAATGAGTATTTACTCGTAAATGTCCATTAAACACAATATGTTTCAGTAATCTAGAAATCTTGTTTCAGGTACCTTTAAGAGACCCATTGAGAGATTCATTGCTGCTTTCACACATTATAGAAAATGTTTAAAGCGGCTTAAAGCTATAACAATTTTATGTAGTTAAATAACAGGTTCTAAAAATCCAATTCTCAACAACGATCGACTTGAATCCACACTTGAATCACTTAAATCAAGTCATTTGTAAGCCCACAATCTGGTATTGTGTATTCTTAAACAAGAAAATCCTGAAGATATCCGTGTTTTGAAGGAAATACCTAAACATAACAAGATAGGTCTATGTATATCTCAATTTTTATAGACACCGAAGTTGATACATAAATTTATATTGTAGTAAATAACTAGATAGTTGTCAAGAATATCAAAATCGGGTGCTTATTTTATCGGTGAATGGTTAGAATATTTGTATTGTATTGTATTGTTATAAATGAGTTAAGGATTAAGGAACAGTGTGAAAAGAGCAAGCAATGGAAAAATCGTATGCTACTCAATATGAAATTGCTTCAAAAGTTTCCATGAAAAATAGGAAATTAGAAATACACTTTCTGAATGGGGATGCGAGGGTTTGCTTAATTACGATATGTTACCATTAAATTAAACATTTTAATAACCCCCGTCACAAAACCTTCACTTGATCCTTTCGACAACTAGAAAAGAGCTGATAATCTTCAAATGGCTGAAGATATTTTCTTGGATCATAGCTAAGAACACTCTCGATTGTGACACCTTGCAAACAAAAAAAATCTAAATCGGCGCATCCGTTTAGGAGCTACGATGCCACAGACAGAGAGACAGACACACACGTCAAACATATAACACCCCTCTTTATTCTTTATCGTCGGGGGTTAAAAATTACCGACTTCAAAAAAGTAGGTTCTTAATTCTATTTAAATCATCTTGTTTTCGTTGACGTCTCGGTGAAGGATAAGGTCTCGGAGGCAGAAAACATATGCAAACTTTGTTTACGTCCTATTCAATTAACTTCAGAAGAGAAACATTATTTACCAACTAAAAAACAGGTAAGGTAACGGCATTCTGCCTTCAAGGCGACTCAGCAATATTCATATTGCCTGTCACTACATCCCACCCTAGCATGACGATAGTAATAATGATAATTGTTGCTAAACGAACACCACACGGCTATTTCATCACGTTACGTGTCAGAATCACAGAAAGTTTCTAAAATAACTCAATTTTTATCGCACGTCAGATTCCTAACAACTTCACTCACACCATCGTTGTGAATTATTTGATGTGCTGACTGGCTGATTGTGATTATGCAGCGAAAGTTGGAAATATTTTGTAATGATGTGTCGCGGTTTCGCTTGTTGAATCACCGATGTTACGAGACGGGTGAAGTTGGAGAGACAAGTAGTTAGTTTGTGTAGTAACAAGATGGTAGCTAGTATGCTGTGTTCACTTCACAACTAAGAGTATAGATAGGGATTAAGTTATATTTGATGGATGCAAGGGCGGATCCAGGGGGAGGGTCATGGGGGTCATGACCCCCCCCTGGGCTGGGTCCATGAGCTAGGTGGATCACAAAAATATTGTACCAAAAAGAACCGTCAAGCGAAATCCCAGAGATAAAACACCCTTTAGTTGCAGTGTCCAAAGCACCCCATGAATGTTTTTCGCTTTTCGGGATATGTTTTTTTTCTGAAGTTTTGTGAATTTTCAACCTAGACAACTTAAAAATTCATTATAAAAAAGGACAAGGCTTTTTGAAATATATATTTTGCAACTACGAGTATATACTCATGAACTTTAAACCTTAAAATATCCGTCTTCGTAACTTAAACGGAAGTTTGAAAAATTATGATCTAAAGTGAAAAAAATATGGTCAGTGAATTTTGTTATAAAATTTCAACTTAAAATCAAAAATATTATTATATGGTATCAAAAAGCCCAACCAAAGAAATAAGAAACCTCGCCATATTGCGGAATTTCAATGGAACTAATTTTATAAGGGAAATTGTTGCCATAATCGTAAAAATATACACGTGGCGCCCCCAGAGCAGGTTTCTTTTATCTTTGGTCAGGCTTTTAATTTAGAAAACTTGGCGAGAATCGTCAATGTTTTATGACCAAAAAATCTGAAAAAAATGACATTAAACAGTATGTTTTTTGGGAATTTAAGCATTCCTAATGTTAATTTGTTTGGTAACTAATCGAAATTTAATGCAGGAACGTAAAAAATTTTAGGTCTTATTTACCTATTTCTTATTTCTTTATACCTGATGTTTCTAAAAACTTCTGCTTTACTACTTTTTTAAATAATTATGAAAGTTAAGAGTCTAGAGAAGTTTTTAAAATTACTGATTAACCATGAAATCACCTATTAAGGGGCAACATGTTGCCAAATAGTGACGCAATTTTTTTTTAAATAATACGTAATACTGGTGTAAAAAAATTAGAGCACAATATTTTAAGGGATGAACCTACGAATTGACTTTATTTATTATTATACTTCGCTGTAGTAGTTAGAGACAGAAAAAATGCAAAAAGTGACCGTTTTTCGCTACATTGGACGAGTAGGTATATGTCCTACAGCACCCTGTCTTAAATTCTACCGATCAGATTTTTGAAAAATTGATGTATCCCTGAATTGATATCTTTTTATATTTTTAATTTTAAGTTGTAATTTTACGACAAAGTTCACTGACCGTATTTGTTTCACTTTAAACAATTTTTTTTTCATACTGCCTAAGGTTAAGAAATAACGAAAAAACGAATATTTAAAGGTTTAGAGTTCAGGGTACAGGAGGATTTAGTTGCAAAGAAATATCTCAAAATGTCTTGTACTTTTTTTTAAACGATTTTTTAAAATGATTTAGGTTTAGTATTCTTAAAATTGCAAAAAAAATTCATGACTTTTGAGTCATGGATTCTACTGTACTCTCTCTCTTTCTCTCTATTCTACTTATTGAAGTACAAAAAATCGCGGAACATTCATGGGGGTGTTTCGGACACTCCAAAGGGTGTTTCGTGTTCTATCTCTGGGCTTCCGTTTGACACATTTTTTTGGTAAATGTTGTATAATTTTAAGTAGGTACAATATTTACATTCAGTAATATAATACCTTATTTTTACCCGTATCTATTATCAAAATTAACTTATAACTTCTTGTGTCTTGACCACGACTATGTAACCCCCCCCTGGCGCCGAAGCTGGATCCGCCCTTGGATGGATGTCCAACAAAGATAAATGTGAAATACGCTGAAAAAATTATACGAGTTGAAAGAGTACCTTTTTATTAAGTTCTCTTTTTCAAAGTCCCTCTTTTGGAAGTCAAAAACGGAAGCCTTTTAAGGATCAGATCACTCATGTGTCTGTACGTCGATCCGTCCATCTCAGTCCGTCTATCACAGCCGAATTCCTACCAAACTAATACTGGCCTAATTGATTTGAATTTTGATGAGAAAATGGTCAAGAGAATCTACTGACACAACCCTAGACACTAAAGAAAACAAAAATAAATCTGATTCAAATAAAAATATCTCACCTCTGGTGGAGCAGCGAACTTCAAGTTGGCGAGGGATCCATGCGAGCGACTTCTGTGCTCCTGCCTGATGCTATACGAGAACGCCCTTTCGTTCAAATGGCCCTTCTTCCTATAAATTCCACCAGCGTCTTCCACAGCTTCCAACCCATTCATGCTTTGAGCGGCTTTCATTGCAGCGGGTGGAGGTTTCGAGCGCCGAGGGTCTACTGTAGCGTATTGTAAACGACCCCGCCCAGGCGGGGGACCGGGGGGGAAGGGACCGGGAGCCACTGGTACTCTGCCTCGATGGGCTAATGTAGCCGCACGAGCATGCGGTAATGTAGCCGCTGGATGAGCCACCAAGACCATCGGATGTCCGTGCGCAGCAGCCCAAGCCGGCGGCGCTCTTCCAAGCGACCTCCCATTCATCATGTGAGCGTGCGCTGGCCCCGGACCTGGCATAGTGGCGTAAAGCTCGTCTGCAGAAGCTGAGGATTTCTTCTTCGTTTTCTTCGTAGTCGACTTCTTCTTAGGCTCTTCGGGCGGAGGAGGCGGTGGTGGAACGGATGCCGGCCGCGTTATCTGACGGGGTCTCGGCGCCCGCGTCTGGTGAGGAATGTCATCGCTCGCGTCGTCTCTCTCCACCTCTCCTACCCACACTTTATGGTTCTCATCTCCATCGTACACTTCCAATTCCTCGTCAAGCTCCGGAGGCAACTGAGATGGGGACCGTTCCGCTTCTAATCGCTTGGCGTACGAACTGTCAGCGTACGCGTGGAAACAACACCGGACTAGCGCGTTGGCAGCCGCCTCGCGACGGCAGATGAAGGCGTGACATTCCAGCACTTTAATGCCCTGCGTGCGACGCAACACGGCCGCGAATAAAGGAGGCCGCCGCGGGGCAGGGGCCCGCGCGAACGGGGAATCCAAGGGTAAGAACCTGGGCGCACCTTCCACTGTCACCCTCCTCACCGCGGCGCAATAATGCAAACTAGATATCGGGAAGAACCTGGCGACCCTCGACCCGCTCTCGTCCACGTTTTCGAGTAAGATTCCGTTCGACCAGACGGAGAGCCACGAGTCTATGCCGCCGGTGGTCGCCCCCTTTTCCGGGTACAACTCTCTGAGCGGTTCCTGTATGCCCTGGAGGCCGTCTTTGCTCTGCTGGGGCACCGCGGAGCCGAGGTAGAGGACGCGGCACCGACAGATCGGCGTCGACTCCATATTTCGTCACAGCACTATCACAACATGACACTGAATCACTGCACTGAGGCGCGGTACGTGCGGCCGCGGCGGGTCGGGCGCGGGTCTGGTGAGCGGAATGCAAGATGGCGGCCGCCGGGCGGGGGGGCGGCGGCTTTACCTGCGCTTACGCACCTGTGAAGAAGCCTCGCGGGAATAGGACTGAGGAAACGGTGAGGACAGTGAATCGCTCATTCATAATATCTTGTCAATAGATTTTCGTTACAGTTTGCATTTCATTGTTTGGAGATGCAGGTAGAGAACTATACTATACCTGATACAATGTAATTGTCCCTTGACAAGTTTGTATTCTGACCACAGAATCAATCAAAAGAAGTCAAAAGTTAAGTCAAAACTTTTATCTTGTAAAGTCTATTTTCGTAATTCATTATAATGAGAATAAAAATAAAATAACCAAAATCATCTACTTGTTTTACGTTTCTTAGATCTTTCTTTTTACCAGTCCAAACCTTTACCATACACATTTTTAACAAACACAATCACGTCTCTTTTCCAGTGGGATAGGCAGAGACCACTTCATTCCTTTCTTTTAAATTAACAGATTAAAGTTCCACGTAAATTTTCCCATGAGATTTTAATCAAGAAAGCTCGATCGGCAGTAACTAAAAGACACACGTCAAATAGATGACAATTTTGTCACCTTCAGAGAGATCGTGAAAAATGCTCTCCATTTGAATGTGGATTTGACCCAAAATCTTCAGCTCGAATTCCTTTTTCCCTTCATTTTTTTTTAATTATACTCAGTCCTCTATTCTGTTTCCAGCCCCATAACCTGTGATGGGGGACCAGCGTCGATGAACCGGCATTGTGTCGGGCGAATCGTCGCGAATTCGGCCGCATTTCTTGACTGCGTGTCACGTCACCCGCGTATTAAATAGATAGATGATTTAAATATATAACGCGTAAAGCCCGACCAAAGAAATAAGAAACCTCGCCATATTGCGGAATTTCAAGGGAACTAATTTTATAAGGGAAATTGTTGCCATAGTCGTAAAAATATACACGTGGCGCCCCCTGAGCAGGTTTCTTATTTCTTTGGTCAGGCTTTAGTGCCTTTAATTTTTTTATAGCAACTGCCTTTAGCCTTGTGCCCCTCTTTTTTTATTTCTTAAATATATTCATAACTTGCTTGTCATTTACTCCTTCGTGATTGACCATAACTTGGAATGTGTAATTAAAATTTATTTTATGTTTTACTAAAGGGTTACATGTTTATTTTTCGAAAATTATGAATAGTACTGCTATTTGGCAAAATTATTTAGCTTTACACAGATAAATATACAAATAAGTATTTATTTCATTAAAAGAAAAAAAAGAAAAAATAACCCTGTTTTAAGTTAGATAGACGATAGCTTTGTTTTTTTAGATAGGTGGTCTTCTAAGCTAACAAAAACTGACAAACAAAAATAAAACTTTCGCATCTATAATTTTAATATTCGCTACCATAATAAGATTTATGGATTAGGTGTTATTACCGATTAGCATTTAAAGTAAAAAAAAAACATAATTTTCTATACATATCTTAATTTTAATGTAACAATTAACAACATTACATTTCATTATAATTATTATAACACACTTTTAACAGTGCTACAGAAAAAGAGAATTATGGAGCAGTGATATGATATATTTTCAAACGAAGCCACACTTATATCATGTCATATAAAAAATCCTTATAAGAAGATTATGTCGGTAGCATCTGTGCTAGTTTTGCCAAATATAGAATAGACTTAACTTTATTGCACACGAGGGGCTCTACTTTTGAAATAAATATCGATCCCGATTTCAACCCAAAGTCATTTTTAGACCGCTACTCTTGAAAATCTGCCCGCCAAGAGTTGACAAGTCCGATTTCATTTAGTTCACTCAATATCCGCCAAATATGAAACCAAGGTGGCGCTAGTGTGGCATTCGAGAGTACGAAACGCCCGATCTCAATGTCGACGGATCGGAATCGCCTTCAAGAGTAGCTCCTCACAGTAAGCTCACTACGTAAAGCGTAGAAAGCTGGCAAACGCGACATAATGTCAGAACTACTATGGCTCTTACGTCACTATGTCTCGATGACAGCTTCTCGAGCTTTTCGCTCGTTACGTAGTAAGCCTACAGGAATGACAAGATATACAGCCCACAGCGGTAAAAATATACAAATAGACGACCTTAATGCTAAGATGGCTATTTCTCCCAGGTAACCCATATTTATTATACTTAGACAATGTATTTCAATTACCTTGTCTTACCGCACCAAAGTGACAATATGTAATTTGTGTTCTTTTTTTATAGCACTGCATCTTTACTAAATATTACTATACTATTTCACTATGCTATACAGCTTTGAACATTGTGTTCAATATTTGGGCGTCTTGAAGTTAGGTTCATCGGAGAGCGGCGGTTGCTTGCGTTTTTGGATTATGTTTTGGATCTGTAACAATTGAAATGTGATTAATTACATAATGTACGAGTATTTACATTAATTACATGATGTATTTATATTGTCTCAACCACCAACAAACATTAAACGGAAGCGGTCAGGCGGTATTTATTTACATTACATATTGAGCAAAACAAAGAGTGAAAACAATGACACCCTTAGAGGAAGAAATTTTTTTTTTTTGGTAGTACAGAGACGGAATATAAGGCGACTCGATTCTATCAATACCACAGTGATTTGTTACTGAGATATTTTTGTTTTCCATCAGTTTTATTGGTTTTGTTCCATGAGTAATAAAACCAATAGAAAGCTGCATGCTGTACAGAGCAATCACAATCAGTGTTGTGTTGTGAAGAAAATAAAGAAATATTATTATTATTATTATTAATCCCAAGACAAGACAAACCTCCGCACTTCAACTAGTTAGACAGAATTTAGAATGAAAGAACGATTCAAAAATGGGACGGCAAATTACATTTCGATTCCAGTGCACTACGTTACCGCAATGAAAATACGACCGTAATGGGAGAGAATAAGGTTGTATTTAGGAGTTTACACATGTGTGTCAGACGGTCCCAAGTCTTCAATGCGCTATTGTACGACGCGCTAAATCTAGAACCTGTTATAAATCAATTATTTACATGTATAAATCCCTACAGTGTTTAATACTCTCTTATGACACCCCATCACATCAACATCATAACGAGATCCCGGCTTTAGACCTATACAAGGCAGTGTCACTATATTGCCAACTTAATTTTAATCGTACACCCTCAACATAAAGTCGAAAACGAATAGAATAGAATATACTTTATTGCACACAAGAGAATACAACAAACATAATTAAAGCAACACAGTAGGCTTACTACGTAAGAAGCGACAGGCTCGAGAAGCCCCTCTAACATGCCCCCGGTCCACGCGTGACAGACATAATTTTGTCGTGCGTATTCTGTTATCCTATTGGAGGATATTTCAATATGGCGGGTTTTTTGACACTTAAATGTGCGACAAACTTTTGTCATAGCCTTGCATGTTACGGGGGCTGTTAAACGCGACATATTGACAGAACTATTATAGCTCTAATGTCACTATGGCGATTGCTAAGGTAGCAATTTCTACCAGGCAACCAAACGAATGAATTTTATAAAGTTGTTTTGCCTTAAAGGGTTAAAACAAGGTACCTGTTGCCACTCGCGGTCCAGTTCCGCCTTCTCGCTCTTATCCTTGGTCTTCCTTGTCTTGCGTCCGTCCTGTGTCTTCACTCCGTACTGGAAGGCGGCTTTGGGAAGAGCCTCCTTACTGCTCATGTAGGCTGAATACTCTTCCTGGGTGTCAAAGTCCCAGCGACCTGTGCAGAAATATTCCATTGAAACTATATAATAATCATGCTAATATTATAAAGAGGAAAGATTTGTATTTTTGTGTGTGTGTGTGTGTGTGTGTGTGTGTTATAGTAATTGATGTTTATAGTAGCTCCGTAATCGTTCTTCATACTAATATTACAAAGAGGAAAGATTTGTATTTTTGTGTTTATGTTTGTAATGTAAAAACTCGTGCCGATTTCGAAAATTCTTTCACCATTAGAAAGCTACATTCACCTTGGGTAACATAGGCCTACCTTTTACCGCGGGAAAATGCCTCATTCCCACGGTAAAAACTGTTAACGCGGGCGGAGCCGCGGCGGAAAGCTAGTAGACACATACATACATAAACAAAATGGAGTCAACAGGCAGCCTTTTAGTTAAGGTAGCAAGCAACCTTCTTTCAAGTTACTTGATCCTTTCAATAACTAGAAAAGAGCTGATAATCTTCAAATGGCTGAAGATATTTTCTTGGATCATAGCTAAGAACACTATCGATTGTGACACCTTGCAAACCAAAAAACTAAATCAAAATTGGCGCATCCGTTTAGGAGCTACGATGCCACAGACAGACAGACAGACACACACGTCAAATTTATAACACCCCTCTTTTTCGTCGCTCTTACCAATAGGTCCCTTCTTGTTGCCAGCATCCATCTTGCTGTAATCCACTTCGTCGTCGGAATCATCAATCGCGTCGTCCATCTCCCGAAGGCCGGGGTAGCACTCGGCGTAGCCCTCGGGCTCCGCCGCGAGGCGAGAGAGGAGAGCCGCGGATCTTTTGTCCCGTTCTTCAGTGTTCGCTGGGGGCTGCCGGCGAGGTAAAGGTCCTGGACCTAGAATAATAGTGTAATAGTATTCTTATGTTCATTTAAAGTCTTAATAAAAAAATAGGAACAAGGTTAAGGCACGTACGAATGTGCTTTCGATTTTCAAATTCATATGTAGATATGTTATTCGACACTCTTATATCCCAAACCGTGGTTCACACCATTAGTCCTGCACACACGTGCGAAGTAATTCAAATATGTGCGAAGTTGATCAACCCGCACTGGGCCAGCGTGGTCAACTAAAGCCTATTGAGGGTAGGCTCGAGCCTACGCCCCTCGGTGGAGACATAATATATGGATTGTTAACAAAAATTGATCTCTTATTCTGCACTAAACTTGCAAATATCTTTTTACCTATTTTGTCTAGCCAGTCATCACATCACACACAACCTACGAATTTCTTTCGCAAGTGTGTGCAGGTTTCACTGTGAGCGTCGGATACACGTATGAATTCGAAAAAATGTCCCGAATAGAAAATAGCGGCCATAGCCACTTTACTACCAACGCTCTTATTATGGTCTGTGTCATATTATAAATCTGTACAAAAGTTATTGACCTCTTTCTTTTCTTGAAAGTTATATTTGTAACGCCAAAATGTCTGGCAAGGTCACACGCTCACCCCGCCTTGTACTACGGTATGCCAAATTACGTATTTTGCGATAATTTCCTATAGTTTTATCGTATCGTTTGAAACAAATGTGCGCATTGTATGCAGACGTCAACGTCAGGCTGTAACGTGGGGCATGCCACCTCGTTGCCTCATCCTCATCTCATTTACCATTTTTCGTCTAAATTCGAATATATTTAATTTTGGAATTCAATCGACAATTATCCGTCATTTCATAAATTTTTTTATTCACTTTTGGATTGCTCTTCCTTCATGTCGGCCGAACAAAATTCCAGTTTCCCTACAAATCTTATAAAGTTCTGTTTTCTTTTATCAATTTATTTTAATAAAGTTAATTCTGCGTTTATTACGAGTTTCCATCGAATCCAATAATCAAAATGGATTGCCCTTCTTCATTTTCCTGTACGCCTTCGCTGGCTCGCCCAGGACCTGGCGAGCCGCGGGTGTCACAAGGCGACCTTTTGTCCGGAATAATATGAAACAAACCATAGAAGAGTGGAAATCGATTAACAGAACAAATGTGGTACCCTCTTCCTTCTCTATCTCCACAGGTTTGTCGAAGTATCCGGTGCGGGGCCGGTCGTCCCGCCCCCTCTCCCGGCTCCTCTCCCCCGGCACGTACTCTCCGATCTCGCCGTAAATCGAGTCGTCTTTGCCGCCTTTCTCCGTCGCTTTGTCCTGTTGAGTAAACATTTTAATAAATTTATAAGGGGCCGTCCATTTCTGGTGTCAATAAAGCATTATTATTTTTCCATATGTTTTTAAACGAAATTAAACCTTGTGTACAGTGTTTAAAGTCTATATTACCAACCAAGTCACGCACAGCAGCTTGACTGCGCGAAAAAAAGCTTTATTTAGTATTGTACAGTTCTCGACATACCTTCCTCTTCATCTTGCGGTGTTTCCCATGCCGTAAGTAAGCCAGTATCTGCGCCAGTTTATCCAGCACTGCGTCGTTGGCGCTGGCGGCAGAACTCCGCTCGTCCGGTTCGGGCACGTCAGCCTTGCTGCGAGTGACCGTGCAAGGTATATCGCTGTCTATAGCGCCCTCCTCTTCTAATTCCACGACGTACGCCATCCGGCCGGGCGCGAACATTTCGTTGCGGACTACCTTTTTGTTTCTGCAATTTATGAAGTACGTTTTATTTATCACACGGCTGAAGCAATAGCTGATTATAAGCAAAGTTTACAACATGATGTATGGACTAGCTATGACTAGTGGTGTAAAAAGTGGCTTATGGGTTAATCCAGAGTGTCAGCTAAATCTATACCAAATTTTCTTAAAATCGCTCCAGCCGTGACGTGAAGAAGTAACAAACATACACACAAACTTTCACCTTTATAATATTAGTGTGATTACTCGTATAACATGCAACCATAGGTAGAGAATGTGATGCTTGATTAAATATTGAATATCAAAACCAAGTTTTTCAAATTATTAAAAAAAAGAATATTATAATATAATAAGTAATTATTTTATAGTAAAGCAATTCGCCAATATAACTGGACCTTGGAAATGATGAAGTATTGCTTGGCATGTGTCCTAGACAGTCAAATAAGCTTTTTTTTTAGCCAAAAAAAAATTGATCAACCTTTCAACATCACTTACTTCTGTTCCAAAATGAAGTTAAATATATTCTTGCCAATGTCGGTTTTGAATTGCATTTCATCTTCCTGAAACAAAAATAAATTATAAAAGTGAAAAGTTTTTATTCCCTAAGTAAGTCAATTGTATAATAATAGACTGTGATAATAGCCATTATTTATTCAAAAACAATCCAAATTGTGTTTTAAGTGACTTATTTAAAGTGAAACACAAAGTTTAAGAAACTCATTATTAATCCATAAAACTTAACAAGGGAAAAATATAATACAATAGTAAAAATAAAAAAGATTGAAGAATGATTTTTTTCTCTTTTTTTTTTATTCTAACATAGTCTGTAAGTAATTTGGACTCGAGTCTTAGTTACTTGAATAAATAGGCTCAATTCAGCCGTGGCCGCTAAAATCTCCCATTCCCATTCCCTTGGTCTCTTTCATTCATATAGGAATCGAAAAGTATGGGAAGACGAATAATTTTATTTTGAATGAATGATATTTAAAATAAGCAGCGCAGCTATTCAGCTTAATTTATTTGGGATGTTTTAAAATTCCTGCTAAATTACGCGTAAAATCTAAGTTTGACGTGTCTAAATGTAGGTTGGCAATCGCCTGTCCCATTTCGTTCTTAAGAAAGTGAAAGAGACATAACAACTTAAATTTAGATATTTTAGTGGCCACGCAGAATTGAGCCCAATGTATATTAAATGTATAATATCCTTACTAATATTATAAATGTGAAAGCGTGGATGTTTGTTACCTTTTCACGCAAAAACTACTTGACGAATCATCATGAAACTTTGTACACATATCCTGGGAGGTTACTAGAAGTAACATAGGGTACTTTTTATTTAAAAAAAAATTAAGAAAAAAAAGAACTTACGGAGAGAAATTTAAAAACTTCATTCCCACGGGAAAAAAATGTAACGCGGGCGGAGCCGTGGGGCGGAAAGCTAGTAATGTATAATAAAGAAAAAAAAACTGATTCTGATTCTGAGATAGTCTTTAAACTGACACAAGCAAAATACATGATGAAGCCATAAAAAAAAGGTGCAACTCACGACTGCAGCAGCAGCGGCCGCGGCTGCCTCCTTCTTCTCGTTAACCTGTTCCACCGGCTCCGAGACCAAACGCTCCATCTCCGCTTCTTGCTCTAGCTCACGAGTCTGGATCTCGGAACGGACCTGGGTACAAACATTTTTTTTAGTTCTCTGATATACTCACATAATTATATACAAGGCACAGAATAAATAATAGTACTAGGTACAGAACGCGCACTCTCTGATAGCAAACGTGCGAATTTAATTCTAGCTACCACGCCACTAACGTTCAAATTACTTTGAACGCGTCGAACGTGACCCTGGCTATAATAGCCTACCTAGCCTAGCCTTAAAACAAAATGCATCTTAAGACCGCGCCGCGAGAGTCCGTATTACCACAGAATAAATAATAGCGTT
Source organism: Teleiodes luculella (assembly GCA_948473455.1). NCBI lineage: Eukaryota > Metazoa > Arthropoda > Insecta > Lepidoptera > Gelechiidae > Teleiodes > Teleiodes luculella. Next base: position 10,036,780 of record OX419600.1, on the reverse strand, counting down.
GTCTCAAGCGCGCGTTTTTCCTACTAACTGGCCTCATATATGAGGCCGCCCGGCGTAGGTACATTCTGTAGCTCTGGCGCGGAGTGCGCCGGGCCTGTACAAGGTAAGGTAAAAGCGGGCCTATTTCCGCAACTCCACGTCTAGCATGCTGTGGTAGCCTATAAGTGTGATGCATAGTATAACTGTTAGTATTAACTGTTAATTACTGCAGATTGTAACGTTTATAGTTCTAAGCCGCTATGTATTATGTTGGTTATCCAATAAAATAAATAAAGGTGCATCCACACCGGCCGGCCGGCACCGCATCGTATCGAAACGGATTTTACAATTTTTAAACTAAATTAAACCTTGTATACAGTATTTAAAGTCTATAATACCAAGTCACGCACAGCAGCTTGACTGCGCGTGCGTGCGTGACGGGCGGACGTCGCCGTCGGCATGCCGCGACGCGCCGTCTGCTCCGTCCGCGGCGAACGCAGCCGGCGGCATGCCGCGAGGGCCGCGACACGCGATCGGCTCCGTTGAATAGATACGTGTGCGAGCGAGACACCGCCGCCGCCAGCTCCATTCGTGCGAAGCCGGTCGGAGACGTGCGGTGGCATGCCGCCGGACGCGACGATGTGGCCGCATGCGTTCGCATCCGGCCCTTGCGTTGCGATGCCGGCCGGCCGGTGTGGATGCACCATAACGCGCATTTTTTGTTATGGGTGGAATTGCTACACGAGCCACCCTACCTCCTTGAAGAACCTCAGCAGGCCTTTGACCTCCCGGAGGGCCTCGGGGATTGTCCCCGGTGTTCCGAAGTGTTTATTTCATATACAACATCCAAACAGAAGGCAAACACAAGTGCTCATCACACGAATGTTTACCCTGGCCACCCCTGGCAGATGTACTACCAATTAATCTACAGCGCTGTTAATTTTAGAAAACTATAAAAAAATCTGTTCTCAAAATACAATAAAACTTATTATAGAATCAATGGTTATATAATTAATGTTAATTTGCCACTTTATAGTGGATACCATTTTTTAGTTAAAGAGTTTAGATGGTACTGAATCATGAAAAATGGTACAAAGAATTAAGAGGTACCTAATAAGTTAATTTTAGTTGAAGAGAACAGATAAAAAATACCTTTTGCAGTAAAGCATAATCGAGACCTTTCACCAAGTGAGTGTGCTCCATATCACCTCCAAGGTATTTGGATTCCTGAAACACAAAAACATATAAAAGATATTTAAAGTAACTAGTAAATAATATAATTCAAGATAATCCATCAACATTTACACCAAAAGAATGAAACTAACTTTTTAATACAGTTGCTCAAAAAGTGGCGTATTGCAGGGTCGTATAGCGTTCGGGAAGTGGGCTATTACACATCAAGTCCGGTGAAGCTTGATTTGTCGTACCTTTTCGACACAAGCATAGGTCAATTCAAAAAAAAAAAAAAAAAAAAAAGGGCTATTACACACTCGTGCTTTTTTTTTACCTTTCCCGCACTCGTGCGTTCGTTCTCTTTCCCAACTGTCAAAATAATGCCTACTAAAAAGAAAAACCAACCATGAAGTTTTTACAAAAAAAAAATCATAAAAGTTTTTATGATTCATGCAAATACGTATATTTCTAAAAAGGAGCTACTAATTTGTTTCAATATCAGATTTAATGATTTGATTAAATGAGTTAGGTTAGGTTTCATCATTTCATCACATTAAATTTCATTTTCATTTCATATCAATATAAATATTCTACTGCAGACTTGGCTGTATAGGCATAGTTCTCTTTGCATACCAGAATGGGTGAAGAAAAAAGTTAGTTGAGTTTATTTATTGTGTTTTTATTATTTTATATTTTATTAAATTGCTTCATTTTTTCGCAACTGTATTAAAAATAGTCGTTCAGTACACGTGCGGAACCGTCATTGCAACTTGTTCCGACTGTCAACCCTCGCCGCGCCTCGGCTCGGGTACACATTTGTCGGAACTCTTTGCAATGACAGCCTTTCCGCACTTGTAATGAATTATACTATTGAATTATGGTGACTACTGCTGGTCTAGTTTGAGTTTCTACCTAAAGTTTAGTCTGCTTAAGTTTACCCAAAATTTCTTTTCTTTAAGAAGATAGGTTTGAATGACCAACCTGAATAAGCTGTCTTCTTCTTTCTTTTGCATCCATTCCAGATTTCAGGTCAGGTGCTACAGCTCTGTGGAAAAGAAAATTAATTTTTTTTTACTGCCATTTTCTTGTGAAAATATTATGAATAGTTTAACATATAAAAATAGAATAATTGCTGATATTAAATTTTTAGACAAAAATTATTATTGATTAATAAAAAGAAATGTTGCTTATTTGCATTCTTTTTGCACTACATATTTACACTATTTATTATGTGAAGCCATTACTGTTACTAAAAACACCTATACAAATTAAATAATGTTTGATTTATATGCAATCTAAACATATTATACAAAGCTACTGCTGATTGGATGTTTAAAAGAAAATATACCTGTAAGCACTACTAGTATTGCTCGTAGGATCCGTCGGCCCCAAATCATTGGACCCGTCTCTCCTCTCCCTTGCTCTGTCTCTGTACTTTTCAGCCAATTCCGCTAGTTTATTATCCTCCTGCTTCTTCAATGCTGCATAGTATGATTTCTTCTTGCGACGTAACTCACTTTTATTCTCGGTCGGGGGAGGCATAGACCTGAAAATATAGTTTGTAACTTTTGATTTGTGCAATTTGAAGTGTTTTAGTTTTTTTTTTACATCTATAATTAGCTCTATTGTTCATTAGAATATTACAAGGTAGGTAGTACTATCATTTACTTCTGTGACAATAATCAGATATTCATTCAATAAACAATTTGATTATTCATATATTTACCATCTGTGTAGCCAACAGAACGATTTTACTTAATTCTAAGATGATTTTACAAAGCAAGATTGATCAAAAGAACCTGTAAAAGAATGACTCAAACTGCAGTCCAAATTCAGCTATTCTTCAAGCTAATTAGGATGGGATATTTACCCAGCATTGGCCATAGCCTCCCGTACAGATCCAGCAGGATGCGCTCCTCCAGATGGAGCAGACCTAGGCGTCATCAGCAACTTCCTAAAGTCCTCATTTGTGAGCCTTTGCGACATTGGAGTCGCTTCCACATTGCCTTCCTCCATCGTGATTTTTGTACACAGAACCTTACACAGATAAGTTTGTCACGATTTGATATAAAATTTACTAGTAGGTAATCGGTAGTAATCAGTAGTAATCACTGTAAAATTGCAAAAATCCTTGAGAAAATCCACAAATTTTAATTGTGAACACAACCACACACACAGATCCACAGATTCACACAACAATTTTTTTTTAGGTTCTTTTATCCCATCCATATGAGAAAGGCAAAGGGTTCAAGTACCTAATTAAAATGAATGAAATGAATAAGTCATTTATTAATTCAACTCAAATCATTCAATCAAAAATCATGTTGCCATAATAAAAAAATAAATAAATGTATTCGTTTCATGCTCGTTACGTTAGCTAGCCTACTAACATAAAGCCATTTTTACAAGCTTACACATCAAATCCATTATTCTTTGTTATTTACATCTTTCACGGAGATTTCCTTCTAGTACTAACTAAAACCTGTAAGTTTTTGCGATGTTACTGCTCGGTCAGCTCCGCTGCTAATATTTATTGAAATTATACCATGCTTTTCGTGTATAATCGTCGTTTATTGCAACAATTAGAGATAGACACTTGAAATACCATTATTAGTGTATTTGAGTTTTCGCTCACGTTTTCGCGTTATTATAACCCGGGCGAAAATGAGTCCAAATGGGTTTTAACCTCCATGAGGGTTAAAACCAGGGTCGTTGTCAGTAGGTGTATATTGGGCATTCTAAAACACATTTCATCATCCACCGTTTCACTTCACTCCGTTCACAGCGCGACGCTACGCGTCGCCCCGTTCACTGCGTTCTTGAAACGATGGATGACAAATGCGTTTTAGAATACCCAATATAAAAGATAAAATAGTGCTTCGTTCAACCTACACACGTGTTGCATGCATTTGTTTTAAAAAACACTTACCTATCGATCTGTTTGTAGAACAAAACACTCACTGAAATTAACACTGCTTTACTATTTTCAAGATTTAGATTTTTTAAGATTATCCATTTACTTATTTTTTTTACGACTTAATAATGATGATAAACACTTAAACTGGATGAGGCTTCCTAACTGCTAGGACTGGATCCTCGAATAAGTGTTCACACCACACCACAATCTAGAGTATTATAAGACACGAACTGATGATAAAAACTTAAACTGGTTGAGGCTTCCTGACTTTCAGGACTGGATCCTCGGATAAGTGTTCACACCACAACATAATCCTGAGTACTTATTTTAAGACACGATATGATCACTTAAACTGGTTGAGGCTTCCTGACTTTCAGGACTGGATCCTCGATTAAGTGTTCACACCACACCATAATCCTGAGTGTTTTAAGACATGATATGATGATAAACACTTAAACTGGTTGAGGCTTCCTGACTTTCAGGACTGGATCCTCGAATAAGTGTTCACACCCATACCACATCATGTACAAATTAATAAAGTTCCCTAATGAAAACACGTTCATAGACACTAAATAATGCACCACAAATGACTCTAGTAACATGTCAACTAAACTGCACACTAACCATTTCAGAACATAGAGTATGAGCCACAAGCAAGAGCGATTTCAAACTTGTCACCATTCAAATGAAAGTCTCCGAAAAAATTACACAATTTAAATACATATCATCTAAAGTTTTATACGTAGCTATACTAGTCTATGCTCAAAGCTTCGCTCTCTTTTTAATTTTTCGGAATGTAGTTCACTCTATAGAGTTTTCACAAAAGCTTTTTTATATAGTTCTTATATTACGGAAAACTTTGTATCCCCGTATCATCTATTTAGGAGGTTAATTTTGGGAAATCCTTTCTAAGGAAACTGTTTAAACAATATTGTTTACAATAAATTCCCCTTTTTATTTGATTTAAACAAATCAAACACCCTATTATTTTGGCGAAGTTGTCAATTTTAATATAAATTTCCATTTATTTTTGAAAGTCACTTTTATTATATCTTATCTTACAATGGATACCAAGTGTTAAATTTTATATTTGTATAGATCCCTTCCACACAAACTAAGAGAAATCTAATCATCACGCGATCGCTATTGACTTAGCGTTCTAGCATACTCAATAGGCTAAGTACGACTTTTCTTTTACGCCGTGGTTCTGTGTAGTGGAAACAATGCAATAAAATATTATAAAATATAATTATTAGCTAGGATTCCATTGAAGTTATTTAACTATTCTACAATAATGAACTGATTTATATACATTAATATGTATAGTTACGTTTTTAAATATGGAAATTAAATGCTACTTAAGTGGTAAAGAATCATTTCTTTGTGTTCATAAAAAAAATTATACATGTCTACATAGATTGATATAATTCATCGTCATTGTGACAACCTCCATGGTTGAGTGGTTAAAAGGTTACGGAGGTTCCGGGTTTGAAACCCGGCACGGTCACCTTTGGATCTGGAATGATTCTGTGCTTTGGAAGGCACATAAAACCTGGTCCCGGCTATTATCTTCGGATGTAGTCGTATTTTTTATTTTATTTGTAATGAGGTCAGTAGATAAATTTAACACTATAATTTTAAAAACTTATACAAACCTAAACAAACTTAAATAAAAAAATATATAAAACTTAAAATACTAATTGACATAAGCCGTGCTATACGAACCACATCAGACGCCCACGTCAGATGGTTCAATAATACTGGCACCAGGATTTTTAAGGTAGATTAACTTCGAAACCCACTTCTCCCAATTTATGTTCCCACGCTCAATAAATATGTTTTTATTTGCAGCGGACCCTTAACAAATGTTAGCAAATTATGTTGACGCAGCGTTAATATCATGTAGAGAACATGTGTAATGCAACCGATGTGATATTCATTTCTTATTGCTGTCGAAGCTTATAGAGTATTGGTTATAAGCGAACAGCGACTTTCGAGAAGTCCACATAATTATTGACTTTAATCTTAATTATTTTTTTTTTTTGTTTTGTATCTTGTATATTGGTATAAATCCTTTCACAGGAAAAGGTGAGATAAGCAAATAAAGCATAATAGGTAATAAAACTACTTAAAACCATTTCACTTTACAAGGTAAACTATAAACATCGGTGTCGCTTCTGGAATAAAATACGGTTTCGGTAAGAAAGAACGTTTATTTAGCCCTTTCCATAACACAATCTTAAACCACCGTCTACCAATTTTTATACATTTTCTACATGCTAAATACCTAGTAGAATAGATAATATGGAACATCTTTCCTATTGTCATTTGTCGCTTAAACCATACTCCAACAGACCAGTACCGTTTGATCCATTTCAAATTCTGTTTGAATGCGTATACCTACTAATATGTCAGTAAATAAAAAGTTTCAAAATTATATATTTTATATTTAGTTACACGATAGGTAATGTGAAAAGTGACAGGTCATTTTATATTTTTTTCATAAGAAGCAATAGAATGGCATATTTTTGTATTCAAACCTAATCAGAATAGGTTCAGTTAGGAATAACCCATCAGCGCTTCCTATTACATATTGTATTAATTGCTGAGTTTTCGATTGCTTGGGAATCATTTTTTGCAAACTATGGAAAATGGTCTCTCACCTAATGAAGCCGAACGTTACACGTTTACCATTTGACCGGAGTTCGACAACTAAGTAGTACGTGCTACTACTACGCGCAGTGCAATCATCGACTCTACAGAACTGCAAGCAGATTTGCTTCCCGACCTCATCTAAAGATCACCAACTTCGGTGTAGTACCTACTTACGAGTATCTACAAGTTTTCATCCTGAGGATCCGCTGTGTAGAAATAATGTTCGTAAGTTTTTTTTTTTTTTATTTAATCTTAAACTAATTGGTCATTGGTTATCCTTTATATAAATTAATCATCAGCCTGCGGTCACGTTGTTTCTCACATTGTTTAGCAACTTTTCCTTTGGGTATATGACATTTATCCGGAATAAAAAGTAGCATAATATTTATCTACTTATAATAACCAAAGTTCACTTAAATCCATTCAGTAACATTTTATATGAAAGAGTGACAATAATTAATATATCCATCTGCAAACTATCACGTTTTTATTCGTTATAAATTAGACACTGGTAGAGTGATGTAATTTATTTGATTTAATTTTTCTGGTTTTTTTATAGGTCTGAGTACAACGCAAAGAAACGGGCTGCAGCCAGCTTCTTGGACGACACGGACAAGGAAGAGGTTGAAGAGAAACCAAGGTACGTATTTTTAATATCTAAATAGTAAAATAGGTTGGTAACATAGTAATAATTTAGACTGCTATCCCACATTTGGGAGACGCGGGTTCAAACCCTGCCATATATGTAAATTCCGATTATAGAATATTTAATTTTGCGTTTATGTAACGTTCTTACTATAATGGAAAATATCATGAGGTAACCGCAACTGCAATGAAATTCAAAGGTTGAGTGTGAATTTGACTAATCACTCATCTTTGATATGGTTTTAAGATGTATGTACCAGTACAGGTCAAGTAGTAATTTTTTATTGTTTATTTTTCAGCTTAAAGAAAAAGGTCAAGTGTCCGAAGCGCGCGGTGAAGGTGTCAGCTGCGAGGGCGAGCGACCCAGCCGCCAAACTAGTGTTCGACTCGGACGACGAGGAAGAGGAGGGGCGCAGGGGGAGCAGGGTCGACACCACCACCTCGGTGTTCACCAGGCGCGTGCCCGGGGGCACGGTCAAGCGGCTCATACAGCTCGACGGAGACATTACCGCAGAGCTAAGAATTTACAATTCTAGCGAAATCAAAAATATTTCAGGCATCGAACGATGTGAAAAAGCCGCTGTTTGGCTTCGTTACCAAGGCGACAGCGATGCGCCTGAGTTTAAAACTTTAAAAAAAATTCTTTCTCAGGCAAAAGAAAAATTTGTTAATGAGGGGACTTTCTTTGCTGAAAAGAAAAAGTAATTCTATTTCTTTTTTTTTTGTTCTCGTAAACAGGCATACGTATTATTAATCATTATTACGAAATTAGTATGCCTGTTACATTTTTCTTTTTATTTTTAATATTAGAACCGTAAATTGCGTTTAGTGTCTAAGCTTTTATAAAGTTATATTCTATAATAATACTTTTTAAATAAATATATTAAAACTGTTATGATCATTACTGATTTTAAAATAACTTACTTGCCTAACCTTACCTTAAAATTGAAATTACTTGACTTATAATTTACCTTATTACTTTAATAACTTTTAACTTATTACTTTAATAACAATCTTAATAATTCAATATGACGAAAACAATATTTTGCTCTGTTTGTGACTTATCAATTGCTAGTAAAGCCTTTTCTGCTCATTTGAAAAGTAAACTGCATAAAGATAATAGTTCAGTAAACGAGTGTGAAGGTGTAGAAAAGATAAGCAGTGCATTTAGAAGCCGTATAGCTTCGTACCGCGTGTCTTGTGTGGAGGGGGAGGCGGGCTGCGGGCTCGCGGGCCCTGCGCAGCGCGCTTTGCCGCCCGCCAAGTTCGTCGCACAGCTGCGCCGGCGCGTACACTCCTTACTTTCTGCACGTTTACAAACTCATAATAGTCTCAAAGTTAATTTCGAACTGTTTACAGAATTTATGTTAACAAAAAATGACACCGTGGCTGTAAAATCTTTTGCAACAGAGAATATTATTTTGCAAACAAGTTATAACTTTAACGATATGTTTATGAAAGTCATTAATATGATTAGTAAAAAAGTCGAAGATTTTGAAGAAAAAGACAGTGGTTGGGCGTTTGTTCAAAACTTGTACCTTGAGATTAATATGAACAAATATAATCCATTAAGAGCATCAAGTTATATTGATTTACCGAAAATTATCAAAAATAAACGCTCTTGTATAAATATTCAAAATAATGACAACTATTGCTTTCTATGGTGTATAATGGCAGCCTTATTTCCTGCTAAAAGTAACGCGCAGCGAATTTCTGCATATCCACATTTTAATACTGTTCTTAATACCGAAAACATGTCTTTCCCTGTCGAACTTTCAGATATAAAGGTTTTTGAGAAAAATAATCCAAGAATTAGTGTTAACGTCTACGGTCTTAACAATAAATCTAATGTTGTTGGTCCACTATACAGAAGCGAAAGTCGAAAAAAAAATCATGTTAATTTACTATTTATTGAAAACGGTTTGCGAACTCATTATTGTCTGATAAAGAATTTGGCTAGATTACTTCGTCAGCAAATAACTAAGCACCATTCAAAAATTTTTCTTTGTGAGGAATGTATGATATTTTTTGATAATGGCGATAAGTTGAAATCACACGTTTGCAGTGGTGTAAAAACTATTTTACCAAATAAAGGGACCATCATGCAATTTACACATTATGAAAGAATGCAGGATATGCCGTTTGTCATTTATGCCGATTTTGAATCTTTGTTGAAACCAAATACAAACAATTCTAGCTCTGGGACTAATACAACTTGTTTACAACAGCACGTCCCTTCTGCGTTTGCTTACTATATTGTATGTGCGTATGATAGTTCTTTAAATAAATATGTATCTTATCGAGGACCTGATTGTGTAGAAAAATTCTTAGAAAATCTTAAACGTGATGCTACTAATATCCATATCATTTTAAATTCACAGATTCCTATGATATTTACGAAAAACGATGAAATTAGTTTCTCTAAAGCCAAAGTTTGCTTTCTTTGTAACTTATTATTATTTGATGATAAAGTCAGAGATCATTGTCATCTTACAGGACGCTATCGTGGCGCAGCTCATTCATACTGCAACATTAAGTTTAGTTTACCAAAATTTGTACCCGTATTTTTTCATAATTTATCAGGCTACGACAGTCATCTGTTTATTAAAAATTTAGGTGAAATGCCAGGCAGTATCAAAGTCATAGCAAAAAATAAAGAAAACTATATTTCCTTTACAAAATTTTTGGAAATCGGTGATGAAGAATATGTAGCAATACGTTTCGTGGATTCTTATAAATTCTTAGGCACAAGTCTAGAAAAACTAGCTGTTAACTTAAGTAATGAGGATTTTACTCATTTACATAGATTTTATCCTTCTTGTGCTCATTTTGACTTATTAAGACGCAAAGGTGTGTATCCTTACGAATACATGATTAGTTGGAGTAGTTACTCAGAAAATAAATTACCACCTCGGAATTGTTTTTACAACAGGTTGACCGAAAGGGAAGTTTCTGAATCAGATTACGTTCATGCTCAAAAAGTGTGGCAGTCTTTTAATTTAAAGAGTTTGGGAGAATACACAGACTTGTATTTGAAAACAGATGTTATACTACTTGCGGACGTATTTGAAAAATTTCGTAAAACTTCTAAATTTAATTATAAACTTGATCCTGCTTTTTACATAACAGCCCCCAGTCTTAGTTTCGATGCAATGTTATTGAAAACAGGTGTAAAACTCGAGTTGATTAATGACTTGGAAATAATACGAATGATTCAAAAAGGCATCCGCGGAGGCATATGTTTGTGTTCTTGTAGGCATTCTAAAGCTAATAATAAATACTTAAGTGACTACGATCCAACTGAAAAGGAGACTCATTTAATTTATATAGACTGTAATAATCTTTACGGTTTTGCAATGTGCACGCATTTACCTCATTCTGATTTTAAATTACTTAAACAGTCAGAAATTGCTGAAATTGATTTTAATAATATCCCCCTTGATGGAAATTATGGTTATTTTTTAGAAGTAGATCTTGACTATCCTGAAAATTTACATGACTTTCACAATGACTTTCCATTTTGCGCACAACAGTTTGCACCACCCGGTTCTAAAAATTCAAAATTAATTCCAAATTTATACGATAAATATCACTATGTCATTCATCTTTCCCATCTAAGAACATGTCTGAAATATGGTTTAATATTGAAAAATATTCACAAGGTAATTCAATTCAAACAAAGTACGTTTTTAAAACAGTACATAGACATGAATACGGAACTAAGAAAAAAGTCTAAGTCAGTCTTCGAACAAGACTTTTTTAAATTGTTGAATAACGCTGTATTCGGTAAAACTCTGGAAAATAATGAAAAAAAGGTAGATGTAAAATTGGTAAATAAATGGAATGATAATAGAAATAAGACTAACAAGTGTGTTTGCGCGGAACAGCTTATAGCTAGACCTAATTTTCATAGTACTACTACATTCACAGAAAATTTTGTAGCTGTTCAAATGAAACCTGAGAAAATTATTCTGGATAAACCAATTTATATCGGTTTTACTGTATTAGAAGTATCGAAGTGTCATATGTTCGAGTTTCATTACGGTGTTATGAAACCATTTTATGGAGAAAAAATAAAGCTTTGTTATACAGATACAGATAGCTTTCTGTATTCAATTGAAACTAAAGACTTTTATAAAGATTTGAAATACAATTTTATGTCTCATTTCGATACAAGTAATTACTCGGAAAACAATTCTTACGGTATTCCCATTTTAAATAAAAAGATACCCGGGCTTTTCAAAGATGAACTTGGTGGAAAAGTAATTTCTGAATTTGTTGGGCTCAGATCTAAGCTCTATTGCATCAGAACCGAAGAAGACGAATTAAAGAAAGCGAAAGGTGTGCAGAAACGCGAAGTCGAAAAAGTGAATTTAAAAGACTATTACAATGTTTTATTGACGAATAACGTGCTTCGAAAAAAAAATTTAATATTTAAATCACTCAAGCATGAAATATTTACACAACAACAAAATAAAGTAGCACTTTCAGCTAATGACGACAAACGTGTGCTTTTAAAGGATAAGATTTCAACGTTATCTTGGGGTCACAAAAATAATATTCTTTAATATGTGTGAAAGTTATTTATTTGATTGCATTGTTTCAATGCGTACTTACTCACATCCAAACGGTGTACAAATAAAAAGTGGTCTTTGGGTTGAAAATGATTTTATCCCCCAAATTAATTTTTTTAACACCATAGAAAGTGTATTTTTTTCGTTGGAAGAGTGGGATAGTATTTATCAAGAGTTTAAAGATTTTGGTCTCTACTATGTAAATGATATACTTCAAAATTATAATTTGTTAATATTTAAACTAATGTTTTGTCACAAACGTTGTTCTATTGATTTCATATCTTTAGTTATAGAGTCCATCAATGTTTTTGGTTCGTGTATTAATTTAAAAATAGAAGAACTTCGAAAAGATTATGTCAAAGCTTGCGAGTTTGTAAATTTTATTGAACGTAGTATAAGAATAAATCATGTACTATCTTTACAAAATATGATTCTGATATTAAATACTTGTGTACATCCTAGTTCTTTACTTGAATTCGAAATTGTAAGCATAGGTACAGAATATTTGATTTTAAAATTGTGGTCTAGATGAATAAGTTATTTGGATAAAATAAATAAAATTGTGATTAATCTTAGTTCTTTGTTTCATTGCATTACTAACCTATGTATTTTAACACTTTTCTCATCACGGAGCCGTGTGCCTCAACAGCGGCAAAATATATTAACCAATTCAAGAGGCACACTGCTCAAAGCGTTTTGTTAGAAATAAATAAAAAAAAAAACGACTAAAATTAATAATAAATAAAAAAACGACTGCATCCGAAGATGTAGTCGGGACCAGGATTTACGTGCCTTCCGAAGCACATAGAACCATTCCAGATTCCAAGGTAACCGTGCCGGGTTACGACCCCGGAACCTCCGTAATTAGTCGAGCGTTTTACCACTCGACCACGGAGGTTGTTACGAAAACGATGAATTGTGTCAACCTATTCATACAGACCTGACGTCATAATTTGCTGATGTTGCAAATTCGCAATAGAAAAAAAACAAGTTAAGACTTGTTCTGTTGCAGCGATGCACGCGCGCCGCCGCGCGGTAGTGCGGGGGGAAATTAGCTGACACACGTGGACGACGACGGTGTCTTATTTATCCATAGGTGTTGTGGGGCAGAGTGCTGGAACGATGTCGTCGTGGTGCAGGACAAAAATAAAAACAACAGGCTTCGCGTTGTTGTGTGTTTACTCATTCGTAATAATGAATATCACCAAATACAGTCAGATTAAGATATAAATTATTGATATTAAAATAATACACGTTTCGGAGGTTACAGGGGTGAGCATAGAGAACGTAAAAACCAAACGTCAAGCCAATAGACAATCGAACTGTCAAGTTTATGTTTTTTAAATAAAGGTGTGTTCACATTACATGATAATTGTACCACTTTAACACTTCCCCTTACGATTATCAATGTATGCTCTACAACTACAAGGTAAGTTAATATTTTTACAGACTCTACCATAAATTGCAAACATACAAAATAACATTTTAAACTCATTGGTCATTATTATAAAATTACAGTCTCTACATACTCAGGAACTAAAACTTATAATTTATTTTAAATTCATTTGACTTACAAACTGTCTATGTTTATCAGCACTTAAAGATTTTGTTAAAACATCTGCCACCATTTCTCCAGTTGGTAAATACTTTACATTCAAGAAACCTTTCTGAACTAGATCTTTGACAAAGTGATAGCGCAAGTCAATGTGCTTAGTGCGTTTATGACAAAACTCTTTTGACTCTAATATTTTATGAGCACTTTGATTATCATTAAACACAGTAGCAATAATGTCTCTATCTAAAATTTCTGCTAAGAAGCTTTTGATGAAACATAGATCTTTACAAATATCTCCAATGGAGAGGTACTCGGCTTCGGTGCTGGATAACGCTACGCATCGTTGCTTGCGCGACTCCCAATTTATTAAATTATTACCAAGTTTAACCACAAATCCCGTATACGATTTACGATCGACAATATCGTTAGCCCAGTCCGCATCCGTGTACCCAGTTAAATCTAAATTACCAGCTCTATAAAAATATAGACCATAATTTAGCGTTCCTGACAGATACCTAAGGACGCGTTTAGCTGCTTGCCAATGTGTCTTATCAAAAGCATGGCTAAACTGGCTTAATTGGCTGCAAGCAAACGCTATATCAGGTCTGGTGCACACAGACAGATACATAAGGCATCCTAAAAGCTCTCTATATCTGTATGTGTCATCATCCAGACAAACAGATTCTGCTCTCTGTAGCTTACAGTTATTTGCCATAGGTGTAGAGACAGGTTTACACTCCTTCATACCAAATCGTATTAACAATTTACTTATATAATCAGATTGGTCCAGTTTTATTAAATGGTTAGACCTATCTCTACTAACATTCATTCCTAAGCAACTTGACAAAGTTCCCAAGTACTTAATATTAAAATTGTTCTCAAGCAGTGACAGCAGTTCTGTATTATTATTATTACTGCTAAATATGTAAAAATCGTCGACGTAGAGTGCGAGGATATTTAAATCTCTACCCGATCCCTTATAATACACACATGGCTCACAACGACTTTGTTTATAACCATGTTTACAAAGCAATTCATTAACTTTTAAGTTCCAAATTCTGCTAGCCTGCTTGAGACCATAGATTCCTTTACGTAAAAGGCATACTTTACTATCGTTATTATTATTAAAACCTGGAGGTTGCTCCATATATATTTTCTCATGCAACTCTCCATGTAAAAATGCAGTCTCTACGTCTACATGTTCAATATTTAAATCTAATTCAGCTGCCAACGAGAATAATATTCGCAATGTAGAGTGCCTAACCACGGGCGAAAAAGTGTCAGTGTAATCGACCCCACGAATTTGTGTGAAACCTCTAGCGACCAGACGCGCTTTATACTTGTCGAACCTACCAGAAGCATCGAACTTACGTTTAAAGATCCATTTACACTTGACGATGTTCTCCCCTTTAGGTCTGTCTACTAATTCCCATACTTTATTCGCGATAAGTGAATCATATTCACTTTGCATGGCTGCTTCCCAGTGCTGACTATCTGAACATGATACTGCATCATTATATGTTAGTGGATTGTCAAAATCATGCACCGCATCACCCTCCCGTGTTAATAATGAGAAGTCTATATCGTAATCATTATACCTGGTTGGCAACTTGTTACGAGTACTACGCACTGGACGATTGTGAGAAGAGACCGGCGGCGGCGGCGAGACGGGAGCAGATACTTCCCCTCGATACTCCACCTCTGACGACGATGGTGACGTCACACACTCATGGTGCACGTCGGCGATCGGGGACGAGGCGACATCCTCCTCATTCTCACTTCCTGTGATGTAGTCCTCACCTGAAAACACAAGGGAACTATTAGTGTTTTGCATGACAGATCCACATTTTTTATTTTTATCTAAAGTGTGGCTAGAGATCGGCTCACTTACTAAAGGGCTAGAGCTCGGCTCACTACTTTGACTAGAAATTACTTCAGATTGACTAGAATTATTATTATTAGAATTATTATTTAAATTAATTTCATTATTAAATAATTCATAAAATATAAAATTATTATTAAAATTATTGTTATTAAATTGCTCAGTCTTTTTATAAAATTGATTTTCTATAAAAACAACATTTCTGCATATCACAACATTTTTGGGGTTCATTGGGTCTGCAAGCCTAAAACCTTTAACTGTATCACTATAACCTACAAAAATGTACTTTTTGCTCTTAGCATCCAACTTAGACCTCTTTTCTTTAGGTAACAAAGAATAGGCTATGCACCCAAAGGTATGTAAGTGACTAAGGTCTGGTATAGACCCGGTCCACAGTTCCTCAGGTGTGTGACCTGACAATGCAGATGTAGGTGATCTATTTTTAAGATAGATGGCAGTCATAATTGCCTCACCCCAAAACTGCTTATCTAAGCCAGAATCCCTCAGCATACACCTAGCCTTGTCCATAAGAGTCCTGTTAAGACGTTCAGCAACACCGTTTTGCTGTGGTGAGTAAGCAACGGTAGTCTGATGCAAAATCCCATTTTTATTTAAATAGTTAGTGAACTCACGGCTGCAATATTCCCCCCCATTATCTGAGCGTAAGGCTTTAATTGGTAACCCCAGCTGTTTCTCAACAAAAGTCTTATAAGAAATAAAACTGGTAAGTACCTCATTTTTCCTTTTAAGTAGGTATCCATGGGTCTTCCTTGTGTGGTCATCTGTATACGTCACAAGGTATCTGGCTCCACCCCAGCTTTCAACAGGCAGCGGTCCACATACATCTGTATGGACGAGCTGCAATGGCTGCTCAGCACGATGAGAAGCGGAAGAAGGAAACGGCTTAGAAGCCATTTTTCCCTCCAGGCACGGCACACAACTTTTCAAGCATCCAACATCCTTAGGTTCCTGAAAAGAAATACCGCATGCCAATCCATTCTTAAGTGCTAACATGCCAGACATGCTTAAGTGGCCTAACCTCCTGTGCCAAACTTCAATTGGCACCTCGGCTACGTTTGCACTCTGTACTTCTTGCATAGGCAAGACGACTGAAGAATGCACCACTGGACAAGACTTACCTAAACTGGGTAGCCTATATAACCCATTTACACATGGAGCCCTACATAATGGTTCGCCTTTAATTTCACACTTTGTCGCATTGTCGAAAATGTGACACCCCCGTTTATCAAATAAAATAGAGTAACCTCCAGAAACAAGACAACTTACAGATAATAGGCTGGCAGTGAGATCAGGAACAAACAGTACATTTTCAAGTTCTAAATTATTATAATCCATGTTCACATTTCCTTGTCCTTGTGAACATATACTTGAATTGTTAGCGATCCTTATTTCATTCTTCTTATTGTTTATTTTAAGAAACTGAGACGAATCGTTACACATGTGTTGGCTGCATCCGCTGTCCACATACCAAGAATCACTACTTGCAAAGAATGCACTAGCAGCAAACATCCCTTGTGAGGCTGCTTCTTTTTCTTCTTTCTTTTGTCTTTTGAGTTTAAAACAACGATTCTTTAAGTGTCCTGCTTTGCCACAATAAGTGCACTTTTTAGTCTTGAACGGTTTTGAAAGGAAAGCTGACTGATCCTGTTGTGTATTCTTTCTGGATTCCTCTTGCAGTAGACGTGCACGTACCACCTCGCTTGATAGTGCACTAGTCATACAAACGGTCTCCAAATTAGATACTAATGCTTCATATTCTTTGCCGAGCCCAGACAATAACAATTCTGCTAACTCCTCGTCATCTATTTTCTTATTTATATCTGCAAGTTGTTGTACCAAACTCATAGTGTGCTCAATATACTGTGTCATAGACGCAAAAGCACTCAGCTCAATGCGGTGAAGTTTCCGCAGCAGCATCACTTTTCTTGCCAAACCAGCATCTTCAAACACTTTCTTTAAACTGGTCCACGCTTCATTGCTCGTCTTGGAATTTTGCACGTACTGATGACATGTGGACGAGACTGATAAACATATACGAGCGAGAGCGCGCGCATTCCTGTCGGGATCCAAGTCATCACCGGTGACACACTTCCACAAGCCTTCAAGGATCAATACATTCTTGATATTGAATTTCCATGATGAATAGTTTTCGTGGCCAATGAGTTTTTCCATGTGATATCCACTGAAGCCTGCATTGCCATTAGGCGGCGTTGGCGAATTCCCGCCACCACGTTCCGACATCTTGGCGTTTCTTGGGCCAAAACCTGTTGTGGGGCAGAGTGCTGGAACGATGTCGTCGTGGTGCAGGACAAAAATAAAAACAACAGGCTTCGCGTTGTTGTGTGTTTACTCATTCGTAATAATGAATATCACCAAATACAGTCAGATTAAGATATAAATTATTGATATTAAAATAATACACGTTTCGGAGGTTACAGGGGTGAGCATAGAGAACGTAAAAACCAAACGTCAAGCCAATAGACAATCGAACTGTCAAGTTTATGTTTTTTAAATAAAGGTGTGTTCACATTACATGATAATTGTACCACTTTAACAATAGGTACTATTAATTGAGTCGACGGATGGTCGACGGACATTTTTCATTTGTTTATTTGTATTCATAGTGTTCGGTTCGATTTCTAAAATGTCAGAATCACAGACAACTAAAATGCAAACAAGCTACCTCGCCGCGAGTTCAAATGAAATCCCTAAATATATAATCCGTATTGAAATTTTAAAGTGTGAGGAGACTGAAAGTGCTGTAAATGTGCGTGCTAACTCAAATGCACAATACATTGTGTATAAAGACAATGATAATTTGTTATACAAAACAACAGCGTTACTGTGGCAGATTGGGGCAGAGCTTAGTAGCAGGAATGAAAATTCGTGCAATATAGATATAACGAGGTATGTTTTAGCTGGTAAAAATCACTAATGCTTTATTTAACGAATTCATAAATTTGTTTTCTTAACTGTATTATTTTGTTTTAGGCAGCTATGAACTCAATGCAGCAGTCGAAACATTCAACGGCTACAGCAACAGCGAATAGACGCAGCGGATCAAGCACACAGTGTTGCCAACAACTCAAGACCTGATGTCGCCATTTTTCAGAGCTTGGGTAGCCTAAAGTAGCCTAAAGTAGCCGGATTTAAGCTAAAATAGCCTAAATGGAAAAACTAAAATAAAAAACATAGTTTTATAAGAAAAATATTATTTAATGAGAAAATCACTACCTAAATTTAATATACGAGTACTTCTTTGGGCACCCTCAAAACGTGGTCACAAGGTCTTAATTCCTAAACTATCGACCATACAGTGTTGGAACTAAATATAGATGATTCCTCATTTAATTATGCGTACGATTTTAACATAAAACATATAAAATCATGTATAATATTTTGAAAAATAATATTTCAACATCGAAAACGGGATCAAAATAGTCGTTCTTCGCAGGTCACACTTGGTTCGCGCTCAAGGTAATCCTTGATAAGTTTTGCATTTAATGCGTAATCGTATAATTTATTACGTGGAATGAATAGTTTTTTAAATAGGCACATATTTATAAAAGAATATTCATTTTATCTCTTTGTTTCGAAAAATTATATTATATAACATCTCTGTCACACGATTTCGCTGGTTTCGTGAGCGCTCAATGAAACTACACCTACCTTCCAAGAACGCAAACTTATCGCTGCAAATTTTAGCTTGCAGACACTTGGTAGTGACCCAGCATCAGTGGAGGACACCAGTGTACTCATCGCTTCAAAACTAAATAAATACGAGGTAAGTTATTCTTCGAATATTTTCAAGTTGGGCTGGTCATGTAACTTTCATGCGCATAATATGTAGAAAGATATATTATGTTATTATCAAAAAAATATTTTTAAGAAAAAGAAGATAGATCGAGCGAGTTTATTGTCATGTACTTCATTTGTAAATTTACTTATTACTTTTATCATAATTCCCAAAAATGTGTTATTTTTGTAACTTTCGTGGCCCAATTTTCGTGGACATTTGACCATGAAAGTTACCTGATGCACCACGAAAGTTACAAATGTTCATTAAATACTCCTTATTTCTTGTGATACAGTAATTGCATTTGCCCCTAATTATACCGAAAGCTAGAAATAAAATATTCTAGCACGTTTGATGTGTTTTTTCTATGTAATATGTAATTCTGTTTAAATGCTCTCTCGTAGCTAATTTCATAATTTAGTCAGCACAAAAGTCAATTTTTAAATTTAATGAATGAGTAAAAACTTTCAAAGTCAACTTCTATATGTTTTACTGTAAAATTTTGTTTTCAGATTACTTTCGAACGGAAACTATGCCATCACAGAGTTCAGAAGTGCGGCGGGAGAAGAAACATGCAATATCTCTGTTATTTGTTCATTGATTTACATTTAGTAAAAACTGTACTCATTGTTTTTCGGGCTTTTTTAATTTACATCTATTTATATTATAATTGCATTATAAAAAAAAATCGCCATGAAGGTTACGCGGAGAATGTTTTCTGAAGAACTACTCATACACACTTCACTTCGTCATCATCTGCTGCCAGTAATAGCAAAGCTTCCGTAATACCTCGAAGTGAACTACAATGATCAATGGTCATGAACAACAAAGCAAATACTTTCATCTAGAATGTATCTTATATTTGGTTACGATATAACTAACTACGACAAGACAAATATGGGGTATTCCCCGAAACTAACGACGGGTGTGAGTTTTTCTCTTGATATTTAATTCCCACACTTGGTATTTGCGTAATTTGCGTGAGTATAATTTTTATTTCCTAGGCTTATGCACATTTTATTTTGTGATGTTTTCAATGAAAGGAACTTTAAGGTACCTTTTTCAAGTAGCCTAAAAGGCGACTGGTCGCCTTTTAGATTTTTTTATCGCCGATTTCCACTCCGAGTAGCCTAAATGGCGAAAAATCGCCCTCGTTGGCAACACTGCAAGCACAATGAAACCACTACGTTTATAAAGACTAGTTTCTAAGTTAATATATTTTTGTAAATTATATTAGAATATAGAAATAAATAACTTTCATAGTTATTTTTGTTTTAATTCTTTAAATAGGTAATATTATAAATAAAATTCGTAAATTATCAAAAATTTTTTATTATTTATTAAAAAACTTAAATTGATACATATGATTATCTAAATACCATTTCTGTAAGCAAATACAATTTTTAAGAGCACATTGGTTTTTATGAATAATACAGTTCAAGTCACAATCTTTATATTTTTCTTGTAAAGTTTTTAAATTCGGACAGCCTTTTTCTTCAAGATCTACAATATCACAATTTTCACATAATTTTTTAATCCACTTTTTTTTTTCACATCCTTTTACGAAAATCTTCCTATTTACTAAGTAAAGCGGAATTAGTCGTTTAAATTCTCTAAAGTCAATGAAACCTTCACACCAAAGTATTCCTCTGTTTCTTTCTAGCCAATTGACTTGCTTCTTCTCTTCTTTTGTTAATGTGGAGTACGCATATGGTGGTTTCACAACAAACACTTGAGTCCAGTCGGTAGTAGCAATAGAGAACTCTTTAACAATAAATTCATTTTTGGAATTTTTGAATCCTTGTAGATCAACAAATATAGTTTGCGCTTTCATTATGATATTTTCCTAATTATATTGCTTAAAGGTCTGTACTCAAAAATACAATCATTAAGTATAAGACAATAAGCTGATGTTTTGTCTGGTATATCTTGATCTGCTTCAATTTCTAACCTCACGTCGACCGAACCCTTTAGAGATTCTTGTTGACGACAGCAATCAATAACAAACATAGGCGCTATATCTTTAAATTCCTTTAAACTTAACAATGGTTCGGCTCGGCGTCCGTAATAAGACTGTTGAAATCTACAGTATTGTTCATATAATAAAGAAATTTTTTGGTCTGAGAAACTTACGTTTAAATTTTCATAAGGAAAGTACACAGAATTTAAAAATACTTTTACTTCGGTCAAATTACAATGATCAAATTCAGACATAGAGCTCTTGGCATTTTGTTTTCGATCAGTTTGCAAACCTACAATAATAAACCGAGGCTTTTCTATCTGAGAAGACGTCTTAATAGACCAAGTATGTTTTCTTGTTTTTGGAAGTAAAGGATATTCATATAAATCCCAATTTCTGAAGGCTAGAGTTATAGCTCGATCTCTTTCCAAATTTTTCAGGAGACCTACCTTCTCACGATCTGAAACTTTTATGTGAGGTACTCGCCAAACAATTTTGTTTATAATTATATCTTCTATTATATCTTTTTCACCTAGTATCAAAGCATTCAAATTTGTATTACTTCTTAACAAAACTAATTCATGCTTACAGTTCATAATTATTTTTCTATAATCTTCAGCAAAACCTAGAATTTTATCCAGTGGTATAGATACAGAAAATATGCCGCTGTTCTTTATAGAGCTACCATTTAAAGACCAACCCCAAACTTTTGCAGGTTTTGACTCGCTTTCTGTCATTGACAAATATGATTTCATTGTAGTTGTAATACCAGCGTTTTTTATCTTATCTATTTCAATTCCATTTAATTCGTAACGAATTTCTTGAAATAGGAATAAAATAGGATTGTTAACAAAATTGGTTGTTTCTACATATGTTTTAGTTTCACTGTTGTAAATTTTAACCCTTCCTTCTAAGTATAGAGTACTAGCAGAAGGTAGGATGTATAAATCTTGTTGGTTAATAGGTATTCGTATTTCATCATTCTTGTTGAAACTTGTCACATACGGCTTGTATGAATGTAATTCGAAGCTTTCTATGCTGGTATCAGACACTGGTGGCTCCAATACATTTAAAATACTCATTTTAATAGACCTATTAATTTAAGGAATTCTTTGTTTGCTTTAGTTATTTTTTTTTTATTTTTAATGTGTGCTTGTTTTACAGTAGCAACTTTTAAACTGACACTTTTTTGAGATTTGTTTCCAGTTTTATTGAAGTCGATCATTCTTTCGCAGGTGAAGATATAGCTGTATTTCTTCTTCACGTAGATTGACAAGGTTATTATTAGAGTCTAATAATCTAATATTTATTTCACTTATTGATTCTTGATTTACAGGAAAGTAGATCAAATTTTTCGGTATTTCCACTATTCGGTACCCTGGCGGTACATTGGGTACAAATTCATATATGATGTGTCTTGGTATACCATTTACAAACGAACCACTCACAATATCACATTCTATTCGTACAATGGTTGTAGATAAAATGCTTACAGGGTAGCGGGATTCATATATTATATTAGCTTTTAATGTCTCCTTACCAAAACCAAATAAACTACCGCATGAGTTTTCTCTTTCAAAATGAATGTCTTTCGAACATTGCAGCTTAACTTTTAATGTGTTATTATTTGACGATAACTTGAATGAACAGTTCTTTACATTCGTTTTTAAAAAATCGCTGATATCCTGTAGTTCATACGAACCCTCTGGTATCACAAGAACTTCATGGTCATCATAATAGAACTTATTATTTTTATCATCTATGTTTGGTATCGAATTAAAAGTAGAGAAATATAACAACGCACACTCATATCCAGTATTAAGCTGTAGAGGAGGTGAATAATGTGTTGACAACACAGATTCTTGTCCTGTTATAGAGAGAGTGAAAGCCATGTTTGAAATGGTGGTTGTTAATGTTAACGTAAGCTTTTTATTTATGATTTCTCCAAAATTTTCTTAGAAAGTTTATACATAAATGTCCACAATTGACAGTATCAAAACTTTGAAATTTAACATAATTATACCTAATCTCTACACCCTTCATGTATTTTATGAATTCCAATGGAGGTCTTAAATTACCAAAACTGTCAAAATATTCACAATAGTCTTTGATTTTTGCATAAGCTACCCAATGTGTGCCTTCATTATTAGAATTATCCAAATTTAATACACCACATTCTTTCTTTTTTGTTGTTTTAGGTAAAGTGTCTCTCATATATACACCTCTGAAAAAGGGAATATCACAAGTGTGATTTAGTATATCAATATTGGTGAGAGCACGCTTAGGTAGCCGTTTTCTTAGTTTTTTGAAAAGTTATTAACAAATAGTCCTGTGCCTTTTTTGTACGGTTTTATGTACAATCCTTTACCTATGGCAATTGATTCCATCATTCTATTGTGTCGCTCAGATTCACTTAGATTTTTTTGAGCAGATTTATAATCGTTCACTGCTTTTGCAATTCCTGCAGCCCCACCAGCTAGTGAACCTAAAGCTGACAACCCGGCGAATATAGGTATTAGTGGTAATATGCCTCCAGTTTTTGGAATAGTAATAATACGTGGTACTTTTACATTTCTATTTTCTTTGAAAATTTTTTTTGCTGCAGCATATGCAATTTTTATTGCTTTACTTTTGTCTGTACACTTAAGATTTTTTAGATTTGAGCGAATTTTACTGACAATGCTCTTAAAAGTACGAACACCTGCTCCTGCTTTTAATTTTGCTTTCATTATGTTTTTCACCAACCAGGAATCTATTTTTTCTCTCTTGCTTGCATCTTTTGATCGCAGTCTTTGTTTTGCCATTTCAATCAAATCTAAGTCGGCTTTATGACGTATGTTTATATCTTTATTAGTATATGCAATATCGTGGTGCATACAAGCGGTGTCTAATTTATTAATACCCCTGTCGCCTCTTAACAAACGTTTCCGTAATTTGGTACCAGGTCCACAATACTGATAACCAGGTAAATGTAACTCGATTGGTAAATTATTTATAATTTTATCAAGAAGACCGGCTCCTTTCATTGATAGCAGTTTAATGATTGTTTAAATGAAAACTTCCAAGTTTATACTTTATTAAACAAGACTTTTTATATCTATCCAACTATTTTCTTTTTCAGAAAGTCCTAACCATTTTACGAAAATCTTGTTATTTTTTCTATCAATAACTTTTTCAACGAGATAAATATCAGGATATTTAGTTTTCTGTAACTCATATTCATAGAATGACCCAAGAATTTTTTCTTTATGCATATCTTCAATTAAGTATGTGACAGGTTTGGTTTCATTAACTTTAACAATTTTAAATATTTCTGTTGACCAATTAGGTGTATAACCCTTAGCAAATTCAGATTTATATTTGCTGATGCGTACTTTATCACCAACTTTGTATTTATTACTATTACTTGGTGTTTTACTATTTTTGACTATTGTTTTATAAATATTTTGTTTTACGATATTTTCATTATTAATATTCACATCAATTGGTTTATATTTGGTAGTGCGGTGAACACTGTTGTTATAGGTCCACAGAATAGATTTTAGATGCTTTCCCACCCACTGATATTTACCATGCAAGCTAAAATGTTTGTAAAGATTCGTCTTTAACGTTCTTATTAATCTTTCTACAATAGCTGCTTTTTTTGTGGAATATGTTGAATAATGTTTAATTTTTAACTGTTTCATTAAATTAATAAACAGAGTATTGTAAAATTCTTTTCCTAAATCCGTCTGTAGGTTTTTGGGACAGCGACCAGATTTCTTTAAAATTTGTTTCATGCCTTTACTTATTTCTTCTTTCGTCTTTGCTTTCACCGGAACTGTCCATGCGAATTTAGAGAAGGTATCTATTACAACAAGTATATACTTAAAATTATTATTCTCTGCAGAATATTTCTGCATATCAATAAGGTCAGCTTGCCAGAGATCGTCAATTCCTTTAATAATCGTAGAACGTCGTTGAAAATTTTTTCTCGCAGGCTTATGAAGCTCGTTAACTACACAAAGCTTACTCATTTTGTTTTTATACGACTCTTGAGCAAACTATCAATTTCGAGCTTGTTGTAGTAATTTGCAGCAGTTACTTTATCAAGTTTTTCTTTGAATAATTGTAAAGATGAGTCAACTATATTTTTTACAATTATATCTAATTCCTTTTTGAGACAAAATATTTTTAACGCTTGATTTAAATATTGTTTGTTAACCGCTTCGTCGTCATATACTGGTGTCGGTAAACCAATTAGTCTATTTTGTTTCAAGTCGTAATTTCCTATGTCTGACTTTAATATTGCATCGTTATATATGTCGAGATAATCTGTTAAACGTAAACGTTTATGCACATGGTGACCGAATTTATCGATGTTCATTTTTATAGAGGTGTTTCCTTTACAAAATTCGAATATCGACTAAAATATATCCTATTTGCTATTTTATTTATTTACTTAATAATTTTCGCTTCCCGCAACTCTTCGATAATAGATATTATTTCATTATCGAGTCCGGTGTTGCCTGCATCTCTTGAAGCTATCAATAATTTTAATCTTTCCACTAACTCATTTGGATCATCCCAATAAATGTAGTCTGTATTTACTAAAACTTTCTTTAATTTCGGTAATCCTGTTCCTTGTGCTAAACTTTCAGTACTAGTGCCAGTACATTTTGCGAATTTAAAAAGAGGCTTAACAATGAAATTGTATTTAATGCCTTTATTACTTTTGATAGCTTTTTTTGGATCGAAATCTCTTCGATGAGCATTTGTATCTATTAATATTTGCTTGTAATGTTGTTTATCACTTTCAGTTATTAAGTTTAAATTTGGTACATTTCGAGTTAATAATTCCATTAGTCCAGGTGTTTTCTTGTAATTATGCCCACCAATATCAATATGATCATCTCCGTCATAAACTCTTACACTACCCATCATAAGTTTACCACGCTCTGAACGAAGTCCAAAAGTTACTTTTGTTATATTATCTGAAGATAAAGACCATGATAAGGACGTTCTTGTCGGGCTGGATTCAGAATCTAGGGACTTAAAAGAAATTTTGCTTGAGTCGTTTTGATCCGTGGCATCAGACATTTTGGGTGAGCTAACCATAGTAGTTTCATCCTCTGAATCATCCTCATCTTCGTAATCTTCACTGGACATTTCATCATCTTCATCATTAGAAAATTCAGTCTGTGTCTCAGTTGTGTCGGTTAATTTGGGTTTAGCTTTTCTGGTACTGTGTTCATTCATCCTGTTTAAAGGTTCTGTTATGGGTCTAAAAATAGATTCTAAGACCTCATTATTCTTATTTTTCACGGCTTTCATTAGTTTAACTTTCTTTTTAATACTATTAGCTGATTTTATTATCTGTTTTTTTACTTCCTTATCCATTTTTTCTTTGTCTTCTATCCTACTCCGTTGCTTATATACAACTGATAAATATTATTACGCTTCACGTCATATAATTGGTTATTTGCTAAATATAATAAAAGTATCAAGTTTCTTCCTATAGCATCCGTTATTTTTTTCACAGTCTTTATTAATTACAACGTAACTGAATGGATCTTTCCACACTTTAGAACACATGTTACGAAACCGGGACCAAGACATATCGGAACATACATGCTCATCATAAACATGTTTCAGATTAATATCATCCTGTTTAAATAAAATTATTAAGTTTGAATTATCCCTTATCAGTTGTTTGGGGATCTTAGAATAAGTTTGATTTAAATAAAAACAATCTATATTTTTGTGTCTTCCCATTGCAAAAAAATCACGTATATTACTTTGATTTTCACATGCAACATCGTCAAATATTATTATAGAGTTTGGTTTAGCTTCACCAAATGATATGACTTCATCATTTTCAAGATATTTGTAGTATGAAACTCCTGATACTATATTGATCACTTTTTCCAGGAATATATATTTAGGTTGATACAAGGACTTAGAATATACGTATAGATTGTTATATCTCAACCCATTTTCGTGTAACAAAAGTCCTATCATCAAATTAGTTTTCCCACAGTTAGAAGGACCACAAATGACACATCGAATAGTGTTCGGTAATAATTTTCCATGACGTGAAACATTTTTTTTTTCTATTGAACATATAGCATCGAGCTCTAACGTATCATTTTGTTTTACAAATTTCATAATGGACTGAACGTCAATTCAGTAAAGTAGATTTTAACAAAATGAGTTAATTTCTATGTAACACTACATAATATACCAAAAGTTACGTGATGTGGTACGAGTGTGTATTTTTATAGAGACCCTCTGATCACTGCTAATGCGGGATGGAATCAGACTGTCATTGGTAAGTTTTTTAAAACAAATGCATGCAACGCGTGTGTAGGTTGAACGAAGCACTATTTTATCTTTTATATTGGGTATTCTAAAACGCATTTGTCATCCATCGTTTCAAGAACGCAGTGAACGGGGCGACGCGTAGCGTCGCGCTGTGAACGGAGTGAAGTGAAACGGTGGATGATGAAATGTGTTTTAGAATGCCCAATATACACCTACTGTTGTCCAATAGTAAGTATAGTATGGGTAGACCAAGGATGTTATGTTATGTTATGTTGGCTGTACGTACAAAACTATATATTGCTTTGATTAGGTTCTATTGTAATTAGAAAAAAAAACAGATCGTTTTGAAAGAATATTATTTTATTATAATAAATTACTGATTTATTACAATTATTATTCTTATGAAAAATATTATATGGGTACTTAGAAATAAGCTAACATTACGTATATGTTACGTAAACACTTATTAAATAAAATCGTCGAAAGTTGTTCCCTTCCATCCAACAATACTTTTGTCAGCATTATTGAATATGATATACATTCTGAAATGAAAAAAAAAACTAATATTTATAATATATAATTATATCTATGTGTATCTATATAATTATATCTATGTACCTACGGCAAATAACTTCAAGAAATTTTAGCAATTTTCAATTGGTAAGTACAAAACAATACAATATATTTTATTGCACACTATTCAATGCCAAAAATAAAAACTTAAAAAGCTCAAAATTAAATGGCAAATTGATTCACATTACTTCACATTAAGGGTCCTACAGGAGATAAGTGGCGCCGCCACCCTTTAAAAAATAATAACTCGAATAATAATCAATATTTCAAAAATCTAAAACCGCGAGGAACTAGACGGTGTTGTGTAGGATATATAGAAACCATTAACTTTATTTATTATATCTCGCTAGTAGTTAAAGATGAAACAATTGCGGAAAACGGTGAAATATTGATTATTTTTCGAGTTATTATTTTTTAAAGGGTGGGGGCGCCACTTACCTCCTGTAGGCTCCTCAATGTGAGTTAAGTATCTCAATTCTCACCTGTCAGCTGGTATGCCTAATTCTTTCTCCACCAGCTCAGATAGAGCTTTAGAATGCTTTTTGTTCTGATCAACCCCTAGAGCGCCAATAGAGGTCACGTCTGCCATAGCACAGGGTCCTGGCCCTCCAAAAGTCATCATAACGTCGGGGATCACAGACACACAGCAGAACTGGAAAAAAAAGAACCATCAACATTAAGAAAAAAGCGTAATAACTTTTATTTTAATGTAAGTACCTACTTCAGAATAAACATATAAAATTTCCCTTAAGGTTGCCTGATAGAAATTGCTACTCATCAATAAGGAACACTTTTTTTTTTCTTCTTGTGAATTTTACTGTAGATGCTTCAAAATGTCTATGTGCCTTTGATTTGATAGGCAGAACAATATATTGAAATACCTATGATAAATTGTCTTTTGATTACTATCAACAAAATAATGTAAAGATTATGCAAGTTATCAGACTAATTTATAAAAATGACATGGCAAAATCTTCTAAATGTAAACAATTAGACAATTAGAATAGATAAACTGATAGTTCATTATATGGATATAAGTTCAATGTTTAAAATCACTTTATGCATAGCTTTGCTCCAACCATATAAACATTATAAAAGAGAATTTTTTTATATAATAAAGAAAATAATGTGACTATGCTTACTTCACAAAACAGTATACTCTTTAAAAAAAAGATAATTTCTATTTTACAATAAAACATTGTATATTATTCCTAATAAATACAATAAGACTTGTTAAAGAACTCTACATCTTTTGTACTTTGAAGTATTTTCATGTTTTATTGACCTATAAATACTTTTAAAAATTTATTGGTCATTTTAATTTTTCGAGGTAAAAAAATTAGTAAAAAATAGTCAAATGTGACGTTCCACGGACCTTACGGTCGGTATTAGGTTATGCTTACCCCTGTAGTCTGCAACCTGCAACTCATAAGCTATTGATATGCGAAAACATTATCTTTGTACCTGGCTATAAGGTACCTTTTTACGTGGAATGTGGAATGTCACAAATATGTATTATTTTTCTAATTCTTTTTAAATAAGAATGAAGACATTTAAAAAAAAAGTTTTTATGTGAAAGTTGAAAAAATACACATCACACTTTCTGGCAGATGTTAAATTTATGCGAAAATTAATTCATGGTAAAATGTCCCTGTGTAGTGTGGCATACCTACAAACAAGAAGTCAAGTGCAGGGAAAGCTGAACATACGCATCGCGATTATCTCCCTTATTCAACGAACATACATATAAACAAGATTTCAAAGTGTTCAGTTTAGCGTGTACTTGACTGTACGCAAAATATTCAGCTTACAAAAAACCTAAGGTTGTAAAACTGCTTACCGATTCAGGTTTTCCAAGGGTTTTAGCCAAAACCGGCAAGGCTTTGGCTGTAAAGTCTTCAGGTATCTTGTTTTTCGGCAAATTCGTTTTTATTTGGAAGTGCGGCATTGTGCTGAGTACCTAACTTATTTATGTAACAAATCGAAGATAAATAACTAACTATAAACGTTTGTTAGATGCTTTTTATACACAATGATAACGCAACCAGCAGCTAGATTAGATACGAAACTGTCTTAAATCCAGTGTGCGTATGTAGAAATAAAATTATCACAAATGAACATTGCAAATTATCAATAAAATTTGACTCCGCACTCTGCACCACCACCGACTCATGGCCGATATCTGCGGCGTTTCAATCGCATATCGCATCGAAAATTAACACTTAACACCTTCAACATAGGGGAGTTGTCATTTTAGTTCTCACGTGTTTCCGCAGGTCATGACTGGTGGTGCGGACGGGACGGACACTATACTATTTTTACGAAGACCTAATTCGCCACGCGTGGAGGGTGACAAATAGCCAATTGACAGCTGTCAAAAGGTGACAAATAGGTGTCACGGGTGTCATTTTACTGTCAACAAGTGACAATTAGCTGGTTTCTGTCAAAAACTTAAAATGGCGGCTCTTACTCTGACCGTTTGACATAACCACAGACTAAATATTGACACATATCAGCTGACTGAAGTGGAAAAATCTTTATTCGCTACGCAATTGACGCAAGGCTTGATTTTTAGTCTGTGGAGTGGACAATGTGGACACATGAGTTGTTACTTGTTTGACATTGACATTTATTGTTACACCTATCGTGATTGTTTTGTTCTGTTTTAATACTTTCGAATGGGATTAGATTAATCTATAATCCAATAATATAACAAGTAATTTCTTCTCTGCTTAATGCTATATTGCCATTCAGTTATGTAAATCTTGAATTGTGCGTACAAACAATGTTGAGGCGTTTGTTACACACACAGCTGTTACTACTTATTTGCCCAAAAGAACATGTGAAATTTGCAACTAGGAGGACAGATATGGATGGACAATGCAGTCAGTATAGGTATAGGATATATAAGAAAGGCCAAAGTTCTCGAGATTCATCTTTTCAGAAGCTGCATTTTTTACCCTAGACTAAACCCATGTGGAAATCTAACATAATCCATCGTCCTCCTCGGAATATAGCAGTGAATCCCAATGTCATAGTTCTCAGTGCAGTAGGATAACCTTAAAACCCACAGTATGAGCAAGTACAGTGAAGTACATTAAGGGTCAGAGAGTCAAGTTCGGGGCGGACAGTACCTAGTGGGTTGAAAGTATAGAAGAAAATTTACTTACTGATAGGCTACAGAATTATATAGGCGCTCTGTAAACAAGATTCTGAATGGAGAGCTTTACGTTCAGAGATTTCCTGGAGTAGCATTAGACAAAGTTACACACATAACCAATGGAAAAAAAAGTCACGGGTCCAGTGACACTGCTACCCCAGGTGGCCCTTCGAATGTTACTTGCATGAACGAGGGAGAGGAAACACTCAATAATTTCTCAAAAAACCACTGCGACCCAAGGCAGTCAGCTATACATACTTATAGCTTCTTTTTAGTGAGATCCAGCATTCAAGTTTATGTCCTCCTAGCGCTCAACTTCTCTTATTGACGAGAGCATCACATTGACAGAGGTTATGTAATGGAATTTTCTCTTTATCTGCACAGTATTATCTACCTACAGGAAGGGTTTTCCGATAAGCCCATTCTGTTATGTGCTTATTGGGTTTTCAGTGCCCCATCAGGGTTCTCTATTGAGTATATGAGTTTTCAAAGATTTACTTTTCTTGTGGCCTTGCAATAATCATGTGCATATTGGCATGAAAGTTGGAAATCGCAGTTTTTCTCGATTACACAAGTTAACAGCGCTGTTATTTTTCTGGTTATATACCTGTCTGTCTTTAGTCACCTGGTGTAACACCCACATCAGCCCAAAAAATTGTAAATAAAATCAGCCTTTATCATGACTTAAAATATGTAGTTAAGCTTATAGAATATTTTCAAAATAAATTGTTAATATTATATCTGTTGTTATTTTCTTATGATAAAGTGTACTGGATTTCAAACAATGTGTTTTTTGTTATAATATAAATAAAACAATTTTGATTACAAATAATAGTTTTCTTATAATTCTGTTTTCAATTTCAAAGCCTTTATTACCAAAAGATTACATCATAACTTACAATAAAACACAAAAAATCATTTAGTAGCAGAAGTCCGGTTGACCGAACTAGCACAACTTTTTAGTAGCACAGGTTCTGTTGGTTCAGTTGACAGAACTAGGGCAACTCTTGAATAGTTCGGTAAGTACACTAGGTTTTTGCACGACAGTCTCTCTTTTGGTGTGCTGATGCTCTATTGACACAAAGGCCTCCTCCAGATTTTTCCACCCCTCTCTGTCTCGCACCAGTCTTGGCCACAAAGGGCCGGCAGTGTCTTATATCGTCAGACCATTTCTTGTGTTGTCTCCCTCTTTTCCTTTTTGTGTTATACCGTGGGGTCCATTCGGTTATCATCTTAGACCAATTGGTAGGTCCTCTGATCGTATGACCTGTCCATCTCCATTTGAGCTTTGTTGATAGCTTTATGTACTCAATAGATCATCAAATAAACTCTGCTCATTATACAAAAACGGAACATTACAGAGCATACAGAGGCTTCATCACAAAATCAAAACTTCAGTACATCATAACCTAACCTTCACTAAAAATGTAGGTACCTAAGTAAGTATAGTCTTTGCAAGGGTGTAGAAATGTAAATATAAGTGTGTAGTCTTTACAGAAGGGTGCAGCAGCAAAGCAAAGGGGTTAAATCCATGGGTAAATGAAGAAATCACAACTGTAAACAAACAATAAACCAGTGTTGCCACACGCCAGGTTCGTAGATCTGTATGGAAAGGTCGAAAAATCTGTACAAAATCTGTAAACACAAGAAGCTATAATCTGTATAAAATCTATATGATACTTACTTTATTATCCCTGTCTACGTATACGCTATAAATGCTGGATGCAGGATGTCGATTTACACAGAACCCGGGGAATTAAATGTTGAAAACAGTAAATAAACGCCTATTTTACATTAAAATATATACGTATGCAATCATTTCATCATAGACTATGTGATCAAGAAGGCATGCTACGACAGGAAGCGAAAATCTGTATAAAAGAAGCCAAATCTGTAATCTGTATTTGTGATGAAAAATCTGTATAAATACATTAAATACAGATAAATCTGTATATATGGCAACACTGCAATAAACAGTTTTTTTTTTAGTTTATTTCTCCCTTATGAGAAAGGCAAAGGATTCAAAGCCCATACAGCCTAATCTATAGTAATAATAGATCTTCAGTTTAATTTCGTCGTCTTTAATCATTTCTTGCATTGCATTGCATCCGTATTGGACGTCTTCAGTAGTCTTGTCATCTTGTTACAGAATCATTCCAATGACATCGGAGATTAACGCGGGGTACTAAACCAGAAACAGCTAATCTCTCATTATTTCTCACTTTTATAGAATAGTTCTTCGTTAACGGCACATCATCCCACTAATAATCACCATATTAACACAACAATTACCATGAAAAACTAATTTAAAAAAGGACGAAACAATGAACCCACCATTTCTTCTTAATTCCCGCGTAAAACTCCTTACACCGAACCAATTTTTTTTAGTTCTTTTTATCCTTCATGGGAAAGGCAAAGGGTGTTAAGATCATACAGCCTATTTTTTAGTAGTTTTGCATATTCACATTGGACATAGTCTTTGTCTCCCAGTCATTCTCATTATTTCAGTTTCATTTTGTCGTCTTTAGTCATTTCTTGCCTCTATTTTGAACGTTTTCAGTAGTTTCATTTCTCGTCACGGGATCATTGAAATCAAGCGAGGGTGGGTGGTGCTTACATTCCAATGATAACGGAGTTTAACGCGGGTTATTATCAAACTAGAAACAACTAACCACTCATTATTTCTCACTTTCATTTGTCCTCGGTGGGAAAGGCTCACCGGATAAGTACATAAGGCCAAATGTTGTTGATATGCAAGAAATTACTTAAGATGACGGCTGTATGGCGTGATGTCTTTGCTTATTTCTAAAAGGATAGGATTACGGAAAAAAAAAATACGTTTTTGTGGTTCCGTTTTAGCGCATCAAGTGTGAAAGAGAAAGCCGTTTATATGTATAGCGTTATCTCTCTCTAACGTTTCACTTATGTGAACTAGTGATGTACTAAATGTATATTGAGAAAAGTAAAATCGATGCTAGTGTTGTGAATAACAATCGATATATCGATTTCTTAAAAAAGAAAAATGCGATGGCATGCAAATAATGGTAACCAACTCACAGAATACCAAATAGTAGACCAAACACAAGTATTTTTTATAAGTACTAACGGTAGCACGCGGGCGGTATTCCTTGAATAGCAGTTGGCATAAATAATGAGTTAGGTCCGTAAAAATTAAAAAATGAGCAAAGATGATGTTAAAAGTTTACTTATAAGACAAGTAAATATGGATCTTGTAATCAGACAAGAAAATGATAAAGCCGGCACTACACTCTCAACAAAACTCGAAAGCCGAAAGAGATGCAGTTATGCGCAAGAGTGAGCGCAGTGTATTTGCATCTCATTCTAACGCATAACTGCGTCCCTTTCGGCTCTCGGGTTTTGTCGAGAATGTAGTGCCGGCTTAAATAAATATAATAAAGAAGTTGAAATGGCATTACAATCACGTCATGTGGCCCTTTGTTAATTAATTAATTAGCCTAATTAGTCCTTCAGTGACGCAAAAAACATTTCTTATTTTCATATCTAAACCATAAGTGACGCTACTTTGTAAGAATGATTGGCATTTGAAACTGGTACACACGAAATGACGCTTGAAATTTTGGATGCTGGAAAAATAAAAAACTAGGCTAATAAAGTTAAATTTGACTGTAATGTTGCACAGTGACGCAGCAATAAATAATATCTAGCACTTGAACAACATACAAAACACAAAGGATTTCATGAAATTCTTTTTTAAACATGATCCACACAGAATCCTGTGGATCAATTTTCATTTGTCAATATTTCGACAAATATACCATTTGGAGACAGATTAAGTATGCTAGCACCGTCACGTATGATACGTGACGGTGCTAGTATACCAAATCTGTCTCCAAATGGTATATTTGTCGAAATATTGACAAATGAAAACTGATCCACAGGATTCTGTGTGGATCATGTTTAAAAAAGAATTTCATGAAATCCTTTGTGTTTTGTATGTTGTTCGAGTGCTAGATATTATTTATTGCTGCGTCACTGTGCAACATTACAGTCAAATTGAACTTTATTTGGCTAGTTTTTTATTTTTCCAGCATCCAAAATCTCAAGCGTCATTTGGTGTGTACCATGTTCAAATGCCAATCATTCTTACAAATTAGCGTCACTTATGGTTTAGATATCAAAATAAGAAATGTTTTTTGCGTCACTGAAGGACTAATTAGGCTAATTAATTAATTAACAAAGGGCCACATGACGTGATTGTAATGAAATGGCTGGCTCGGATCTACAGGGAAAGCCCCGGTTGTAGTTTCATTCGTTCGTGAGTAAGATTACCTGAATAAGTTAAGTTGGCATCTCATGTCAAAGAAACGCTATAGCGGCAAGTGCTCTGTCAATCCGCATCGTTATAACTACAGTGCCGCATTTGTATCTCGTCGGCTTTGTTCGTTTCGCATTTCATTTAATTTCATTGCCTGTGCATATTGTTCCTTGGCCTGTGCTGGCTGGCTGGCCGCCACGCAATCGCCGTTTGTGATTTAGTTTTTTGGTTTATATAAATTAGGAAATAATAGTATAGTGCAGTAAAAATCTGTGAATAATAGGCGGCTTGCCGTAGGTATTAAATTTACTTCGTCATGGGAAACGAAGAGTCGAAGAGATATGAAGAAAATGCCAGGTATGTTTTTAAATTTCTTACCGAGCAAGTCCTAACCTAGGAAATACTGTTGTTCGTTCGTATCTTTATCGTCGTTATCAAGTGGTTATTTAGTATTAGTAGTAGGTAGGTACAGTTTTTTTAACAGGGCTGTACTTAGTATTTAAAATGAGGGGTGTTCTTGAATAAATGACATTAGAAATGGGTTGACTATAGTAGACTGCCGTACGAATTTGTTGGAAAGAAATATATTGGTAGTTAGCTGGGGGCTGTAAGATTATAATTCTGAAATATTATCGTGCGGAAACTTGTAGTTTTTTAGACGGTATTTAAGCCCCAAAAATAGGTTCCGAAGGCTAAGACGGGAACGAAGCGAGCGCAGCGAGCGTAGAGCCCGCCTTAGCCTTCGGGGTGTTCGTTCTTTTTTTTTTTTTGCCACCCAGAAAGATCTCAGGGGGGGAGTACCTACCTAGTATGGTGGGGCCCCTAAAAAACTACAAGTTTCCGCACGATAATATTTCAGAATTATAATCTTACAGCCCCCAGCTAACTACCCATATATTTCTTTCCAACAAATTCGTACGGCAGTCTACTATAGAAACCCCTTAGAAATTGTGATAAGTCAGGTTAAGGCTTATTGTATCTAGCTTTTAGCCACAAAATCGAAAAAACTTTGCCCTTGCCCTATTATTACATTTTAGTACCCTTAAACTTACTTAGGTACTATTATTTATTCTCTGCCCATACTATCACAAACATCATCGATTAAATTAAGTGGCAAGTGAAGTCGCTATGTTTGCTTTTGTCCTTTTATTCCCATACATTTATGATTTTAACTTAATATGAAGCGAACGAAGCGACGACGCTGCTCGCTGATTTAGCGTAGGTAGGTAGCGTAGGTATTTAACTTTCACGGAAGTCAAAAGACAAGACGAAAGGGACGCAGTTATGCGCAAGAGTGAGCGCGGTGTATTTGTATCTCATTCTAACGCATCTGGTTCCCTTTTGTAGTTTTGTCTTTTAACTCCCGTGAACCTCGTGAAATACCTGCATGCAAGCGCCTTTGCTGTCGAAAAAAAGTACGACCAGACCATGGTCCAAGAAAACAAGGTATTGCAATTAGACCACGTGACTGACACGAGCCTACGTCATTTCTACTTCATTTTGCCTATTCATCCTTGTCGAATGCGTGTAATAGACAAGGACGAACAGCGCAAAATGACGTAGGCTCGTGTCAGTCACGTGGTCTAATTGCAAGACCTTGTTTTCTTGGACCATGGACCAGACACGGGCTTGTAATATGCAAGCGCCATCATGGGCAATCACCACTTTATGTTAAACTAGCTTCCCGCCGCGGCTCCGCCCGCGTTAATAGTTTTTCCCGTGGGAATGAGGTATTTTCCCGCGGTAAAAGCTAGGCTACATTCTTCCGCAAGGTCTATTCTATCTTTGCGCCAAGTTTTACCAAATTCGGTTCAGTAGTTTTGGAGCCCATTCAATTGTTATTAATATGTTAGGTATTTTTTTACACCTTGCGTTACATTATTGAAGTTTTAGTAAGGATCCCTAATTTTTTTGAGAGTAAAATATAGCTTATGTTACTCAGGGTGAATGTAGCTTTCTAAATCTAACACTCCGAGCACGTGACTGACACAAGCCTACGTCATTTCTACGTCATTTTGTGTGTTCATCCTTGTCGACTGCATGTAATAGACAAGGATGAACAGCGCAAAATGACGTAGGCTTGTGTCAGTCACGTGGTCGGAGTGTTAGACCTTGTTTTCTTAGACCATGGGTGCAAATAAAACAACCCATACACTTTAAACTTAAAATCAATTCTGTAGTTTTTGCGTGAATGAGTAATAAACATCCATACGCGGACCAGCATCCATACATCCATCTATCCATCCATCCTCACAAACTTTCACTTTAGTAGGATAAAAATGATGCGTGTGTATTCGAATAAGGGACAGATCCGGACAAAAAACGCTATAAAATCCAAAGTGTCTAGCTTAGCGTGCTGACTGCACTACACTTAATTAAATCCGCGATTAGACTACACAATTTGTAGGACACTTTTTCAGTTAGGTTCCTTAGTAAGGACAAGTGAAATTGCAGTTAGTGTCCTAATTATCGGAGCCTTACTGCAAGTACACTTGTCCTTACTAAGGAACCTACCTAACTGAAAAAGTGTCCTACAAATTGTGTAGTCTAATCGCGGCTTTAAATCTAACCTATTAACAAGATTAAACATTATAAAAAATGCAGACGACAAGGTGTGTCTCGAGAAGAAGTGAACCGTCTTCTGGAGCAACAAAGAAGGGAATACGAGAGGAAGTTGCAGCAGCTGAACGAGCGAACGGCCAGGGCTGCACAGACCCCACAATCTCCACAGACCCCACAATCTTCACAGACCCCACAACCTGCACCTCGACCCCACCCTGTGCGACCAGCAAGGTAATTCTAACCCCTCACAAAACCCCATGATATTATAAAAAAAACGAGGAAGTCGAGAGAATATTCTGAATATTAAAGCCTGACCAAAGAAATAAAAAACCTACTCTGGGGGCGCCATATGTATGTATTTTTAAGTTTATGGCAACAATTTCCATTAGGTACCTATAAAATTATTTATATTTTTTTATTTTTCTAGTAGGGCTTTACACGCCAAAATTCTTTGTTTATCATATCTGGGCCGCAACATATAGTTCGATTTGTCATCGATTCGCAAAGAAGAAGAAGATCATACATACTCATAACTACTTTCTTTGCAACGAATTTTCTAAATTAATTCGGGGCTTTCCCCCTTTCATATTTACATACAACTAGTTCTATTCTAACCACATTCTATCTATGTACCAAGTTACATTAAGATCGGTAAAGTAGTATCTGAGTTTATTCGTTACAAAACATACACACACACAAGAATACAAATCTTTCCTTCTATAAAATATTAGTGTAGATTTACATCGTCTGTCCATACAAATCGTGAATTTTTGCTTCTTTTCCGAAAACTTACGATCCCTTAGATACCATTCTATTGGATCTGGGTCTTCAAAGATACTTACACCTTTTTTTTTATTCTTTTATTGACCTAAGTATACGTTTGGAAAAAATACTAGAATTTTTAATTGACCTTTTGTTGTTTTTTGCTTTAGGGAGGCAAACGATGATTACATAAACCAGGTCATAGCACAGCAAGTGCAAGACTTCGTTCAAATCGCTTACAACGATTCGAATACCGGGCCTTCGAGGGCTGCTCAACCTACGCGGCCCCAGCCCAGCTCGCCGCAACAAGGTCCTTCCACCTCGAGGTAAGTATTGCATTCAATTGTGCTCAGCGTTTTATATCTCTCAAGAGTTGGTATTCCACAGACTAGACTTCCATTAAACGTAGGTTTTGATATTTCTCTTTGACTTCCATCATGGCACAATACGGAAGGCCCGCGTTGCTCGAAGGCACAAACTATAAAAACTGCTGCGGGGCGCCCGGAACAGATAGGTAGCTCTCTCCCGCGGATAATAGAGGGGAGAGGATATATGCCAATATGAATTAAGCCTTGTGCCACCAAATTAGGTATGACGTCACAAAGTGGGCTTAGTGCCCATTTCGTACCTACTTCACCTTCGATTGATGCACACTGTCTCCTTGCGGCGCATTGAATTTCGAGAATCTCGAAATTTAATCAAGGTTTTTATTGAAGTAGGTAAAGCTTTTTAAAGCCTGACCAAAGAAATATGACACCTGCTCTGGGGGCGCCACGTGTCTATTTTTACGACTATGGCAACAATTTCCCTTATAAAATTAGTTCCTCTGAAATTCCGCAATATGGCGAGGTGTCATATTTCTTTGGTCGGGCTTTACTATTTTCTCAAATATCTTCAGTCATTTAAAGATTATGAGTTGTTTTCTAGTTGTTGAAAGGATCATAGTTCAGTTAACGAATGGCTCAAAAAAGCGGCCAAGTGCGAGTCGGAATCGCCCATGAAGGGTTCCATAGCAGCCAGTAACATAATATAAAAGTTTTTGTAGTTTGTTGTGACTTTGATCGATGTTTTAGTAATAGTGAAAGGTAAATTGCGGTTTCCGATTTATGACGTATTAAAAAAAACTACTTATTAGATATCGTTCAAACCAATTTTCGTTGGAAGTTTTCATGGTAATGCACATCATATATTTTTTTTAGTTTTATCATTCTCTTATTTTAGAAGTTAGAGGGGGGGGACACACATTTTTCCACTTTGGAAGCGTCTCTTGCGCAAACTATTCAGTTTAGAATAAAAATGTTATTAGGAATCTAAATATCATTTTTAAAGACCTATCCATAGATACCCCCACACGTATGGCTTTGATAAAAAATTTTTTTTTTAGTTTCAGTTCTATGTATGGGGACCCCCTAAATTTATTTATTTTTTCTATTTTTGTAAGAAAATCTTAATGCGGTTCACAGAATTCATCTACTTACCAAGTTTCAACAGTATAGGTATTATAGTTTCGGAATAAAGTGGCTGTGACATACGGACGGACGGACGGACGGACAGACAGACAGACAGACAGACAGACATGATGAATCTATAAGGGTTCCGTTTTTTGCCATTTGGCTACGGAACCCTAAAAATGAGACCTTTGACCCCCCCTCACCCCTCTCCAGCTCACCTTCTAGACGTCAGGACTTTTAGTATGTTTTATCCCTAAGCACCCTAAATAAGTTTCTGAAGAAATCGCTTAGGCTCCCGCTCACGCACTCTACATTTGTTTATTGACCGGACTAAGTATATTTCTTTCAGCACTGAAAGACACCGTAGTCCATACAGTTTTACCAGGGAAGAACTTCATAATCGGAGTACGAAACCCCCAAATCTGTATCCAGATCTCAACGCACATAGTTTGGGAACACCTACTGCACCGAATTTGAGACCAGAACCAAACAGATTTAATAGTGCGAATGCCAACGTTCCTAGTGACTATGTATTTGTTGAAAATGTACAAACGTGAGTAGATATGAATTTTAGATTTAGATTAAGCTACCTACCTAATCACACTACTAAGTACAACGTTTATCCAAATCGTTGTTGCGTTGCTTAGACAC
This sequence comes from Teleiodes luculella, assembly GCA_948473455.1. NCBI lineage: Eukaryota > Metazoa > Arthropoda > Insecta > Lepidoptera > Gelechiidae > Teleiodes > Teleiodes luculella. Next base: position 9,995,864 of record OX419600.1, on the reverse strand, counting down.
ATGTAGAAATAAAAGTAAGTAAGTACCTAAGTATTAAAAAAGAAGGGTTTATGTAGAACCAAATCACTTCAAGGGTATTACTCATTTTCAGTCGCGCAATTTCTGTTTCATACAAAATACGTAACTCATTTAGAGTCGCCGTGTGAATGAAACAGGGGTTTTGTACGAAACCGATTGCAGCAACCGAAAATCCGATACTCAAGACACAAAATTGCGCTGGTGTGGCCTCAGCCTTACCTTCATCATACAGAAATTAGTCGATCTCTCTTACATGTAGGTACCTAGGAATTTACTTTCCTCAATAAGTAGTCAATAGCATCAATAGGGTACTTTTGAATACGGGCGTGAGTTTCGAGGCTGCTACGGGCATGAGCATTCCTAAGCCGACATAAGTTGGAAAAATTAAAAAATAAATAATAATATTTGAAAACTGCACCGTGCATTACAAAAAAATAATAATTTGAATAAATAGATGTGGTTTTAGTTCTTACTAAGGCCGTTAACTAAAACATCATTATTAGTTCTTTCATACTTTGTTTCTATTTACACGTGTCACTTATCAATGCATTTAAAACCGAACATAATTATTATTAATTAAATAATGCATTAGCCTGTTGTTCTATCTATATGTACCCACATAATGTAATGTAGGTACATAGAAACTGAGCTGACGACTGATAATTATGTTAGCTTTGTACCTAAAGCTGCCTTGGGATTTATCGAGCGTTATTATTCTGATATTCGTTTAAGGTAGTTTAAACTTGAATTCTATACGATAAGCAAACGAATAATTTGAACGTTCCCTTATTCTATAAAATATAGGTAAAGTTTTTTGAAACCATTATCTGTGATTGTTTATTGGAAACTTAGGTAGGTACCTACTTTGAAAGTGCCCCTTATTTAAAAATCTCGTAGGTACCTACAGTTATTCTTCTAGTTAATATATACCTACCTACCTATACATTGTTTTAATAAAGCTAGGTAAAGCCTGGCCAAAGAAAGAAATAAGAAACCTGCTCTGGGGGCGCCACGTGTATATTTTGCGACTATGGCAACAATTTCCCTTATAAAATTAGTTCCATTGAAATTCCGCAATATGTCGAGGTTTCTTATTTCTTTGGTCAGGGTCAGGCTTTACTTACTTATATAATATCTTTTTGCAGAGACCGACCTTCTGCGCCCCCGCTGCTAAAGGGCCCAATTACTAACAAACAGTTTAACAAACCTAAACCATCTCCAAGGTAAGTTGCGAATAGTTTCTGTATATCCAATTGTTTTGTCACCTAGTATGAAGATAACAGATCCACAATGACCGCTCATGTAGCTCTGAGGATCTCGAGACTTCCTTTTATACTTTCTTGTGCCAGCATGAGGGGCGCGGCGAAGATACTGAAAGGTTTTAGATAGTTGGTCTACCTTGTGCAGCAAATTTTCTGAGCTACATCTATGCGTGGTCGCCATATTTTTCCTTTTAAGTCAAAGTAGGAGCAAAGTTGTCCATGGATGGTCATTTTTGATCAGACCAGAGTCAGTTCTGCGAGCAATGACCAGCAATGCCACTTTTGTAACACTTCGTAGGTACTATTTTTGAGCGGCTTGTGGAAATTCATCTTCCTGATTCTATCGTTTAACTCAGAGCATAGCTTTATTCCTTTCGCTTTATCCTATACGAGTATCTGTTTAGTGAAACAAAAATATTGTCTAGGGGGCATTTTTCACCATTCAGACATGCTCTTTTCGGTTTACGGGGTTCTCCTCTCAAAAAGCACAAACCAAAACCTGAGGATGATTTGGTAAATGATTATGATGAACATATACCAGTAAAAATACGTTTCGAATTACAGGAACAAACAGGATGAAACGTATTGCTGCAAAACTTGTGGTGGAGCATACGGAATCAACTTTATATTCCAATGCTCTACTGGGCACAGTTCTTGTAAAGCTTGTAAGGAACGCGGTGTGTCATGTGGCGTTTGTAGCGCACCGATTGGTGACAGCAGAAATTTTATGCTTGAAGAACTCATTGCTGAGGTAGGTATTCTAGGTTAGGTAGGTATATTATTAAATGTAACATTACGAAAGTCTAAGCCAGCAATATACGCTAGGTCAGGTTATGCCTGACAGGTTTGCCTGAACAGTCCAACTACAGAATACCAAAAAGTAGTCCAATACCAGTGGCCCAACGAAGTAAAGCCCAGAAAAATAAAAAAACGTACGCTGGGGGCCGGGCGTCATGTGTATTTTTTTTATGTTTCTGGCAATAATTCCATCACAAAATAAGTTCCATTGAGATTTATCTTTATCCAGGAAAGCCCTCTTAGCGCATTTTGTTTTTGAAACCTCTCAGTCGACAACTCATGAACGCACACTCTGGTTTGCCTGTACGTACCTACAGCAAACTTGTCACGTTTACCCAGTTGTTAGTTATAATCCTCTGCTTTGGTCATTGGTGGTGAGGTGCTGTAATAATCGTCATGATTGGCTAGTGACATACTACGCTGAAGACTACGAGTTTGAATCCAACCCGTTCATACAATCACAGCAATAGCAAGCGCTACTTTGGGGTCAAACAAATTTGTGTGTGTGGGATACCCACGCTGATGATTTGATTCACTACGTGGACGTCTTTCGCCTGAAATGATGATGATGATGAATACTAAAGGAATCTTCTCTTGTTAGTATATTCGTTTTTACTGATACCTGTTGTAAACTACAAGCACGTATTAGAAAGCGATAAAAAAAATTCGTTGGGATCGTACAGAGATGTGGTGCCACAATTGAGTCCCTGCCTGAGATAAATAATTTTCATTTTCACTTCGATTTTGAATAATCTCCTGTTTTTTCTAGAGAAAAACTGCATGTCCAAATTCTGGTGACGGCTGCGGGCTTACGCTGAAAGCGGCAGACGTTGATAACCATTTGAAGGAATGCCCGTTCAGAGAATTCAACTGTCCACTTTTCGAAATATTCGGACAACGCGAAAGGTGCCGTTGGAGAGGTAAGAGCCCTAGAACTCTAAGCTAAAAAATCTTGAAATGATGTAACGTGGTAATAATTACCGATATTGCATAGACGAAATAGGTTAACTAGATAGATTCTTGAATACGCTCATTTTCTGCAACACGCATAAAGAAATTTGTTTACAGAGATTAGAACCGACGTATTAATAGACATAGACATAAATTTATTACAAAATAAATTAGTAATTTATTCATTACATTACGGATTAATAATATAGAAAAGATATCGCCCTATTTTTCAGGAAAAATATCCCAGATCGTGTCCCATTTTGATGACATCCACCCTGAACACCGCCAAGCGAACATTGACACGGAAATGGTCCTTGTTAACATCCTCGACGACAACCATATCGTGCACCTGATTGATCTATCTCCCTTCATTTTTATCATCCACCTAAAAGTATCCGACAATGAACGCAAGATTTACGCAACAGTACAACTGATGGGCACCCAAAGGAGTGCGCTAAAATGGACATTCGAACTCCATATTTATAATAAACGAGAACCCCGTAGGAAGTTCTTGCATACAGACGTATGCTACTCCAACGCTGTTCCAATTGAAGATATTTTGACGGAATCAAAATGTGCCGTCATCCCACAATCGTACGCATTGAGTTTCATTAACGAGGGATGCTTGACTTACAAGTTCTTTATAAAGCGAGATGTGGAGAACAATGGTCCTTCTGGTTCTAGAGGCAAATGGCGCGGGGCGGGGAGAGGCCGCGGGCGCGGACGCGTGGCCAAAGTTTGGACCTCACAAAACGCTTAAAAACAACCCACTTTTTTAGATAACACACCTATGCATGCGAATAATTTTTTAAAGATGACGATTTGGTGATGAGCCTTTTATATCCTCTAATTAGAACCTAGATTTTAAAAGACAGTATAGATTTCGTTAATTGATTGTCAATTATGCCTGATTTATAATGGTTATATAACCAAGGTGAAATTAGGCGATATTTTGTTCTAATTTGTGCTGGCATCATAAATAATGTTGGCAATGGATGATATAAGTACCTACAGTAGATCTACCTATTTCTTTTATAATTTAATCATTTTACAGCATTGTGTACCAGCAATTGCTGATTTCGCTAGATCGGGTGTACCGGTAGCCTAAAAAAATGTATAGATAATAATATAGGTAGATATATGATATTCAAGATCAAGTTGTTATTTTGAGTGGCTTGATAGGTCAACGACCGACCGTACGGACCTTGGTGCCTGTACCACCAAGATTATAATGATTTTCAATTATTTTACTGAAAAAATCATAACGTATCTAGAAGACACCTTTCTTTATATGAGGTAACTCTATTCGTGGTTATTTCGCCATTTTGTGATTACTAGTAAGGTGTTTGGAGTGAGAGGAGAGTAATCACACTATATCCTGCAGAATAAAATTACTTATATTCGATATTTTAGTGAAGTACAGTTAGTAATGTATGCCTACCTAATTTATAATAAACAAACACTATCCATATTATCCATAAGATTGTTTGTTAGTGACAAATGAATCTTAAATAATAATAAATCAATCAATACAATTTTGTTTAAATTAAGATGTTTTGAAATCGGAAGGCGCTAATAGTATAATGCATTTGAAAACTATTAAAATGTAATTAAAGCTAAACTTTTTATATTTGACGCTGGTACAGAAAGATTAATTGGTGCCATAAAAAATGTGTTTGATTAAAAATAAAAGATAGAATGAAATATTAAAAAGTAAGTTTTATTCATAATCCATACCACAATTTTCGGCGAACGACAAATAAAACTCCACTTTTTTCATGCATTTCTTCAGATGTACGGGATCTAATTTTGTCAAATGGTCACCCTTGTGGTCGGGGAACTTCTTTGAAAACGCGCCTTTGCTTTCCTTAGGACTCTGTAGTTCTGGGTTTTCGTCACCAGATTTGGGCTTATCAACAAGCGGTGGTAGTTTGGTAGGTTTATTGTCAAGATTTGGTAGTTTTTTAGCGGGTTTTAGCAGCTTCAAAACAGAATGCGCTCGAGATAGTATTGTCCACACATCTGAGAGGGCAGCTCGGCAATAGTGTAATTTATGTTCTTCACTGGGCCCTTGGAGCAGGAAAAAAGTGTCTCGCTTCATTATGTTTAGGCTCGCTTCGTCGGTTTCTATTAGTTGACTCTGGAAACATAAACATGAGCTTATATAAAGGTACAGTAGCCAGCACATGCGGCTGGACATAATGACCTTGGGAGCGTCTTTATCCTGTAGTTGTAGGAGCGAAAATCGTGGTGCAAATGTCCAGCCGCATGTGCTGCCTACTGTACCTACTAATTATAAATAATTGCAATGAAAACAAGCCGATAACAATGTTAGTCAGGCTGGCTATTGTAGTGTATGGACCGCCACAATCTGAAAAGGCGCACTGCGATTCTGTTTCTTATTCAATGGATTTAAAGAACAATGCAAAGTCCGATGTTTAACTTAGCTTAGCGTGCTCTTGACTGTATAATTGTACAGTACAGGCAGACTGCTTAGTATAGGTTAGATAGCTGTGCGTGTGTGAGATGACCTATTTATTTATTCACTAGCTTTCCGCCGCGGCTCCGCCCGCGTTCGCAGTTTTTCCCGTGAGAATGACGCATTTTCCCGCGGTAAAAGGTAGCGTAAGTTACTCAGGGTGAATGTAGCTTTCGAATGGTGAAAGAATTTTTGAAATCGGTTCAGTAGTTTTTGAGTTAATCATTACAAACATACACACACACAGAAATACAAATCTTTAAGTATGATTTACCTGAAGACATTTCTGTTTCACGGACTCCACAGCAATAACAGCTTCTTCGAAATTAGTATTAGAGTCCAAATTTGCACACACAGCCAACATGTAAGCAGCTCCTTCAACGGGATCTAATTCTCCATTAAAGTATCGGGTTACGAAGGCGTAGGACGCTAACACGTTTGTTATATTGTACCTTATCGTCGGCGACGGTTGAACGTTCTAGAAACAGAAACAATGATTGTTCAATACAATGTATAAACTATCACTACATAGTATAAAATAAAGTCGCTTTCTCCGTCACTATGTCCCTATGTCCCTATGTCCCTATGTCCCTATGTCCCTTTGTACGCTTAAATCTTTAAAACTACGCAACGGATTTTGATGCGGTTTTTTTTAATAGATAGAGTGATTCAAGAGGAAGGTTTATATGTATAATACATGCATAATATACTGAAGGATAACCCACAATAACCATTTTCCCGTGCGGAGCCGGGGCGGGTCGCTAGTTGAACTTAAAGTAATGAGTCCAGCAGCTAAGAAACAATAGAATGGTACTCTAGCATCAAGTTAAACAGCGGAATTAGAATGAAAACTATATTTCGAGACAGACGGAATTTACTGTACATTCAAAGCTGTTTTTGTATTTTTCTTATTTCTTTGTCGCAAAATCGACGACGTATTAAACTTCACCGGAAAGGCTTTGCGGATAATGGCATAGCTTAACTAAGTTATATCAGTCAGGTATCCGCCCAAGCCTATTTATCGAAACGGTAGGCTCTCCCATACATCCATTGGAAGCTAATGGAACACCACCAGTTGGTAATCTAATCTATCTGTAGTCGACAAATCGTAGAACTCATTTTACAGAATGCTTTGGCATTTTCCAAACATTTGGCAAGGTGTAATATGCCGAAGGCAAATTGTAGAACGCATTCCTCTTTTCAATAAGCAACGTGGTATAATGGAGCCGAATGATGTATTAATACTGATCACAAATGGCTCACAAATAAATAATTAATGAAAGTAGATATAAAAAAAATAGATCATTTGCCGTGGGATATTACAGAATCCGATCGACTTCTTTTCGCATTTTACAAGTTGCCTTCTTGCAAGACAGCGAGCGCTTGTAAATGCCGATGCATTCTATAAAATGACGAGTTCCACAACTTGCCGACGACATAATATCTATTATTATTTGTTCATCAATGTTTATCATATATTATGTACTTACAGTCAAACTACTTAATTTAGGTACTTCAATAAACTTGGGGCATTTCTTCAGAGCTTCTTCTTCCTCCTTATTCTGCACATCTTGGACCAGCCTCGCATCCTTGCTGTACATCCACCAAGGCTCCCAATGCGGCACAATGCTGCCTACATCACCCTGATTGAGCAACGCTTCAAATTCATTCCTTTCGTCCTCGGTCAGGACATCCCATACAGCATCAGCGTCTCCCAGATCCAGGCCTTTGATGCGGTCTTCCAGGTCAAAGTGGTCATTATCATCAGAATCATATTCTTCAGCTTCATCACCACCATCTTCTGCGCAGTCTGTAAATTAAAGATATTTAAATTTTATAACCTTGATAGCTTGGCTTTTGACAATAAGGTTTGGGTAGGTTGGTTCTGAAGAAAATATTAAAATCCCTCTTTTTAGTAAGTTTGCATCTGACCCTAATTAATAAACAAACAAAACGCCTATATGATGATGATGATGATGTAATCCTGTAAACGCCTATATATAGCAATAAAACAGTTTTTGATCTTGCTTCGTGTTTTTCTCAAGGCGCTCTTCCGGTGCAAGTATTATTATTATAATAACGTCTTTTTTTAATTATAAATACAGCTTTAACAGTTAAAATAACGATGTAAACGTAGTCATACAAAATCGCATTGAAGTTTATGTATTCAGTTACAGGTTACGCCGTGTGATTTCCAATAATGAACAGTGGTCCCGACATTATGACCCATCAAAATGGCGAGACCACTTTCTTTCTTGAACATCTTGAAACTTTTTGGGAGGAGAATTATTTTATGTAGGTATGAAATAACTTTTTGGGAGGAGAATTATTTTATGTAGGTATGAAATAGAAGAATCTGTGTACCAAGCCCTGATAACGGCAAATCCCAAAAAGCAGGCGTGGTCCCGCCATATTGATACTCACTAAGATGAGAGATGAATAAAGTGTGCGTATTGGAGTGCAGGTCAGATTTAGGCAGGAGAGTTCATAGTAATTATTTTTAACTTTAGGATATTTACATACTTAGTTAAGTCAGTTACATATTCTTTTGTAACGAGTTCAGAAATTTGGCTGTCTTCTGTGGAGAAGAACTCGCCGAAAAAACTCCACAGGCGTTGCATCTTTTCAAAATATTTTTACAAAATTATAAATTCAGAAGAGTCAGCAGACCACCAACTAGATGGCCAGATGACGTAAGAAGCCACACAGGCAACTTATGACGGCACCACCGTGGCCTAGTTGGTTTGGTAGTACGCCTGCCTTCGAAGCACAGGGTTGCGGGTTCGAATCCCGCCCAGGGCAAACATTCGTTGTGGAGAGCAGTTGTGTTTGCCTTGTGTCTGGATGTTGTATATTTATATATCAGCTGTTTTGGAGATGAGTCGCGAGAGATAGAGGGCAATGGAAATCGTTGGAGGAGGCCTTTGCCAGAAGGCACACTGAGCTGAGAGCTTGAGAGTTACTAAAAATTGAGCTCAGGATAAAAGGGCTCATTGATTGATTGATTGATATTAGCTGTCTGACACCCATAGTTAGGGATCAGATGGCCATGTGTGAGACGTCGCCACATATTTTTTAGTTTTTAGAGACCAGAAAGACTGAGAATCGCCCTGCATGTAGGTGGTCTGGAGTTGCATTCGCCCAATGGTGGGCGAAAGAATGCTGCTCAAAAAGAGATTTTATTATATTTGATATTTCTTATACTTATTCCATATAGGTACTGCAATTTGTCAATGAGACAAAAATAAAGTGTAGAATGATAGGTGCTCTATGTAATACAGCAATCTCTTTCATACAACCTCCCAGACTAAAACATTTGCACTGTCTTACTTACACTTGGGGACAATGCCAGCATCATATTATAAGCCTACACGATTAAAGAATGCTAGGCTATCCTAACAACCCTTAACCAACCAAATAAGTAATTGTTCTGACAATTTAACCTCCCTTGATAAAGGTGATGCCAACAAGAAGAGATTACAGAATAAAATTATATGACATAGCAGATATACTTTAATTACCAAAATCATCACCTATATTACCAAAATCATCACCATCCTGCTGCATTCTCTTCAGTATATCCAACATTTTCTGTTTAGATTCATCGTCAGCATTTAGGGAGGCAAGTTCTTCGTTGACACAATCCTTGTAGAAGGTTTCCGAGCATGATATGTGTTTTTCCGACTTGTAGCAATCGAGAGAGCAATATAAAACCTCGCACCTAGGGCAACAGTACTTGCTTGTGTTTTCTTCACATCTGTAATTCAATATTTACATTTAATTATGTACTCAATGCATTTTTTTAAATTCATGTAATATTTGAGTAATATTCTTAGGTATAGGCAAGGACATGCAGAATTTTGTACCATTCTAATTATTTGTTAAATACAGCACTTGACCATACAATCAACAGCAGCTTTATTGAGCAAAAATAGAACAAAATTCATAGTGTAATTTTGCATACAGAATTTTGAATTATGCTTCATATAATATATTTGTAACACCCTGTAGATTGTAGAATAAATAGGCTCATGGTATTGTAAATGCAATTAAATAATTGTATATTATGTAGGTATGGTTTCTGTTTGAGAACGTATAATAAGTGACAAATTGAAGAAGTTACGGACGGAGATCAAATTAGGGATACTATCAGACTCTCTGACCGAATGTTTGGTTATTATACGAATAGTTAAAATTTGGTATGTACTTACAACTCGCACAGCTTTGATGAACTTGCTGATACCTTAGCAGACATTTTTAAACTTCTTTATGGGAAAACTACGTAAAATAAATGAATTATTAAATTATAATACAATGCTTGGCAACCGGTAAACAACTCCAAGCAATGCTGCCACCTCTCTGAAGTCAAAAAGAGATAAATAAAACACCATTGAAAGATTTTATTCTTGGCTTGCATATTGCACTTTCCAACTTAATTTAAATATCCGGTATGTATGTGAATGAATAACTTCTAATATACTTTTTGGTCAATTTCAATAATATCCATATAGGCAAATAATTAAAATAGAATCATTGAAAACTTTGCGGAATTAAAACATAGGTACTTCTATTAGACAAAAATATAATAATGATACTTGACCTTATCTGGGAAAGCTACAATTCAGTATTGTTGCTAAAGTCTGACCAGAAAAATAAAAAAGTTGGAAATTGTTCCCATAAGCATAAAAATACATACATGTGCCGCCTCCAGAGATTGTAGGTATTTTATTTTTTTGGTCAGATCAGGCTTTAATAGAATTTTTCAATTTTAAGGGGTGTTTATTGTTCTATTTTATTTAACGAACGCATTGAACATCTTTTGGTTAAGTGACCGAAAAAGCGCTAGATTTAACTCGAAAAGCGCTAAGGTGGCAGCACTGAACAGGAAGAAAAAACAGCTGATCGATGACATTGACAGATAAGGGTTACTTCGTTTTACAAAATTAAATTTTACTAGTTTGATATATAAATAGATAGATAGAAGAAAGAATAACGAACGCTATTTATTAGATAGAAATAGAATTCTTTTTTATTTAATTCTAGCCTAAAAGCAAATATATTTATTCATATTTTTTTCATATTTAAATTAAAAATCGTCTGAGATCCTCTTTCTTCCAAATTCAAAAATAAAGTATAAAACGCCCCTCGGTGGGGCTGGGGACATGTATGAGCTGTTAATGATGATGATGATAAAACGAACTACCTTCTACTGTTTGCGTTTCGTTTACGTACTTCTTCTGACCAAAGTACCGCTATGACTGTCATAATTAAACGCAAACGTCACAACAACAACAAACAAAACTGAAGGCGCGCCGGTCACGTCGTGGTTTCGTTCGTTGATTTTGTTTAAATTGTTCGATTTTATTAAATTTATTTTATCTAAGTTGAATATGCAGAATGTCTGTAGTTGAATTAGTGGAAGACTTCTTCGGTGTCTATCTACTCTACTGCCTTAACCCGAGTTACAAGGGTCGAACCTACATAGGCTACACAAGAGATCCTAACCGTAGAATAATGCAGCACAATAGAGGTACATGGGCTGGTGGTGCTTATAGAACCAGTAACAAGGGTCCTTGGTACGTATCAAGTTCTTGTATTGTTGTGTTTTTAAGCTAGAAACAAGGCTTGTGATTCCAACCTTACTACTACGTAGTCTGGTTATAATTTACATCAATATCCCAGGCCTGAAGTTGACTCCCTGAACCAGGCCTTGGTGATCCATGATTTACCTCTTATTTAAGGGTTTCACACTTTTGACCAAGCAGTCTAGAGAAAAACAGCAGAGTTACCGAGTTAACACTCATAATGATAAACACATTTTTTTTACTGAATATTACTCAAGTTTTTGGCATTCAGATCTTCATAGTTGTCAGTTATCTTTATCTAATACAGTGTGGTTTCTTATTGGCTTATCTACCTATATTTTTTTATGTTTCTTGTAGTTCTAGTTTGATTCCTTTTTTTTTATTGTAGGAAAATGGTGTTAATAGTACACGGGTTTCCAAATAATATATCAGCCTTAAGAGTAAGTAGCTTATTGTAAAAGCTATTCCTATAACTTAAGTATCTTTAAATAGTTAATAAATATTAATTTTTATTCATTTAATTTACTTTTCTCATTTCAGTTTGAATGGGCATGGCAGAATCCAACTAAAACAATTAGACTTCAACATTTAAACTTAAAGAAGATTCCTCGAAAAGAGAATGAATTCCAGTTTAAATTGCGGGTACTCTCTGAAATGCTCAGAGTTGGTCCATGGTGTCGCCTGCCTTTGTTTATTAGGTGGCTTGAAATGGATTATTATGAAGAATTTCCAGTAAGTTTGCTTGTTGTGTTTTAAATACATAAAGCTGTTTGCTTTTTAAATTATCTCCATGATATATTTTTAAACCAATTTAGTTAAACCTGGCTTCTCACTAGTATTGTAATAGTTCGTAAATTTATTTGTTCTGCATGTACCTAATTGACAAAAATCTGTAAAAAAAATGGTTAGAAGATAGAAATCCTGCAACATTATACAGTTACTTCCCTCACAATCTTTCTCAAAAGAATGAACATTAATTCTAGGAAAGTCCTGCTTGAAAATGTCTTTTTTTCTTCTTTTAGCCTGAAAGAGCACCTCCAAGTCACATGCTGACCTGCAAGGGACCAGTAAAAAGTAAAAACTTAAAAAAGTCATCAACTGTTTCAACTCCAATCCACATAAAATGTTTGCTTTGCTCAAAATACATTAAAGAATCGATGTCAAAATTAAGTTGCTTGAGTCCAAAATGTGACATGAATTGTCATATAACTTGCTTAGCTGATATATTTTTAAAGCCTGGAGAGTTTGTTCCTGTTGAAGGGTTATGTCCTATTTGTAAGACATATCTAAAATGGGGTGATTTAATAAGGAAAATGAAAGGATGTCAAGAGAAGACCAATGACGAGAATACTGGAGAAGATTCAGGTGGTAGTAGTGATGAAGAAATTTGTTCACAAGATAGAGGGTTTGTTGATAACAACTCGCTTTGGTTGGTTGATTGTGGTGATACTTAGTTTTAATTAAATGTAATATTAAATAATTATTAAATACTTAAATTATTTTCAACTTATTACAATACAATATATTTTATTGCATAAAAAACAGATGTTTTCTTTCTTCTATAAAAAACAAGAAAGATATAAATAGGTAGTTTTTATAGGTGAATATAAAAAATCAAAATCTAAAAAGTAATACAATTTAATATTTACATTTTGCAATAATAATATTGATGATTTAAAGATGTACTAACTAAACAGGTACATTTGATCAATAAATTATATCAGTATCCTAAATAAATAAATTAAACAATCTGTACTTTACACCTTATAGGGTAGATAAAAATAATTTAGATAAAAAATTACAACAGTCTATTTTAAATTTACAAGGCTAAAGAACTATATAAATCTAAATATTTATAAAAGCATCTACGAATCTATTCATGCACTTGAGTCTAAATAAATTGAGTAAATGCATTGTCATTTGGTATAAAATTAAACCTAGAATAAATAATAATTTAAGTACAGTAAGCAGCACATGCGGCTGGAAGTGTTGACCTTGAAAGCGCCTTTATTCCGTGCCAGTAGAAGCGAGTTTCGTAGAGCGAGTGTCCAGCCGCAAGTGCTGCTTACTGTACATAACAGTCAATACTGCGGATTTGTTCGTCTTAATAATCATCAAAAAAGCTATCATCATCATCGTCATCGTCAGCTCCAGGAGGTACTAACGCACCGTTTAACACTTCACTGATGGGTTCTTCAAAACCCAGCGCTTTCGCAAATCCGTACACCAATCTCATCACTAACAACCTCGTGAAATCCACAGGAGTCGTCTCCTTCCTCTGCAGCGTTAACTGTTTCTCCGTCGGACCTTTATACTTCTTCCTCTTCATCTCACAGCACGAGAACGCCAAAATTAGCGCGAAAACGAACAAATAAAATCTCACTTCCTTCAGCATCTTTCTGATTTCCCGCGTAAATAGACGTCAAATATCGCCGACCGTTTGTTTGAATGCGATTTTCGCGCGGTGGTTTTATCGCATATTTTTCGGGCGAGCTGCGCGGTAGAAAGTGAAGCGTCGAATGCCTCAGTAACCGACTAACGGAATGTCGCACAAGTGAATGAAGACAGCGTCGCGTGTCGTTCGGGGCAGCCTGCTGGATCTCCGGAACGGATTTGGGAAGTTTGAGGCCCAGAAACTTTTGAAACATTGTTGCGCACTTCCTGTCTTGTGTATTTCAGACCTGTTTTGCTAAAACTCCCTTATTAACCTGCTGTTCAGCTATTTCCTAAAACTTTCGTCAGCTTTTACCGCTCTAAACTATGTTATTTAGAGCAAACATTTTATAGCCTTTCATTATTTGGTTCCCGGCATTTGAATTTACCATGTGGTTTTAGACGAGACGAATAAACACCCATAAATCCAGAGAATTGTCACAGGTGACAGTACCTAAATCAATAAGGGATATAGATAGTGCCTGTATGTAGTGGTAGTACCTATTTATTCTGTGGTAGTAGCGCCATTTTTATTTACCTACGCCTTTCACACAGGCAAGTCCTATCATTATCCCTTTTAAAACATTTTGCATTTCCATTACACTGAAATCAAGTGAGTGAGGACCCAATATTTAGACACATCCGACCCTGTCCTCAGGCCAATATGGCTAACTGTCGAACGCGGCGCATAAACACACCTTTTACCGTCACCCACATAAAGTTGCGCTGTGCCATTTTCTCGCGTCGCAATTTCTGCGGATAAACGCAGACCTGTATCACGCCGAGCGCCGAGATTTTGTATTTAGTAGAAACTACGGACAGAGAGAAAATGACACATTTTAGAAAATATTTTGTTTTATTAGTTATTTTTAGGTTGCCTCTCTTCCCGAGAAACTCACAGAAAGTCGTTTGAGGTGGTATGGGCATATCAGGATCACGTTGTCAGAAAAGCGCTGGAGCTCCCAGAGAACAAAAGACCCGGAAGACCCCCTTACACCTGGTGGACCAGTATAAAGAAGACCCTAAACAAAATTAACATACCCGAATCGACAACTCAGTAAAGAACTTCCTGGCGCAGACGATTAGGACAGCCGACCCCACTTAAAGTGGGAATGCGCAAAGGAAAAGAAGAAGAACTCGACTGGAGGCGAGCAGCGGTTTCTCATTTCATTGTACTTTAATAATAGAGCAATAGAGATGAATATTGACGTGTGGGAAAAAATGACGCGTAGCGTCGCGTCGACTGTGCGCGAATGCGAAAAGAGCCTAGGGTAGAGCCACGTAGAGTTTTCCGCTCCCCGGATTGAAGCACATTGAAGTTTGTACGTTTGTACATACCGAATAGAGTCCCTGGCATAGGTCAATTAAAAAAATATCCTTTAATATTTTTCCTTCATCTTTCTACTCAATTTTTTAAAATGTCTTTACGACCCACCGTTCAAATGTAGGTAAGGTATTCTAAGTTTTAAGAAGTATATTCCAAGTATTATAATAGTATCCCATTTTAAACCATTGCTTTATTTTATTCATATTGTCATCTGACATATTTTCTTCATTAATCTCTTCCTTGGATCAAACTAGGCTGGTCAAACGAGCATCATGTTTACGGTCGATTGGATATTAAAATACTTGACAATTATCTGAGGTAAACCATAACAATTTCTATTAAATCATGGACTTTAGGTACTACTTATTACGATTTTGTTTTATCGAGTCATTATCCCATATGTACATACTTATTAACAAAGTTGTTCATATTTTTGGAGTTCGCTTGTTGTGGCTGGTATACGCTCCGTAAGTTCGTCTATCTATTGTATTAAGTAATTATTTATTTGTTTGGTACCTAACATAACTTACAGACTGTCAAACATGATGCTACCTATTTGCTAAATTATGCAAGTAAGTTTATCTATTCCTTAATTAGAAATAGCGTTAGGTCAGTTAGAGGAACAACCTCTGTGGTCGAGTGTTCAAATACTCGCTCCACGTTACGGAGGTACCGGGTTCGAATCCCGGTGGGGACTCATCGAACAAATATCACTTTGTGAGACTTTCCATAGTTTGGTTAGAACATTGCGGGCTGAATAACCTGATTGTCCGAAAAGAAAGATGATTCCGCGTTTCGGAAGGCACGTAAAGACGTTGGTCCCGGTTACTATCTACGGATGTAGTTGTTATCTACATGAGCCATGTCAGAAGCCATAGGCGGGTCAATGATTCTGACACCAGGGTTTGTGAGGTAGGTTAACCTCGGAACCCACACGATAAGTGAAGTTAGGGAAAAAGTGTACAAAACCACAGATAATTATAATACTAGTTACACACAAAACCATTGACAAACAAAAGAGTCATCATCGTCTTTTCTCTTCAAAGATAGAATAAGTATTTGAACTTTCTGTTCAAAATGACTGTTACAAAGTAAATTTGTAGAACTAAAGTGGGACACTTTCGTTTTTTATGACGTTTATCTTTTTATATTGTACCTACACATATAAATCAAGGAAGATTTCACAAGAAATTGAGTGTATAAGCGGTTTTATGGCTAAGGCTATTTGTAGAATAAGTATGTTTGCTTTTAATTTCAACGGCCTAGAACTGATAACTACCGCGTTAGTAACTATTTATTAATCTGTGCCACAGCTAGACTAAGACCATTTCTCTGAAAGGAAGATTTTGTCATATCTTAATACTTATACACACATAGCTGGCTGCATGGGGATCGCTGTTGTTGATAAAGGTTATAATGCCTTTTTGCTGAATTTTATACTTAGTTATTTAGTCGCCTTGTTTGAAACCCACAGCCCCACCAAGTGGCTTGACCCTACTCTGATTTAAGAATAATACTACATATCACTATACACTCCTCTACTTTCTTCAAAAAATTATCTACTTTGAACTACAGTGTTTTTATTTTTTTTCCCCCTTATTCTAGGTCTCCCTCTTCTCTCTATGCAATACAATACAATTATTATTATACTTTCTTAGACACCCAGCAGGCGGCCTTATTGCAATCTTTTCCAGGCAACCATGTAGTTAGTTTAAAGGAAATGCATCCTACCATAAGATATAAAATAAAATAAAAGGCATAGTAACAACTGTACCAAAAAAGGAATATTGGAACCAGGTTGCTGCGCATAACTTTCACCCACCACATCACGTCATGACTGGATCAAAATGGATGCGTTGATTATTATTGAAATGCTTCGATTATAAAAGTTATACAGATGTGTTACGTCCTCAACATTATAGATAGATAGATAGATACTCGATTCCTAAATTGCCGGCCGCTATCCATTACCACGATAATCATTTTATCACACAATTTTTACAGTTTTTTTTTGTCAGACTTTTCGTTTTGCTCAGGAATTTCATAGAACTTATAGGTACTGGCTGACTGGACTAATGGCACAGAGACCCCAACTGGCATTCTTATAGCATACAGACATACCTACTACAGTGAATTAAAGGCAAAGACTATAGTCCTAAGGAGTAGGCTCAAGACTGCGTACGTAGTATACCTATTCTATTTTAGTCTTATAATTACAATTTAAATAAAACACATGTACACACACGCATACAATCCTACAATCTCATACCTACCTACTCAAAACACACAACACAATATACACAAAATACATTACATTCATTTTATATCGTACGTGGGTGTGAAATAGGTTACTCCCCTAGGTTACCAAACTCCGAGGGCACCGTACCGGAGGTTTGCGATTTTATTTTTGTTAGAAAAAATATAATAACACATCTTTTGAAAAAATATAATAACACATCTTTTGTTTTAATGCTTTGGAGTCATTGGTTGCTGCTTATTTAGAGTGCCAGTCAGTTAATTAGACATTTAAATGCAACCATGACGGCCCCTGCGAGGCTTAAGACAATAAATCAAAAGGTTATTATGTATGAATGGTGTCCTTTTGCAGAGCGAAAGTTACAAGTTTCAAACTCAAGACAACTTCAAAATAATTTCACTCATTCAAGTCAAATACAAGAATCAAGTCAATTTAAAATATTGTGCCCTAAATTAAAAAGTAGAGCATGCAATGAGCTTCTTCGTAGATCAAATTGATGGTTGATAAATTGATTAACCTTTTAATATCGTGAATTTGTTCGACCTTCGTCTTTGAATGTTTTTTTTTAATGTTTTTTGTTAAATCATAAACTGAAGCACACTGAATATATTGCATGTACCTAACTATCAGATTATAAAAAAAATAATTCTCATGTCGAGTTAAAAGCGATTGGCGATTCAGTTATCTTTAGCAACAGTCAATAACGCCCTGCTACTCTGCTCGCAATAATTCGAGCCGAATCCTAGCAATTTATTCGATAAGATTTCGGTATGTTCCCGAGATTAAGTAATTGGTAAAAGAGTTCTAAAAGATTGGTAGAGTCAGGGAAGTGTCACTGCGTAGAGCCTACTAGGTAGGTAAGTATTAAATATTCCTACAGACAAACTGCTGTGTAGTTTTGTAGGACTATGATTAGTTTTTATATTATTTTTTTGAACTGTGTTTAAAAAATAAATAAAGAAAAAAACTACATATTTTGTGGTTGAGTGAGCGAAGTGCGTAGATTTGGTTGAATAGTTTTATCAGAGGTGGGAAAAGCACACTTCGCCCTTAAAGTTTTATAGAGCTTAATCATAAACATTGACATTAACAAATATTAATTTTTATTCGTTCTAAACAAACATAAATAAGTACTTACTTAAAACATTTTTTTTCTTCTTTAATCTTTAATGTATGTAGATAGATGTAGATTTTACATCCATTCTTTTGTAGACACGTATATATTGTCTGTATCTATTAGTAAGCAATGTATAGCAATTATCTTACACGTTAATTTTCTTGTTATCTAGTCGTCATCAAGACTTAGTTATTCTACATATAAAACCATCAAGCAGTTAATCATTATAGTTAACACGCGAAGATAAAATGTTAATAGGCTCATTGTCATACATGAGACGTTAGTCTAAGGCCCTACCATAGTCTAGACTCACACATTTAATCGTGATTTTTAAGACAATATTACTCAGAAACTGCCGAAGAGAGAGGGTCACAGCTACATATTATTATATGTATGTACAGTAGCCAGCATATTCAGTTGGAAATGTTGAACTTGAGAGCGCCCGTATTCCGTAGCGGTAGGGGTTAATTTCGTAGTGTGAATGTCCACCCGCATGTGCTGGCTACTGTACCTTTAATAAGAAAATATATAGGTAATTTATTTACTTAAGAACCAGAATATAAGTACTTAACTAGCTTTTCGCCGCGGCTCCGTACGCGATAACAGTTTTTCCCGCGGGAATGAGGAATTTTTCCGCAATAAAATGTAGCGTTACTCGGGGTGAACGTAAGCTACTAAACTAACCTCTAATGGTGAAATCATTTTTGAAATCGGTTTAGTAGTTTTTAAATTTATTCATTACAAACATACACACACAAATACGAAAGTATAATATGATATGATGTACCCCGTCGTGAACAGTTCTTCCCGTGGGCATGAGGGGATAGCTAATGTCCTTCTAAAAGCTTTATTCTATCCCTGTACCAAGTATTATTAAAAGGACAATTATTTTCTTCTATGTATGTGGTTCTGATTCTGACGTGAGTTACTTTTTTGTTTGATAATAACTTGCGGGTTTTCATAAGCATAGTTTTGGTCTGAGAGCTTAGACAAAGACAAAAAAGCGAAAAAAGAAAATGATATTAATAGAATAAATAATGTTCATAACTTTATTATAAAGCGACTTTTTATTATTCTGGTTAGCTTGTATTTTAAAAAAATCATACTAATTAATAGATAGCGATACTTTAGTGAGTTTCACAACAACGGTAGGTGGTTCTCGATAATGTAAAGCACTTTCGTTCAGCAAACATAGCTAGTTTGCACTCACTCTGTCTCTGGGAATTGTCCGGCGAATGGGATGGGGAAACACAAAATTCTACCAGCATTTTTTTTCTGATGCGCATGCTTCATCATCATTAAAAGACTCGTCTATCTGTGCACTAATCTTTAATGTACGCGTCAATATTAGATTCCCATATTAATATAGCCTCCGTGGTCGTGTGGTCTTTTCTTGTCTGACGTTTCGGAGGTTCCTAGTTCGAATGCCGGTGGGGTCTCGTCGAACAAAAATGACTTTGTGAGACTTTCCTCAGTTTGGTTAGGACATTGCAGGCTGAATCACTTGATTGTCCGAAAAGAAAGATGAATCCGTGCTTCGGAAGGCACGTAAAGACGTTGGTCCCGGTTACTATCTACGGATATAGTCGATATAGGAGCCATGTCGTAAGCCTAAGGCGGTTCTATAATTCCGTCACCAGGGTTTGTGAGGTAGGTTAACCTCGGAACCCACATGATAAACAAGCAAGCAAGCAAGCATAACAGTCACCTCCAATAGTCACTATTGGTCACCTAAGGAGCTCACCCTGAAATCAGCGTTAATAGGTCTTAGTCAACCACTCTGGCCCCGTTCGGTTTGGTTTTTTAACTTCACACAAAATTAATCCTTGCAATACCCTACGGGGAATCCAAGTGCAAGGATTAGCACACACATTGTATATAAATAAACTATTTACAACTTTTGAATTTCTTCGCAGGTATGTACAGATTCCCTCACGATGTTTTCCTTTACCGGAAGAGCATTAAAAGAAACGATTTATGTATGATGCTGGTGTAAAGTTCATAAAAACTTTGTTCAACCTCTTCGTCAGTCGCACTTCATTTGATAGTGGTGTAAGTACAGTAGGCAGCACATGCGACTGGACATGTTGACCTTACGAGCGCCCGTATTCCGTAGCGGTAAGGGTGTATTTTGTAGTGCAAATGTCCAACCGCATGTGCTGGCTTCTGTACCTTACTTACTAGAATAGAGTGGATCAAAAGTATCGCCTTGATTATTGGAATATGTTATATTTTTAATACTATTCATATTTGGTAACAAAATAAAAATACCACTGACTTTTAAGTTGAAGCCCTTCGAATCATTAAGTTATGTGCTAATATTTACATATCTAATGAATGAAATAGTATTTCTAAGCACGAAGATTCTCAACTAGTTATCATAATAAAACCATTAATAGGACAAGAATAATAATTTGTTATAGAATCTCCATTTATAAGAATAAGTCTATTTTCATTTTCTTGATAAAGCTATCGTGACATGCCTGATTACAAATCCGCTCGAAAAATATGCGCAACTAATGATCGTGTGAAATTCGCACGGAAATCACGCGACATACAATGTTAACAGTTGTAGAATTCATTGCTTTTTTACTTTGACAATTCGGAAGACTGAACCGTGGTGACTGGAACGGTTAATTTACAAAACATTTTAAACACGTTTTTAGTATGTTTCCTCAACGTATTTCCCGTCTTTTTAATTATACGTTTAACAAAGACTTGAAGGATTCATTATATTTAATACAAAGTTGTAAAATGCTGAGTAACATAAACGTAGACGGAACTCTAGATCTAAAAATAAGTAAAAAATCCCATTTCAATAAATTATTTAGTCAATGAAGAAAAATAGATTACCTACTTGAGAAGTAATTATAATCAATCATAAAAGTACGATTCACGGTTAGAATAATAGATTACCTAAGTAGTAGTAGAAATAAATAAACGTGCTGCAAATAAATAATTATTAATTTTGAACTGTGACAGACTGTGAGATTGCATTTCTATCTCAAGTCTCAATGGAAAAAAAGCGCGAAGTTTACATCTCCGACACGGAGAACTAAAAACCCTTTCGAGGACCTCTGGATCGTCTAGACGACAGGCGAGCATCTTTAAAATAGTTCCTCATTCAACCAGGTGTATGCAGCAGACCGGTCCCGCTTGTTTTATATTTTTTTACAAGAATAACCAATCGAGCGTATATCTAGTTGTACTTGAGCTTGAGATGTGACACAACCCAGACATAACCGTGTAGGTTTTGTAACCGGCAGGTCAGTCTGAGTTCAACTTTAGATATAGCAGCATGGCTACAATCAGTGCCTTTGTTTTTGTTCTCGGATTTTATGTAAGTGTCATAGTACTTACTTCTATTCATTCAATATGGTGTACACTTAATAGGACCGTGTATCATTTCTGAATAAACGTGCATAGAATATGGTAGATTTCTATGGATAGTAGCTTACAATGTTGTACCTACTATTTGTTGTATTTCTATCGTATTTTTTGCATAATCGTGTATTTTGATTATAATCTTTTTCACTATTTGCATGTCCATGCTTATTTTATTTATCTATTTATATTAACATAGTATTATTGCACTCATGCTCTTAAATTATGCCTAGAGACATTCACGAATCCCGTTATAGTTCTCATTTTAAAACTACAGTTAGCTTAGTTTGTATGTCCTATTATAAGTATTTATTTATAGTTAGAGTATGTAGTAGGTATTTATGAATAGATCGAACGTCTCTAAATTCTACTTAAGTAAGTAACTCATAAGCTTATCTTCTAAATATTCTTTTACTGAATAATAAAATAATATTCTTTTTTGTCATAAGTCTAAATCCTGAATATCTTATCACTTACATAAAATTCAGTTAGGTAATAAATAAGCGACAAAACTTGCAACAATTTTATCTTATTTATATTGTGATTCGAGTTCGTTGACACAACTGTATTTGTACGAAGTCAGGAAGATTACACAATACAGTCATTGGCACTATTAAGTAATTAATGCATTCAAGGTTAATGCTATTTGTTAGTGCTTTTTATGTAGGTATGTCAATGTCTTGTAATATTTTGGAGACAGCCATCTCATCTACATCATTTGAAACTACGTACCTACAGTTACAAGTCCGGTGAAGCTTAATTTAAAAATGTGCTAAAGTTTCAACTTCGTCATCTACTTGTGCCTGTATGTACTACAAAAGTCTATGCTTTTACCTCAAGTGTATAAGCTACATTAGGTAATCATAATATAGAGTAGGTACTTACTGTATGACATTTTATTCTGTTATCTGCGAGTATCAGTTACGTATAGTCTGCTCTCAAAATTTGTCGCGTTGATAAATTAAAAGAGAAATGGTACTATATCTTTCGTACTCATTTTTCTACTTGATATTTTGTTATAATGTTTATATCTAGCTAACTGTATACAATATTTTGTTGTTTTAGTCTACTACAGCAGTTATTCTGGCGCCTGTTAAGGAACTGAACGATGGAAACAAAATGCCAGTCCTAGCGTTAGGAACGGGAAGGGGAACGGCTCAAGGCGTAAGTACGATTTATTTGCTTTAAAGTATGTAAGTAGTAGAAAGTTTTATAAGAATTAGAATTTAAAATAATTATATTTATTTCCTACCTACTGCTGCTCTTTAAAGTGGTAAAAGAGCAAAGCATAAGCATTTAGAATAATTTTGTATTGCATAGTATTAAATCTACGTACGTGATGAGGAATGTAGACGAAGAGACATAATTTAAATTTTTATCGATCAGTAATAAAGAGTTCTAAATATGGGTAGAAGAAGGATAAATCAATAAATTCGACTTAAAAATCTCTAGAAATAGTATCTATTGAGTCTATTGGTATCTGTTAAGCTAAAATCTGTAATAATATTACGTAGGATTAGGGATTAGGAAACAAAATAAACTTAAAAAAAAAAATTTTTTTAAAGAGTTTATGCCTTTATTGATGACGGCACCTACAATTTCTGAATTGGTTAAGAATAAAATTCAAATCTCTAACATTTTGATCCTCAGGCAGACGTTGAAGAAGTCCGCAACGCGGTTTTGTGGGCAATCGAAGATGGTTATCGCCATGTGGATACAGCAGCGGCTTACAACGACGAGACACAAGTAGGCCAAGGCATCGCAGATGCGATCGCTAAAGGATTGGTGAAAAGAGAAAACTTGTTTGTTACTACTAAGGTGAGCAAAAAGTAAGAAACACGAAAGCAATTACTATATGCTTAAACAACAGGAAAGTCACTTGTCACGCCGTTTAAATCATGTACCTACAGATGCACTTGTAATCAAACGTACGTTTGATTACAAGTGCATCTGTACGTACATTTGATTTATAAATTTCTCATCTAGACTGATCTAAAGCTCCTCTGTCATCTCCTCCATATGAATGGATTGATATCCATCACCATCACTTTAAGGCCATTATCATATAGGTAGTCCGATTTCCAATAACCGATGCAATAAAGTAACTTCAAGCCCGAAATAAACGCTGTCCCTTAGAGATTTCATCGCCTGTCATAGATCTTTAAGGGCATTCTTCTTCTATACTTTGGCTTAAGCCCTTGTCTTTATTTTGTTTGTTATCATTCAAATTCCTTAATTCCCTTTGTTTTGCAGCTGTGGAATGACAAGCATCGTCGGGAACAAGTAGTGCCGGCTCTTAACGAGTCACTCAGCAAGCTGGGGTTGGACTATGTGGACTTGTATCTGGTGCACTTCCCTATAGCGATGACGGTACGTCTCTAAATAGTAGAGCTTAGTCGAAAAGGGGACCATTTTCTTCACTGTCATAGTATTGTATTATAATTTCTACATCAACTTATACAATTTGTCTGACCAAATAAGTTATAATACATGACTCTTCGCCAAACAAAGTCAAAGTATAAGGTCTTTAAATATTACATTTAGGTACTTTAGGGACTTTCAAGTTGTACTATTACAACATATAACAATCTACTGATAGACTTAAAACTTCCCTTTGGAAATATGGTGTTGAACAACAAACACAAAATCTGTAAACAGGACATAAACCATTAAAGTACATAAAATAAAATGTCTTATAACTTATAGGAGAATGGTACAGCAGCCAATATTGATTACATAGAAACCTGGAAAGGTATGGAAGAAGCCAAAGAGCTCGGACTGGCCAAATCTATTGGAGTGTCGAATTTCAATGCTTCTCAACTGGACAGGCTCATTGCGAACAGTAAAGTGAGACCAGCAGTCAATCAGATTGAGGTAAGGGAATGTAAGGGAAGGATGGGGTAAAATATTTTATTAGAAAACGTGAATATAAGGGTACGTGAAGAAAACATAAATTAAAAAAATTAATAACACCCGACACAAAACTTTTACTTGATCCTTTCACCAACTAAAAAAGAGCTGATAGTCTTCAAATGGCAGAAGATATTTTCATGGATCGCAGCTAAGAACACTCGATTGTGATACCTTGCAGACAAAAAAAAACTAGATCACAATCGGCGCATCCGTTGAGGAGCTACGATGCCACAGACAGACAGACAGACACACACGTCAAACTTATAACACCCCTCTTTTTCTCGTCGGGGGTTAAAAATGACGAAAAACATTGCCCCCCCCCCAAAATTAATCTGAACCGCGGTAAGATCATAGTAACTTGTTTTATTTTTGTTCAACTCCATTTTCTATTGACGAAAAATGCGCAATATTTTATGTGCGTTTTCTCTAAGTCTTGTTTATAATGCTAGTAAAATCAAGTGTTTTATCTTTTAGCATGTTTTACGGCATAATTAAGATTTCGTTGATTACTTACACTATAAATCAAGTCAATAAAATAGGTATTAGTAGTTTTTAACTCTCAAGTTAAAAAATAAATTAGTATGTTAATGAAAAACTATGTTCTTTGACTGTCATACGAGTACTAAATTCGCTATATTACGTTAATGGAACAAAAATTTATAAAACAATATTACATTACGTTTACACCTAGTCCCGCAAAACACACAATACATATTATGAATGTAAGTATATTAATTTGGTCAGGTAAATCCAACCTTAACTCAAGAGGAACTAGTGCTGCATTGCCAAATTCAAGGAATTGCTGTTATGGCGTACAGTCCATTCGGCTTCTTGGTGACCAGGAAGCGTGATGATGTACCTCCTCCGAGATACGATGATCCTACGCTTGTTAAGATTGCTCAGAAGTACGGGAAGACTACTGGACAAGTCGTGTTGAGATATTTGGTAAGGATTTTTAATCCTTAAGACTAAATTTATTAATTTTAATCTGATGGTTTGAATGGAGAAGTATAATTTTTCGTTTCTAAGAAAAGTTTTCTTGTCAAAGTTGATTAGATATACTGAGCATGTCTTTTTTTCATGTTTTGCTTAGCCGCCACTATGTAAGTATGAGGTTTGCGTTATTCCTATCCATTTTTTTATATTAAATAGAAGTGTTTTGTTTTAGTTTATAGTCGAAACGGATATAGATTTGTTTGATTTTTGTAGACTTATATAGGACATTCAAGTAGACTTTATAAATAGGAAAGTGATAATCCTACTGAATGGGAACACGACGAACATGGAAAGTGGATGAGGCATTCCGGACGAAGCGGTCTTAAGACTGTTTTATACCTCAGACAAAAACAAAAGTAGAAAAACAAATTAACTAGTTTATTGCTTTTTCAACAGATGTCGTCTGTCGTCTTTTGTCGTCAATGATCTTCAGTTTTCGCTTCCATTTATACAATCCCACAAATCGACTAACCGCGATTAGATGCTGGTATAGTTATAGTAATTAGACCATAAAGCCGACCATACATGCTAGGTTAGGGTATACAAAACAAGTTTGCCTGTACAGTTTAAGTTTGTACTTATAAAAAACCGAAGCGTAGGTATACGTCGCATGACTATGCAGGTTTCAAGAACAAATGTGCAGTGCAGGATTGTTTAGGAAAACCTGTCAGGTGTAAACTGGCCTGTATTTCTAGCTTAAAGAAGTATTTGCTTATATTAATAGTTTATTTTTTCCACAGATCGACAGAAACCTCATCCCCATACCAAAGTCGGCGAACAGAGAACGCATTGCTCAAAACATTGACATATTCGACTTCAAACTGTCTGCTGAAGAAATCTCAACCATTGGTGCTTTTAATAAGAACGTTAGGGTTATTAATCCCACGCAATGGAAGGACTTTCCCTATTATCCTTTTGAAGCCTGAGTGAAATGTGAAAAAAGTGGAATGGGAAAAGCTTGTGAACAACTGAAACAGTGTGTTAATTTTAATCTAGATAAATAAACCTAATAATACAATAAGATGTATTTTTAATTTATTTTGATCACGTACGAGTAACTAATCTAGGTTTTAACAAATAAAAATATTATGATTATTTTGTTTTATCATGAATGACATGACATTATAAAAACGAGTATTTGTCAATATTCGAGATTTATAGATGATGCCTAAAACATCCCAAACAAACATCTGAAACATCCTTTCTTCTGTGCGTTATCATGACAATCAGTAATAAAAATAATTTTACTCGTAGCTGTCTCAAAGGAAATTCATCAACACGATAATCATAGAAGCATATTCATTTGTTTATTTTTATTGTAAGTGTAGTGTAAGTTTTAATTAATTTATCTTCGTCATCATCATCATTTCAGCCAGTTGACGTCCACTGCTGGACAAAGGCCTCCCCCAAAGATCTCCACAACGATCGGTCCCGCGCTGCCCGCATCCAGCAATTTATCTTAACTATTAAGATTTAAAACGAAATATTTACCGTGGTATTCGCCGTGGTAACATCCCGTTTTAAATCTCAATAGTTATGAAAACAACCGTGAAAGTTTTAAAAAGTAAATTAATCTTATAGAAGCGCAAATAAAGGCGCGAACCCGGCGGAACCCGTACGTAGAGGCAGGAGACGCGCGTTCGCGATCTGATATCTGAGTTTGTGTGCAGTCTGTCCCATAGAAAGCGGGCGCATCTGTGTTACAGAACACTATAATATTAAACTCGCATATCGTACTGCTGTCCGCCCGCGCTTTTCCGTGTCTTTTTGACTGATGTCATGGTAGATGCCACGAGACAGTGCGACTCCCATCTCTCTGCCACGAGATAATACAGAGAGATGGGAGCCGCTTTCCTGAGATAATACTTTCGACCAGAGAGGTGGGAGCCGCTCTTTCGACATATTTTTTCTACGACACCACATTGCAAATGCTCCTTGAATTAACCATAGAGATATATTCAATAATTTTATGAGTGCAAACATTGAAACCAGTTTCTTTAACTAACAAACCAAATTTCCATCACCTAAGAATCTTTACACTTAACGGGACGCCCGTTCAAAAACATCGTAAATCGTCATTTAATCGTAAGATGTCTGTAGTAGTATTATAAATTTTAGAGCAAGGCGACGATATGAAGAATATGAATAAACGAATAGAAAATTATTTATCGCACAAAGGCGTTTTCATCCAGCTAACCTGAGCGAGGTGGTTGAGAGTAGGTTAAAAGAATTATGTCTCTTGTATTACAAAAAAGCTGGATAAAAAATCAAGCGCGAAATCTTGTGCAAATAAATTCACAAAAAGTTCAAAGTTCATTCCAGTCCAAGAACAAAAACCAATTTGACATAAAAAGTTTAAAATAACATTGACAAAATAAAACTTATAAAAAGTTTTCAATAGCGCTAAAAACATGCAACGAAAAGTTTTTTTATTTATTTCAAGGTGTATTGTGCCACTTGCTTCATTAAATTGATCATTGATCGACAGAGTTACAGTGAAGGCTGCGGATTCGATACAATGACTTGTCATGTAATTTTAATAGCTTTTATCACTTTCTTTATTTAAAACATAAAAATAAATAACAAGTTATTCATTGCTGTAAATAATAAAACAAAAATATGATAGTTATATTATTCATGTGACTATAATATTGCAAATTGAGATTATCTTTTGTTATAATTAAATAAATACCTATGTTCCGTGTCGCTATCGTCTCGCGTAGTGTAAAGAGAAGTTTAATCAGGTAAGTTATTTTATGTATGATTATGTACGATTCAAGTTTACAAGAGGACATTCGCCCTCAACCTGTCTTGGAGATCGGACGAGATGCTGTTTCTATTAACCTCTGCTATCCTGGTAGCAGGATGCCACGTAAGTCTGGTTTTTATTCATCTTTTTTATTGCTAAACTACACTGTAGAGGCGTCCGAAAAATTGATGATGAAAATAAAAATGACGTGTAAGAAATTAATTTTAACAAGTCATTCGTATCACTTGATATAGGCGTTAATTATGAATAATTATTTTATTATCCGTTACTTCCGCAGCGATTTGATGCGGCTTAAATGGAATTTCCTGTCTAAAGAATTAAGGGAATCATTAAATCATTTTTCTTACGTCGTTATGTACCGTCGCCCAATTTTAGAATTTTGTAGTTGTAACATATTTACAGAGGATAAATTTTTAATTATAGAGATCAGTTGCCTGCCCTTTGATAAATGGCTGGCTTTTAAATAGGTACATTTATATTAAAATTTAACTTAACTTAACCATTTTAGATGCCAAACCTAATAAATACCACTAAATACTAAGGACCATGGTTTAATATCAAAATTTTATTTAAATATTGAAATGTAGTTTTGTGGGTAAATAACCTAACAACTATTCATAAAAATAACAAATAAGATTTTAATTTTAATTTTTTTTAATGTGCACGAGTTCGCTATAAACTATAAAATCTTCCTTAAGCTTTACCGTTTGAATTTCAATAACAATGTTCATACCTAATCTTTAAACACAACAATGGCATGGCTTCAAGGAAACTCATTATTAAATGCCTACCTCGTGAGTTTGCTTAAGCAGAATAATAATAGTTTAAGTTACGTCGACCCTAGCCTAACATAGTTAGATACCTGTTTGCGGAATGAAGAGTCTTGGGTTCGGATTTTTCCTAGGTTTACTGGGATGAGAAGTATTTTTGTACTTTCGTCCTTATTCTTATAGGAGCTAGGCGACTGAGTTTGAGATGTCGTCAGTAGTATTGCATGCATGGCAAGTATTGGCAAGTATGTCAGTATAACGCCCAAATTTGTTGGCATCTTGGTACCTAGCTTAGTTGAAAAAAGGCCAGGATTTGCCAAGAAGACTCACGTACGAATCCTAATCGATAATAAATAAGAAAAAGAAACAATTTGATTTAATTGAACAGTGGCCGAATTCTTTCGTTTAACTAAGAACAGATATCAAAGTTTACCAATTTATGCTTACTCATTGTGTGGTGGGTTACCAATTTAAAATTTTCTCTGCTTTATTATCCTATCTATCTTATAACTAATGTTATGATTTTGTCAAAACAATACCTACCATTGATAGATTCTATACATTTTCTCAGCAGGTATCAATGTCGGCTGAAGTTCCTACAGCAACACTGAATGATGGCAACAAGATACCTGTGCTCGCTCTGGGTACCTACGGCTCGGTATGTTATGTAATCATGAGTATTTAAACAAATAAAATACCTAAATCTATGTATGTTAATAACGGTGACATTCCTGAAGAATAATTATAAAGATTCAGAGGTTCCTAACGTATAGTTTTAAAAATTCTCCTGTATTAAAACTAATTGAGATTCACTTTTCTATAAAAACAATGAATGCAATAATAAAGAAATATACTTGTTATTCATTGTATCTAAACTATTACAAGTTATTTCAGAATACTTTCTTTATTGTGCAATTAAATTACTTTTTGATAGTTTGTCCTTTAACTGTCCTCTTGTACCAGGCATAGGCAAAACCATCTTGCCCACTGATTCTTTACAATTTGAATCAAAGCTTTCAAGGTTTTTTGGACACGTTTTGCCCATCATAGTTGCTTAGAAACGACGCCATAATAGCAAGCAATAACATGTTTGTACTTATATTGTACGTACCTACATACATCTTGATGCCGATGCAACTACTCATAACTAATTGAGAAACGACTCATAATCACTTCCTTAATTTTTGCATTAATCTACTGTTAGGGAAAAATCTACTTGTTTAATTTATTGTGCAAGATGTCTTCCTTCTTCTTGCTTCTAATTTTGATTTCAATTCGCTCAATCTGTTATGGCACGTTATGGTTATCATCATCAACATTATTTAAGTCAATAGACTTCCACTGCTGGACTAAAGCTTCCTCCAATGATATAATCAATGATCGGTTATGGTTATAGAAGTTCCATAGTGAAATGTGTGTGTGTATATGCGGAGCAGCAGTACAAACCATGGCCCATTTGTTGAGCTGTCCTGCCTGTCCGTCCTGTCACCTGTTCTCAGAAGGACAGGCCTGATGAACGCCACGGATGGTGAAGTAGAGATGGCTAGATTCTAGGCCGCAAACATATATTTCGATTTGTCATCGGACGGTTTTAGAGTATTTTCACAGTATTTATCCCTAATCTGACGCAAAATCATGCTACGTAGTAAAGCCTGACCAAAGAAATAAAAAACCTGCTCTGGGGCGCCACGTGTATATTTTTACGACTATGGCAACAATTTCCCTTATAAAATTAGTTCCATTGAAATTCCGCAATATGGCGAGGTTTTTTACTTCTCTGGTCGGGCTTTAAGTATGCAATGAGCCCGTGCCATTGTTTATTTGCTACTGCTGTGACTATCACACTTGAATACTCTACTGATTATCTAATTTCATGCTAAGTAACTGTTTTTGCACAGAAATAGATTCAGTGCTGGAGGGTGACATAGGCTGCTTTCTTACGCGGGATTTCCCATTCACACCTGAAAAATAAAATCAAACTACACGGGCGTAGCCGCGGGTTAGTAATGAATAGGGTAATGTTTTTCTTTCTTTCCTAATACAGGCTGAAGATATAGCAAAGATGCGTCAGACCATAAACTTGGCAGTCGAAGCAGGCTACAGGCATATAGACACAGCCTCCTTGTACCGGAACGAGGATCAAATAGGACCTGGCATTAAAGACGTCATCAGCAGGGGCTTAGTGAAGAGAGAGGAGTTGTTCATTACAACAAAGGTATTGTATTAGATTAAGATATAGCTCGTACAATTGAAGATGTCTCGTTATTTATATCCTTTAAAGCTTTAGATAAGAGCTTCAAAACTCCAATAGCACGTGATACTGCTCTTGAAATACTTTTTGAGCCGTATAATTTCAACCAAACCCAATCCATCTTGTGGTCAAAAATATTGCAATTCCTAATCCGATAACCTAGCAGAGGACTATAGAGACCTCAGAAGTCTGTTAAAGGGTGTTGTTTGTACTATTTACTATTTTATTTTGTGCTGAAAGCAATCGTGAAGGTTTTAATATGTAAAATAATTTTCAGCTTTGGAATGATAAACATGCTCAAAACCAAGTCGTTCCAGCTCTTCGGGAGTCTCTGGCCAGACTTGGTTTGGACTACGTCGATCTATATCTGATTCATTCTCCAGAATCTGAAAAAGTAAGTGAAATATTGAATGATTCAGACTTATTAAAATCTGAAAATTTCCTAGGGAACGAAATATATGTCCACAATGAGGAAAAAAATCTTTTTAATTTTAAACTATTTGACTTGCATTTTCAGGCTGATGGTTCTCCAGCAAACATTGACTATCTGGAAACCTGGAAAGGAATGGAAGAAGCCAAAAGGCTCGGCTTAGCCAAATCCATCGGTGTGTCTAATTTCGATGTTGCCGATATTGACAGACTTTTAGCCAACAGTAAAACCCGTCCTGCTGTCAATCAGATTGAGGTTAGTAAGGTCAACAATAGATAGTTTGACCACAAATTAAAAAAAATGTTGGCAGGGCGCCTTAAACATCTCACTCCATAAAAAGCACTTAGTTCTAAGTCTGTGACAATGACAACCCCCCGAACCCTATAGACGGTTCGACAAGCATACGTCATAATTTTCAAGAATGACGAGAGTGGTATTTCTGTAACCGGACGAACCGTACTTGTAATATCCTTGGTAACCGTCTAATATTTATTTTATTACATTTGTTCCTTTGTTATACTTGTTCGTTATCACTGTTGGAAGTAAGAAGGAAATAAAAGATAAATAAATAGATTATAGAATTTTGGATAAGGCGAAAGCTCTAAAACTGTTGAAGAGCCTCATTTTCAAAACTGCTGAAAATAGGTCGGGTTGATTCTTGAAACCAAATGTAATTCAACATACTGTATCAAACCGAGGACGGAAGACAGAACAGAATGGCGTAAACTCCACCGACAAGAGCGCGACTCTTAAATGTGAAGAATAAAGACCTTTATCAATGTTTCAGATCCATCCAACACTGACACAAGAAAAGCTAGTTGCTCATTGTCAGAAACTAGGCATCGCAGTAGAAGCGTACAGTCCATTTGGATACTTGGTCAACAGAGGAAACTCTAACGCACCTCCACCAAGGGCTGATGATCCTACCCTCACACAAATTGCCAAAAAATACGGGAAGACTACCAGCCAGGTTGTCTTGAGGTATCTGGTAAGTTGGTCTTATTTTTATCTTAGTATTTTGTATTTATTTACTTGAAACGTTGCCTTTTGTAGAGGCGGCACGTTTTGCTAGTTCTGAAGAATATTGTTGGTTATGGTCAATTAAATTCAACGTTCATACAAATATAGATAAGTTTGTATTATGTTTGCAACT
Source organism: Teleiodes luculella (assembly GCA_948473455.1). Lineage (NCBI taxonomy): Eukaryota > Metazoa > Arthropoda > Insecta > Lepidoptera > Gelechiidae > Teleiodes > Teleiodes luculella. The sequence goes on along the minus strand of OX419600.1, from coordinate 9,962,970 downwards.
TAGATTTTTTAATAAGTTTTCATTTATCTAATATTATTACTGGAAGATCAATTGAGATTTCATCGTTTAGTTTTTTTATTTGTACTGTTGAATATCAGTATGATTGGTGGAAATAAGGACTTTGTTCCTCACTTCACTCAGCAGTTTATCCAAGAAAGACTTCGGGGTATAATATCTAAAAAGAGATTGTGTTTCATATTCTTCTTTTACTCTAAATTATTATTTTTCTATTTTGACCACCATTTTACCAATATTGCAGCTCGATCGTGGAACCATCCCTCTCCCGAAGTCAACCAACAAGAGTCGCCTACAGCAGAATATTGACGTGTTTGATTTCCAACTTACACCGCAAGAGGTCGCCACTATTAATAAGTTCAACAAAGATCAGAGTGTTTTTGGTTAGAGCGACTTAAACTTGAAGTAATGTTACTGAGTTGGTTGGTACTTTATAATAAAACTCTAAAATGAACAATAAAAATATTGTGAATTAAGAGGATTGGGCTATTTATTTCTTTTCATGTCCAGGATTCAATGAAATACGTCAATAAAAGTTACATTGATTTAATATCGATACCATTAAGCTAAGCAATATTCAAATAGCCATATAAAATTTGCTAAGATAGTGATAGTATTTAGGTGTTTGCTTTTAGTATTAAAAAGCTGCAAAAGCAAATAAATAAAAAAGTAAATAAATGAAAAAGTCAGGTTAACTAGAAAACCAAACAGGATTTCAAGTAAAAAAAAGAAGAAGATAAAAGAAAACAGTATTCTTAACGATTAAATTATTTTGATTATAAACAATAGGTACATATCACAAAACTGAGCAGCAAGTCAGACGATAGAAATGTGAATACGCACGATCATCGCGCACAATATAATGTTAAGCTTATAAAAACCTTCAAATAGTTTTGCCATTTTTACGATATATATATTTACGTGTGTATTCATATTTCTGTTCCACTAGTATTTTAAAGTATGAAAATAATAAAATGGACTTGGCACTGTTGCAGGTTGCAGCATACATGTTTTAAATTAATTTGTAACATTATTTGTCATGATTATGATATGATTAATGTTTATGTTTCAAATATTTCCTATTGGCTTCCACTAACAACACTATTATCACCGCTGAAAAGTTTTCATTTACCTTGTTTTTTACAAACTTATCTAAATAGCAAATGTTGCAACAACTCTACAACTAATACTATTATTGTAAATCGCAAGTACCTATGTTATTTATTAGATTGGACATTCGTTTTTGTTTCGTAACTGGCTTTTTAAAGTAATTTTGTTCTTACAGCAAAAAAAAAAGACACGCTAAACCCTCTTCTAAATTTAATAGTATGAAAAAAAAATCGCACAGAATATTTATTTAGACACTGTGTATATTTTTTAATTCATGTTAAGGTTGTGTTCGTGTATACGTAAATTTAATATCTATCTATACAAAAATACAGCAACAAAGCCAAGTCATAACCCTGTAAAACCTTATTATAATCTATTAATCTATCGTAAGCTGCCTGAAGGAGCCATCGATGCCAAAGAGTTCATCGTAGTTGGTAGGCTTGCCTGGCCGGAGAGCCTCGTTGGCTTTCAATGACTCCTGAGATTTGAACCAGTCCCGATACTCTACGAGGGTGTTGATCCATCGTTCTGGGGAAGAGAAGAGTTGTTTAAGGGTGTAACGTGGTGCCTTGCATGCCACCTCGTTGCCTATTCTCATCACATTTACCATTTCTTTTTCGTCTCAATTCGAATATTTAATTTTGGAATTCATTCGTCATTCATCCGTCATTTTTTCCATTTTTTTACTCACTTTTTGTTTACCTCTGAGCCGACCGTTTCCTCAAAATTCCTTGTTATTAACGTTAATAATATCTAAAGTCTAATATCTCCTTGTAATTACTACTTCTTCATCGTTTCATTCATCATCAATTTGCCGCGCCGCCGCCGCTGGCTCGTCAAGGACCAGGGAACGCCGCGGTTGCGACAAGGGTAAAGAAGGCTAGAAGTCGTCATAGTTAAAAGTGTCAGTATCATAAGGAGCTTTCAGAATCCCCATCCTAACCATCCATCCATCCCATCCTGAATGAGATTCAATCACGAACGACAGTATAGTGCTGATTCTTAAATGATATATATTAGGCCGGGAGATGTTGACAGAAATTTTTAGGTCATTTGTTACAGTATGGCGGTTCTACAGGGGTCTTAGTACGCAATGACGAAAAGATAAATGATGGTCATAGCGCTGGCACCGGCGGCGCAATCGCGTGGGCGTTATGGGAACTTGTCGGATAAATTACGAAAGTCAAACGATTTGTTACACAACAATTTTAGTATTTTCCGATAGCCCGTAAAAAATAATTAGACGGCAGTGTCATGCCATACTTCTCCGGTGTGGCCTACAGCCCGCCATACCGACGCGAATGCGTTAATAAAAAAATAAAAATTCAACCATTTGTTACAGGCTAATTTTTGCACAGTTGATCATCGTCGTGCAGCCATTTACGAAAATCACCATGCCATACTTTTCGGACGGTTCCAAATGGTCGCCATACCAGCGAAAATCTGCATAATTTTTTTATTTCGCCTTACGATTTGTACCACCTTCAAATTTTTTTTCAACAGATCCTGAATGATCATAAATAGAAGTGTGATAATGCCATACCTGTGGGAGGCGGCGAATGAGTATAATTTTGTTTTTAAATGTAAGATTTTGTTCGTATTTTGAACGATTTGTAACAGTGTGTTGCCCCTTTTTCCCTCTATTAGAAGTATGGCAAATATAATAAGGGTCACATTACATCATATAATTTCCAAAAATCCAAATGCCATACTCGTACAAATCGTCAATTTTTTAAATTTATTTTTTGCGTCTTGGCTTCATTCACACAGTTGTCCGCCCCATGGTTACAATCAAAGACGATTTGTACGAGTATGGCATTTGGATTTTTGGAAATTATATGATGTAATGTGACCATTATTATATTTGCCATACTTCTAATAGAGGGAAAAAGGGGCAACACACTGTTACAAATCGTTCAAAATACGAACAAAATCTTACATTTAAAAACAAAATTATACTCATTCGCCGCCTCCCACAGGTATGGCATTATCACACTTCTATTTATGATCATTCAGGATCTGTTGAAAAAAAATTTGAAGGTGGTACAAATCGTAAGGCGAAATAAAAAAATTATGCAGATTTTCGGCGGTATGGCGACCATTTGGAACCGTCCGAAAAGTATGGCATGGTGATTTTCGTAAATGGCTGCACGACGATGATCAACTGTGCAAAAATTAGCCTGTAACAAATGGTTGAATTTTTAATTTTTTATTAACGCATTCGCGTCGGTATGGCGGGCTGTAGGCCACACCGGAGAAGTATGGCATGACACTGCCGTCTAATTATTTTTTACGGGCTATCGGAAAATACTAAAATTGTTGTGTAACAAATCGTTTGACTTTCGTAATTTATCCGACAAGTTCCCATAACACCCACGCGATTGCGCCGCCGGTGCCAGCGCTATGACCATCATTTATCTTTTCGTCATTGGGTACTAAGACCCCTGTAGAACCGCCATACTGTAACAAATGACCTAAAAATTTCTGTCAACATCTTCCGGCCTATATATAGCGTTAAGTTTAAGATTCAACTATGCTAGCATCTAAAAATTATAGATAGAAAATAGAATACGTTTTAATATTGATAGATTTGGATTTGAGAATACTAGGTACGGGTTTAGTCAAAATAAGCTGGAAGCTACATTGTGCAGTTTTTTCGATGCATCATGATGCTTCACAGGCCTTGATCTGTATTTCAATTTTTAGTACTGGAATGCTTAACACCCGACGAAAAAGAGGGCTGATATAAGTTTGACGTGTGTGTCTGTCTGTCTGTGGCATCGTAGCTTCTAAACGTATGATGAAAAAAATTTTTTTTTTGTTTGGAAGGTGTTACAATCGAGAGTGTTCTTAGCTATGATCCAGGAAAATATCTTCAGCCATTTAAAGATTATCAGCTCTTTTCTAGTAGTTGAGAGGATCAGGCAACGGTTTTGCGGCGGAGGATTTTAATTTTTAAAATTTAATGTTATGTATGTTAGTTTTCTCCCATAACTACTTTTTTATACCTAAACATTTTATTCGTACCTTGAAGAGCAGCCATGGTGCTAACTGGACCACCGTATTCTACTGGGAGCATTTCCTGAGGCACGTATTTGTAAAGGTCCTTTATTTCTTTGTGGATGAAGATCTGAAAGATTTATACAAACTTAAATTTGTCTCTGAGTTTCTTTGAGTAAAAATCAAATCATGATACATTTTCACCATCATCATCGTTTTGGCCTATAGACGTCCGTTTCTGGACAAATATCTCCCCCAAATATATCCACAACGATCGGTCCTAACTCCTACCTGAATCCTAAAGTGACTACGTAGAACCGCCCGAAGCCAAAAGGATCTATATAGACTATCTATTTATATGATGTTACTTACTCTTTTCCTTATCTTCTCTTTGAGGAATGGTTTCACAAAATTGATGAATCTCTCCACAATTGGTGATGTGTTTACTATGTGAACTTCTTTTAGCTTTATTGGGTAAGCTTCCTGTAAAATCAAACAAGGTACTTGTTTTTGTATCATTCATAATATGTAATAATCTCTTTATGAGTTGCACAAGATTGTGGCAAAGGCTAGTTAGTTTATCTATATCTGTACAAAGAGATTTCTAGTCAGAAATATTAAAGAGATGGTCAAAAATATTGTCACTACTTTAAAGAGGAACTACTATTTGGTATCCTGTGTTTATTATAGTCAAAAGTTATGTACCTGTACACAAATCATAAACTTCTTTACTGTGGAAGGGCTCAGTCTGGCCAGCAGGCTGGGGCCAAGAATTGCAGCGTCTAGGACGTAGATATCTCCTGCAACTCCTTCCTTCTCTTCAATGAGCCTTATATCTCCTATCATCAGCGCCAGTTTCAATATTTCCGTGATTTGCTGTGAGCTCAAGTCTGGGTGGATACCTGCAAATAATATAATTATGTACATGTTACAATTTATATCACAGAATTTTAAAAATAAATACCTATAGACATACATATTTTTTATTGACCATCGCTTTGTCCCAAAATTCACGTATTTGCTTCACCAGACTTGACTTAATATCATTTTTGGATTAAGGCCATCATCTTAATTTTATTATCAGTTTTCGAAATTATCGGAAAAAGTTTCAAGACTTTTCCAGAACTTTTACCGTTGTTAATTATATCTTGAGTATTATGATGGTGTGTGATTCACGGCACTTGTCCAGCAGTGGATGGAAATGATAATGACACAAAGGACAAAGGCTTTCCCCAAAGATCTCCACGAGATTGGTCCTGCTTGGCCCGCATCCAGCTGCTTTCCGCGGCCCTCACCAGATCGTCGGTCCATCTTATGAAAGGCAAAATGATAATAATAGATAAGAAACTATTTTCGTAGATTTACCTCTGCAAACTGTTACTCTTCTCCCATTTGGCGTGATACCGGGTAGAGGTGGGCCTTGACTGAAATGAGAAGGCACAATCGATAAAATAAATGGATATAAGAAATTAATAAATCTATGATTCAACATTGGATAAGTGTTCAAATTATGCAAAAATTATACAGTGCCATTTTTGATAATATAGATTGGCTCATTATGAAATTTTTCAAGTATTCAAGATTAAATGGACGAATTTCGTTAGTCGATCCATATGGATCTACAGTGATTTATATTATGAATAAGACAAAGTTGAGATGATATAAAAATGTGACGATGATAATTTAATACAATTTAAGAAGAGGTTGTATCGACTTTTAGGGGACCAAAGGCGCTAAGAGGATTTTTTAATCAACAGTTGACAAAGTCGCTATAAGTGTGTAAATACACTCTGCCGAATTTACGCGACCGAAGAACAACGTAGGTAAGGTACTACTATTTGGTATTCTGTGACGGCGTGATTCTTACATCCGCAATGCTATTTGAATTTATTACTGACTAGCTTCCCGCCGCGGCTCCGCCCGCGTTAATAGTTTTTCCCGTGGGTATGAGGAATTTTCCCGGGGTAAAGTTAGCCTATGTTCTTCCGCAAGGTCTATTCTATCTTTATGCCAACTCCGCCCGCTTTAACAAATTAAACACTTTTATAATATTAGTATAGATGACACACAGTGCCGATTACATTGCGTATAGTGTACAGTCGACCTTTGGTCGGGCGTAAGTTCGGCGTCTACTTCACTATCACTATCACTACATAGTATAAACAAAGTCGCTTTCTCTGTCCCTTTGTCCCTATGTCCTTATGTCCCTATGTATGTTAAATCTTTAAAACTAAGCAACGGATTTTGTGCGGTTTATTTTAATAGATAGAGTGATTCAAGAGGAAGGTTTATATGTATAATAATGCATAATATACTTAAGGACAACCCATAAAAAATATTTTCCCGTGCGGAGCCGGGGCGGTTCGCTAGTATTCTATAAAGCATAAATTATTTTGCTGCGTAAGTTCAGTGCTTATGGTGTGTCATACGTCTGAACGTATATTCAGTCGCCAAACTTCGGTTGCGTAATTGCGACATAGTGTGTTTAGACCTTAGAGCAACGCCGGCCTACGGAAGGCCCGCGTTGCTCTAAGGTTTAGACACGAGAGCGTAGGTGGAGCATCGGTTGCCAAGTGGCTAGGGCCGTTGACTTCCATTCGGACGTTCGCCAGTTCAAAACTGGACACGTACCAATGTGTTTTCGAATTCATATGAACGTTTATTCGACGCTTTTACTGTGAAGGAATACATCGTGAGGAAACCGGCACACACTTGCGAAGTAATTCAAGAGTTGTGTGTGAAGTTGACCAACCCGCAATGGGTCAGCGTGGTCGACTAGGCCTATTTCAGGATAGACTGGAGCCCCTGGTGGGAACATATATGAGCTGTTATTGATGTGTTTAGACACAGTATAACAAGACTTCTTACATCTTCTCAGTCAAAATCTCCAAGAGTTCTGGCAGCGTAGGGTCCCTGTTACTGAAGAGTTCTGGGCAGGCCGCACGCATGGTAAAGTACATGTCCAGCTTGCGTTTCGTCTTCTCCAATGAGAAGCTGCAGCCTCGGAGGAAGGTCATGAGGGGCTGGTCCTCTGGAAATAGAACAGGAGATACAGGTTATTTTTTTATAATTATTGTATACTAGCGACCCGCTCCGGCTTCGCACAGGAAAATGGTTATTGTGGGTTATCCTTAAGTATTATGCATGTATTATACATATAAACCTTTCTCTTGAATCACTCTATCTATTAAAAAAAACCGCATCAAAATCCGTTGCGTAGTTTTAAAGATTTAAGCATACATAGGGACATAGGGACATGGGGACATAGGGACAGAGAAAGCGACTTTGTTTTGTACTATGTAGTGATAGTGATGAGAGCCATCATTGGTTTGAGTATAGCTTTTTAACTACTGATGTCATTAATGTCATTAAGTATTTAAAATTTAAAAGTATTTAAAAAACTTATGATTACTTTGGGTTTGAATTAACTGATATTAATAGGGCACTGGGCCTATATCCAGAAGTGGGTTGATATATGCTGATAAAGAAGAAGAATAGGTTACATCATTTTACTCATGTCCTGGCTGAAAATCAGTGTCACTAAAAATTGAGGTGGTCAATTTGGGGCGAGCATATTTTAATTTCATGATGACCCCTCCTTAAGATAATTATATAGATTGTTTTCTTTTCCTCATATAGTTGTTTTATTTAATGCCACAGCGTTGAAAGAAAAATATGTTATGTAAAACATTACGATGCGTATCTTTAACTTTTAATTTTTCTTATCTTTATCACTGACTATAAAAAAACAAGCGCCTGAGGAGAAATTTATAAAGCGTGTAGAGTTGATTTTGCTAATTTCGCGCTATCACAGCTCATAAATGTCCCCACCGAGGGGAACTGGAAATCAGAATATTCGCGCTAATTTTGCAGTAAATTCGATCGCCTTCGCAAGGACGTTATGCTATAGGTAAGCCTGATAACTTTTGTTTCCTAACCTTTGATCAAGTAGACCAAAATAGAGAGGGGCTAATGTATCCGCTATCCACACACGAACCGCAAAGCCTCAAACGTGATGAAACTGAGCCTTCGAATAGTGACATTGAGAGTTTCCCTGTTGAATATTCATGTACTGTTGCTAGTACCTCTGTACAATTAATTCTTTACTATAATGTTTTTTTTAAGAATTTGCTATAGAGAAATGGGATGTAAGTACAATCATACCGAAATGCTAAAATTTAAAAAGTAAATCTGTCTGTATGAAAATTGTTGCTTTAGTTACTAGAATCGTATCTTTATTTGGACATACCATGTTTATTTATACTTAGAAAGAAAATTTATTTTCGAGAATAAATAAAAATCTGGGACATTTCATATATGGCCATCTGACTTCCAACTAAGCAGAGCCTGTACTATGGGTGTCAGACAGCTGATATACATACGTACATAATATATAAATATACAACATCCAGACACAAGGCAAACACAAGTGTTCATCACACGAATGTTTGCCCTGTGCGGGATTCGAACCCACGATCCTGTGCTTTGAAGGCAGGCGTACCTACTACAGCCTAGGCTACGGAGCTGTCAGAATGATAACTTGACCAAATAATGAATAACATGTTATAGCTCTACAAAAAGCTAAATTTAAATTATCTTTTAATTAATACCAACAATAAAAGAAAAATAAAGCTTAAGTTAAGGGTAATTTTGAAGATATTCGTCTTTCTGATTTCTGCGGCAATGGCACTTAGGCCGGGAGATGATGACAGAAATTTTTAGGTCATTTGTTACAGTATGGCGGTTTTACAGGGGTCTTAGTACACAATGACAAAAAGAAAAATGATAGTCATAGCGCTGGTACTGGCGGCCCAATCGCGTGGGCGTTAGTGAACTAGTCGGATAAATTACGAAAGTCAAACGATTTGTACCTACCACAAAAATTTTAGTATTTTCCGATAGCCCGTAAAAAATAACTAGACTACAGTGTCATGCCATACTTCTCCGGTGTGACTTACAGCCCGCCACACCGACGCGAAAAATAAAAATTCAACCATTTGTACCAGGGTCATTTTTGCACAGTTTGATCATCTTCGTGCAGCCATTTACGAAAATCACCATGCCATACTTTTCGGACGGCTCCAAATGGTCGCCGAAAATCTGCAATTTTTTTTTCGCGATTGGGCCGCCAGTACCAGCCCTATGACCATCATTTTTCTTTTTGTCATTGCGTACTAAGACCCCTGTAAAACCGCCATACTGTAACAAATGACCTAAAAATTTCTGTCATTATCTCCCGGCCTAACTAGGCAGTCTTAGGGACTATTGTTACGCCCGCGGCGCGCCCATGTCTTAGGCGCGCCGGCAGAGCATCAACTCAATGATGTAGGAGAAATGGGTGAAGTAGGGAAACTCGGAACATCACTGATTAAAATATAATGGTACGGGGTTTTAGACATAATATTTAAGTATAACAAAATGTATAATATAAAATTAGAAATTAAACTGGAATTTGGAGTTCGGCCGACATGATGAAAGGTAAACAAAAAAGTGAGTACAAAAATGGATGAAATGACGGATGATTGTCGATTGAATTCCAAAAATTAAATATATTCGAATTTAGACGAAAATGGTAAATGAGATGAGAATGAGCAACGAGGTGGCATGTAATGCACCACGTTACACTATTATGATGTATTCTGTGGTTTTACTGTTCTAGTCAGAGATCACCGTAGGATGTGCACCAATAAGAATACCCATAACATCCTTTAGTTTACTGGGCAAATAGCCATAATGACGCTTTTGTTCTGATCGCTACAACTGCAAAGTCAGTGTTGTATTGTTTTCAACACACATAAAACTGGCAATATAAATCTATAAAGACAATGCACGAGTTGACGAGTAAGCACACATTCTCAGCCTCGAAGGCAACCTTGGCGCCTGATTGTGCTAAGTCAATATTGAACACTCGCGTGATGAATTGGGCAAGAAGGACCGACAAGAATAACTACAAATATGGGCTTAAAGGTGTAATTCTTTGAACACACGCCCTAACTAAACTTAAATGTATGTTGTGGTCTTTGTCTTTTTAAGGAATTAAAAAGTACGGGGGATGCATGAATGAAGTTTTGATGAATGACTGTAATGTTATTTAAAATAAGAGCGTAGCTGTAAAATTAGGCGTAATTTGAAGAGATCCCTCCACACTGGCGTCATTCGAGCGTCGCTCGTCGTCGTCGTGCCAGCGCTGGCCATCGGTCATACAGTAAGGCGTTGTCCTAATAGAACGCGATTACGCGATCATCGCAAGTTCGCGCGAACGCGCGATTGTCAAATGTATGAAGAAATCGTTCTATCGCGCGATCGTCTATTAGGACACATATTCGACTTCAATATGTTTGATCGCGCGTTCGTACGAGTAAAATTCGCGCGAACTTGCGATGATCGCGTTATCGCGTTCTATTAGGACAACGCCTAATAGGCAGCAAGGCAAGGCGAGTGAAAACAAAAGAATGTTGTTCGCAAATATAAAGCGCTGGCATGACGACGACACTCGAAAGATGCTAGTGTGGGGGATCTCTAAGTCGGATTTCCGATGTTTTCGCATGCACTCTAAATTATAAATTTTAAATAGATTTTTGACGTCTCTAAATTTAAATCAACAATCTCTTGTCCCTTTTTGTTCTTAAAAGCGTAAAATCGTATCGACTTTAAATTGTAGTAGCCAGAATCAGCCTGATTGTTGATATTCTTTTGTTTATATACGTTCGATGTGTACAAAATTTGAATGAACGTGACATAATGATTTTGTTAACTTATATTTCCTGTTACGATTATAATTATTGTTAACCACCTTAATGGTAAAAAGACACGTTCCTTATTAAAGTAATTATTGCTGAAATATTAATTTTATTTAATATTATGTTCAGTTTGCCTTATTCACTCATATGTATGTATGTGGTATGTTTTATACCCCCGAATTATCGAAACGGCTGGATGGATTTTAAAGAAAGAGGTATATATCGAATCGTCGGAACCGTGCGATGGTTATAGGCTAGGTATAGCCCCATAGACAAATGCCGATTTTGTATGGTTTGGTGAAAGATAGACCGATATTGGATTTCTAAAATGGCAATTTTAGTATAAATTGTTTCAGTAGAAAAAAAAGGTTCATGGCAAACGGGAGCCTGGTAGAAGTGAGTGGTCTATATTTTCAATTTACAATAACAATTTACTACAAATCAGGTGTAAACTCGATTTATATTTGTTCCTTGTACAGTAGCCAACACAAGCGGCTGGACATGTTGGCCTTGAGAGCGCCCGTATTCCGTGGCGGTAAGGGTGAATTTCGTAGTGCAAGTGTCCAACAGTGTTACACAAAAGTACTTTCTAACTAGAATTTGTGATTTATTTAACCAAAAATAATATGACTTCTGCATCATGGTAAGTTTTTCCATTGTTCGATTTTTAGTATGAAAACTGGGGTCATAAACCGCAATTTACCTAAAAAGCAAACAAAAAACGAATAATTTAATCAATTATCTGCTATTTTCTCTTATTTCATAAAAATAATACTATTATTTTGCAAGGTAATATAAATTTAAAAAATCTAAAAGCCAGACATTTGTTGCGTCAATTTGGACAAAAAATTTCATATAGTTTAGCGAACAAGGCGCATTAATATTTGAACGCTTTTAATTACATACTTCATTTTTAACTTTTTAAGCAGAGAAAAAACAGACAAGAATGAAATTTACATATTTTTCCCATAGCTTAGTGACGTAAAACGGACAAACAAAAAATAAACGATCAAGGACATTTTTACTTAGTATCTCCAAAAAATCTAAGAATTTTCATAAAAAATCTATTAATAATTATGTATGGTGTTGGAAATTTTTTTCAGACCATTCCAGTAGATACTAATCAAATCAAATCTTTGTTTCATATACCTAAATGTAGTAATCTTAGAGTATCACGTAAGTTTTTGGTAATATAAGTTGTTATAATAATTTGTACCTACATCGTATCTTAAATTTAAACAAAATTCAATTAATGGTAAGTCACCTTGCATGCCACCTCGTTCCTACCTCATTTCTCATCGCATTTACCATTTCTTTTTCGTCTAAATTTGAATATTTAATTTTGGAATTCATTCGTAATTCATTTGTCATTTTTCATTCATTACCTTAATTTTTTCATCAGGCTTTTTCCCACACGGCCATTTCGTAATGTATCTTTTATAATTTCTTAAAGCTTGTATCAGTTAAATCCGTAATGTGCGGATAGTTTGAGTGTGAATAATATAAATCGAACTGTGTTAGTCAGTGTTTCCTTTCATCGCTCTGTGCGTCAAGTTCTACACGTTAATTCGTCTGTACTTCATCCCTGCGTTCACGCCTGAGGGCTTGCCCAGGACCTAGGCGAGCCGCGGGCGTGACAAGTAGGCACTGGGCGGTCACTCCATACAGAAAACGCATTTTGACAACCTACTTCTTTTTGAATATAAACTACAAGTCAATGGCGCTAGGCGCTATGTAAAACACCCCCGAACACCACCGGCGGAGTCCCGCGGTGCCTGCGGGGTGTGAGGCGTGGGGCGCTATATCGGGCAGGAAACACATTTTGGCGCGGGGGGGTGAGTGTCCTTTCTGTACGGGTTAGTACTATTATTTTCTTCTGTGAAGTCTTCTTCTTCAGGTGCTATGTCCTAACGGACGTCAGCTACCACCATTGCCATCTCGCATCTGTTCTGAGCCAATCTCGTCAGTGCGGCCGCGTTCTTTATTTTAGTCCATGTCTTAATATTGTCGAGCCAGTTAATCCTCCTTCTCCCCCTTCCCCTTTTTCCGTTTATTTTTCCTTCCAATATTAATCTCAGTATATTGTATTTGCTATTTCTATATAAATGGCCAAAATAAGCTATTTTCCTTCTTTTTACTGTTACCAAAACTTCCATCTTCTTCTTCATTCTGTTGAGCACTTCCACATTTGTAACTCTATCAGTCCAAGAGATCTTCAGCATGCGCCTATATAGCCACATTTCGAAAGCTTCTATTTTGTTTCTGTGAAGTAGGTATAGATAAAAGCGCAGGACCGATTGTCGTGGAGATCTTTGGGGGAGGCCTTTGTCCAGCAGTGGGCGTCTTTTGGTTGAAATGATGATGATGATTGTATATCTTACCCCACTCATCAGGCAGATGCGGTTCCTTCTTCAGCCACTCCTTGATAGCAGCCAGGTCCCTGGCATTGTTCGCGACATCTTCATTCAGTTCCACCCTGATCTTCTTCCACATCTCTCCTGAAGGTTGCACCAGTAACTCCTGTTTCAGCTTCATGGTCTGGAAAATAAAGGACGCAAATGTATGAAATCAACGTATTGGTGTTATTTTATGCTTGATCTGCCTGTGATTGAAATTTTTTTGGTTTCGTCTTGTGACAATTTATATTTTTGTCTTCGTAAGTTACTTATTTATCGTCTTTTTATTTAATTACTAGCTGTCCGCCCGCGGCTACGCTGGCGTTGATTTTGTCTTTTTCGTGCAGTTTTCCTTAGGAATCCGCGGTAAAAACTATCTAAGATGTTGACCGGGGATAAGGTACCACTTTGCAAAATTTCATTCAAATCAGTCCAACAGTTTCGGAGATAAACCCGTACAAAAAAACAAGCGAAGAAACAAAAAAAAAAACATCTGGATGTGTTCTGTTGAGCACCGAAATGCTGTTACTTTTCTTATTTAGCAAATAAAAAGTTTTAAAAGTTTAAACAATTTAATATTTCGCCATTAAGGACAAAAGCAAAGGTGACAAATTAGAAAAACAAAATAATATCAAAAATATAAAAGAAAAATAAAATCTAAAAAGTAAATAACATCAAAAAGAGGTTCTGTCGCCAACATGTTCTATATCACTACTACTCCCTATTCCCAAATGTAACATCTATCTGGTTTCAATTTCCTATCCTTTGATTAGTGTTCTTTGTATGCGATCCCAAGACTTTAGTCGTAGGGCTGATCAAAGGCAGAACTTACAACTTGTGCCTCAACAGTTTATTCTGATAAGCTTAAACTCTATTATATGTTAAACAAATCTACTTAATTGTTTTTCGCGCTTTAGTTCTTGTTATTTGTGTTACTTATGTTTCACTTGTGTTACTCGTATTTGTTATTTAGTGTTTCTGAGACGGTCTTGCGTCTCTCGGGCTTTCTCTGTATCATTCATTTGTATCTTAACTCTAAGCGAGAAATGTTTAGGGGGGTGGCGTTAGTATATTTTTGTATTTATCTATTTAAGTCTGCAGTGTAAACGTCACTCATCCGTTTTTTCTCCAATAAAATAAAATAAATAAATAAAATAAATAAATAAAATCACTTCTTTCATCCCTCGACTCGGTTTTTAGGTTTCTTTTCCTATGTACAGATTTTCGACCTCTATAGTTTTATTATATAGAAGACAAACAGATGACGCCTATTTATATTTACAATTTTTAAATCGAAGCGATAATGAAATACCCCGGATTCGAGCCCGACCACAATGTTTTTCATTTTCGCTTCGGTTTAAAAATAGTAGTTTGTGTTGATTGTATTATAATTTCATAGTACAGTAGCCAGCACATATTTTGCTCTCACTGCTTCGGAATTGCCTTCAAGGTCAAAGTGTTCAGCCACATGTGATGTACCTTTCGCCAGCTGGTGTAGCATGGACTTTTCTGTGTGACAAGACATAATTTCTCGTGCCTCCTATTGGTGGACGTCTTTAAAGTATGTATATGGCTAAGGTATAAGGCTTCTTTGGATAGAATTGAGGGAAAAGAAATATTTAGTCCTTAGATCAGCAGTAAAATGTAGCCTAAATAATACTAAGTATCCTGATTTTGCGTTTAAATTAAACTCACAGCAGTAATTAGTAATTAGCGCGAGGATATGAACTAAGTATAAATAGAATAATAATTATATACTTTGCAATAACACATTGTGTAATCGAATGTTATTTTAGCAGACTTAAAAAGGAAGCGCTGACCTCTAGCCTAGGTCATCACTAGCCTCGTAAGGCCTAGTAAAAAATACTTTGTCATTCCGGCCCAAGATGGTTTCCTAAAAAATAATTTTGCGGCCCAGCGTCCTAAAATTATGACATAATATAGTAGTAACCCATTTTTCACTTTGAATAGTTCCGCCAATACAACGGTACATATATAAAGACTCTTTTTGTAAATCAAGGTCCTAGGCCTTAAACACTTGAACCTATTTTTAGTACACTGGGTTGTCAGTTAAGCCGACCTAAAATTAGTTTGGGCCTTACGAGGCTAGATAAAATTATAGTAATGTATTAACACTGAAAAATATCACAAAAAATTATGCCTTTATAATGTTCTATTTTTGCGTTTTTCATACTGAACATTTCCACTCGGCAGTCAAATTTGTAAGATAATAAGCAAACTGTTTTGTTTTACATAGTTACTTTATATTTTACAAACTGTAATTAGTTATGGTACAGTAAACTAGTATTATATTATCTGTAGTTTAAAGAACGTTCTTTACATAAGTCGACTGTCGTAGAGACAAAGACTTTGCTTTGGTTGTGAAAAACAAGAGGCTCTTAGTTCAAATTGACTGATACTTATATGGTGTAATTGACGACTTACTACTTAGCAAATACTGAAAGGCAATGTTTGGTTTGGCAGTCTATGGTTTTAAGCAACTTTTATAAAGTAACTAGCGACCCGCCCCGGCTCCGCACGGGAAAATGGTTATTGTGGGTTATTCTTGAGTATATTATGCATGTATTATAGATATAAACCTTCCTCTTGAATCCCTCTATCTATTAAAAAAACCGCATCAAAATCCGTTGCGTAGTTTTAAAGATTTAAGCGTACAAAGGGAGGGACATAGGGACAGAGAAAGCGACTTTGTTTTATACTATGTAGTGATTCGGCGCTCCATACACTTACTCAGTTTAGTAACATTAATCGAAAATTGTATGGAGGACTAGCTTTCCGCGCCCCAGCTTCGCTCACGCTAACAGATTATCCAGTGGAAATGAGGGATTTTCCCTTGGTAGCCTATGTGTTATTCTGACTGATGTATGAACTACCTATATTATTGTAAACTTTCATTAAAATCCATTCAGTAGTTTTTGAATGAAAGAGTAATTCAATAACAAACATCCATCCATCCTCACAATCTTTCGCGTGTATAATATTAGGTTTTTTTTTTTGTTTCCAGAACATTTCCTTTCAGTAATAGCTAAGTCGTCATTTGCTGGGTGGGTATATTCCTTTTGTTGCCTCATATGACACCCACAGTAGGTAGAGTTAAGTTGTTCCTATTGTAACGGATAGGTAATCTACACCTTTCAATGCCGTGGACTCTATCAACCCTTCCTTCTTGCTTGCTTGTCTTTTGGATTCATGTATTAGTGAAGCTTGATTGGTCGTACTTTTTGACACAAGCATAGGTGGTGATGCCGTGTCTAGGAAGTATCATGGCGTGTTCAAAAAGCCAATCACTGTATAATGTGATGTAAAATGCTGTTTAGTATGAACTAATTAGTAAAAAAAATTGGGTTTGTCCGTGTGTCATTTTTATATTAATGTGTTTTTGTAAACATTTATCACTACCTACATAGTATAAAACAAAGTCGCTTTCTTTGTCCCTATATCCCTATGTATGCTTAAATCTTTAAAACTACGCAACGGATTTTGATGCGGTTTTTTTATAGATAGCGGTGATTCAAAAAGAAGGTTTATATGTATAATACATGCATAATATACTTAAGGATAACCCACAATAACCATTTTCCCGCGCGGAGCCGGGGCGGGTCGCTAGTAGATTATAATCAGCAAGTAGGTATTCTGCCTAGTTTGGGGTCAGATGGCTGTGTGAGATGTTCCAAATATTTATAATTTATTTATTTATTGCTGAAGCTCCTACGGTGGCGTAACTGATCCTAATGGGTGTGTGATTCAGTTCATAGAAAATAACATAAAATACTCTATTAAAAATACGTAAAATATTCCTAATAATTGAAAAGGCTCCGAAAGTACTAAATCGATTATGGTGAAAATTGGCACAAAGATAGAACAGACCTTAAGAAAGAACATAGGCTACAATTTACCGCGGGAACATTTCTCAATCCCACGGGAAAAATTGTTACAGCGAGCGGAGTTGGTACAAAGATAGAATAGACCTTGCGGAAGAACATAGGCTAACTTTTACCGCGGAAAATTTCGTCATTCTCACGGGAAAAACTATTAACTATAAAGCTAGTAGATTATCTGCTAGAGAACTTATGTTTGGATACGCTTTGAATCGGGAAGCACAATACAAATATGTTTTACTAATTGTACACCCGCGGCTAGGCATGCGTTGTTATTGACTTTTTGTGCACGGTTTCCCTGGATAATCATGAGATTGTATAACCGTTGATCGAAAAACCGTCGACCGACGGACATTTGACCGACA
Organism: Teleiodes luculella; assembly: GCA_948473455.1. NCBI lineage: Eukaryota > Metazoa > Arthropoda > Insecta > Lepidoptera > Gelechiidae > Teleiodes > Teleiodes luculella. Next base: position 9,945,445 of record OX419600.1, on the reverse strand, counting down.
CATCAATTATTCGACATTAATGTAGTCCGAATGTTAGAAAGTGATCTCCGATGGCAAAAATTGATCACCATTTTGAACTCTTATTACCTACTTAGATAGAAGAAGTTGGAAGATAGGTTTAAATGCGAGTAGTACGATTGTACAACAGGGATTTTAATAAAAATATTATTACTAGACATCAATTACTGGGATTTCCTTCTCTGACGTCATGGAGTTTGAATGGAATCGTTTTGTTTTGCAACGGAAGATGATCTAACGTCACTGCGCGGGCGCAGAAGTAATGCACCATTATGAGTGCGCAACGCAATTAGCTTCACTCGTGCAAGGTTTAGCTGAGCTGAGGCATAGTAAAATAACCGCTAATTATGCCTGGATAAATTTAAAATAAAGAATAGAATAGAAAAAAAAATATTTGCAACACACAATACAAAAAAAGAAAACAAGAAAAGGTACACTTAAGAAAATATAGGTTGTAATGCATAGTCAAGGAATGTAGGTATTAGATTTTTTTCAGTGGTTGAGGGAGCAAAATACGGTCATGAAATTATGAAAATACAGGCATTGTAGTTTACAATTCTTTACATTTTTTTCCCTGGAATTGAGCTATTTTCTAGCAGTAAAAAGAAGCCTGGAAAAATTCTTCAGGCATCAAACTATCCCCATACAAATAATTATACCATACCGATGCTCTTTGCGACGTGATAAAAGGAAGAAAAATAAACATACTTTCAATTTAGTATGGATTACACGTATTACATCAATCAAAATAAAATCTTCAATCATCATAGAATATATAGATTATGTCGACTGTCAGATACTGTGTATATTGGAAAAATAAATAAATAAATATCACACGATTATGAACCATAAAGACCACGATTTATTTTTTTCAAGATTTAATTATTTAATTTATTCTCTCTCACGTCGGTTTTTCCTAACGTTGCGATATTATTGTTCGAAATATGCCAGAATGAAAAAAATCTATGCCGTGTGAATACGCCTTTAATGCATTGTCATTTGTTTTATAATTATTCTGTTCATGCATGATTTTGTGGTCATGTTCAAATGACGTCACGACTTTGTGGTGTGCAGAAAAATTATATATGGTAATTAATGTAGAGTTATGTTAGTGTTACATATTAATTCTAGCAAAAAAGCATAAAATATCTGCTTGAAGCATAGTAACAAGTTGGCAAAGCTTTAAATTGTTAATTTGCTGACTGAATAATTAAAGCTGAGTATTGTTTTTATGAATTGTTTAATATAATGAATTACATCATAATGTAGGTAAATAAAGTGACACAATTCTCCATCTTTATTAATTTCGATCATAGTATAGTAGAATATTACATCAAAAAGCATATAAAAAAATATAGAAAAATGTGATTATTTTTTGAAACAGTTACATAAATTGTTAAGTTTTTTAAATACACCATATAAAAATTACCATAAATTAAATTTGTTGGTCGTAAACCATTTATCACATCGTCTATTTTACACATCCTTCTGGCCAATTACCTCAATTTCATTGTCACGAACTCAGACTGTTAATACTATATCATCATTATTACAACTACAGGATGGTATTGTGAAATAACAAGATGTAACAAAGTTAGGTATTTTTATCACTATGTCATTTTCGTGTAATTTACTCATTACAGATTGTTGCTAGTCGGATGGAACTGAAAATAAAGGAGTAATACGAATGAAAAATTAAGGCGTTTGGAATTCGTATAAATTTTATGTAAATAAAGCTACACGACAAAAATGATGAATATTTTTCGATATACCTACTTAAATAACGAAAAAAAAGCAACATTTACGTAGAGGTATTAAATACTTAAAGACACGCTCTTTAAAATCAATGTATTTTTAATGAGTCGTTCGAAATTTAAAATTAATAATTATTTTGTTTAGCATCCCTTACCAAATCACTTTTTGTTTTACTTTTTGCTTGATTTGGTACAATCGTCAGCAAAACTGACTTAAAGGAAATCTAGACAAGTATTAAAATCCCAATGGGACGAGTTGGTTTTGGGACGCCTTCCCAACCAGCAAAAAGTGGTTTTTAAACTATCTCCAGGATATCATTTCCCTAGGACTATATGAGACTTATATCCACATATAAGTCCGGAAAAGGGCCCACTTTATAAGTAAACTTTTACTTATATCGTGTTTATAATAGACCGCATCAATACCGTTTACGCCTATATTGCTCCTGTAATAGAATTACGTGAATGCAATTAGTCCTGCAAATGCCAATATAAGTAAATTATAGGAAAAAGTGAGATGAATTCGCGCCTCGCAATCCTACAATAATCTCACATTTTGTGAACAGTCGAATTGTGTTCTGTCGGTCCAGGATTTGTTAAACTGCTTGAATAAGACTAAGTATAGTAAGTATTTATGTAAAAACTACTTAATTTAGATTTACTTTTAAATGTCAGCCATAGTACAAAATCAAAAGCTTATTGTTGTTAGTCTGTTGTATATTCGTAGGGGAATATTAATTTACTGAACATTCTTATCATGTTTTAATTAAATTTTTAAAGCGCCTCCCGTATCTTACGTATTAACATTTTAATATTTAATAGTTTATTATAAAAATATCATAAACGGGCACCATTTTTTCGGTGAGCATTGTCAAGTACGATTTAGCGCCAATATGAGTAATATTAGTTCTAAATTGGCGAGTGTTAAAACCGAAGAAGATTCGCCATATTGTTTCCAATTAGGGTTATATTGGCCATAAAATATTAGCTTATATGAGGTTATAAGTATAAATAACAGGAGTGGTTGCGCCTCAGTGTATATACTCCTGGTAGATGCTCCTCGAGGAATATTAGATTAAAATGTTCCTAAGATGTTATCTTATAGGCGCATATAAGTCTGAGTTACCGGATTAATTACTCCTGAGTGCAATTAGTTTTGTTCCTAGCTTTAATAGGAGTGTTAATCCAGTAGCAGCCATGAAACATTATACTATATACCGATATAAGTTCAAATTATAGGATTAAACGCACTGAAGTAAAAACAGCATTCATTAATACTGTTAAAAGCGCAGTAGCAAACATGAAAACCATCATCGGAGCTATATAAGTCCACATAGCTTTATAAAATCGCATTCCAGGATAACTTTGCTGGTTGGGTGCCGAACGACTCTCTTTAATTTTTAATGTTAAGTCTCGAAAATGTTGCATACTTATTTACGTTCATGAATGCGGTAAGTATATTATAAAATAACACTTTTCCTAAGAGCATATAAGTACTATATGCTTGTATAAATATGTACATATTCCTTATTCTCGTGTTACAAAATTAGTTTAAGGGTCAAAGGGGAGGAGGGGGGAGGGGGGTTTAAGGGGGATATTTTAATTCTTATTGTATATCCTAAATTCTTTTGGAGAAAAACTTAGTTTAAAGTATAAATGCAAGTGTTATAACTACACTTATGAACATAACCGTACATATCACCTAATTTGAACACTTATTATTAAAGCAAATTTTGACATAAACGCTATTTTACTTTCTCTCTAAGCCGGCGGCGCGCTACTAGGTTCTTGTGCTAAAATGCAAAGCTTGCTGGTCACCGTACTAGGTACCGGTTTCTGGTACCAGATTGCAACACTAGTCCGCAGTGATCAAGTTATATAGGCAGGAAATATGTCCAGCGGGCAGCTTAAGGCCTTTTTCACTAAAATCTATTAGGCAGGTTGGCAATTTCGACTTATAAGTGTAATAGTATGACGAAACGTGGATCTAACACCTATTTACAAATCCTTACGAGGAAATAACTTTGTCTTTTACGGTTTCAAGCCTTTATAGCCAAGTTCGAAGTAAGAAATATCTACGACCCTAGAGTCAATCCGCATATCTGCAAATACTAGTCTGCTATGAGCATCAGTTAGCTCATTTGCACACCATTTTTCGTATACCCTTTCATTAGCTGACTGAGCTGACTGTCGGCTCGCGACCACCGCAGAAACGTCGGGCAAAAATAAGGTATCGTAAAACATATTATCTATTTAAAAATATCACTTAAAGACCCGTATATCTACAAAATAATGTGTAAAGCGCGAAAGCCTCAAACAAACAATACTTCCTTTCAATTTATATTTTTGTACACCTCTGGTGTGTAAGCGGTCTTATTTAACTCCTGTTTACATTAAGACCAGACCAGTGGGTTCGCTTACGCAAAGATTACTATAAATACATCGCCTACGCGTTTATTTGCTTCCGCAACTTACTTTTACTTCAAGAAGAATTGAAATAAGGTACGGGCTCCAAAGATGGCCCACTTAAATTTTTAGATATTTTGTTTCCCAAATAAATATACAAGGACAAATCCTTGTAAAATCTTGCAGTTAAGTAAAGTAAAGAAAAAACATAATGGAAATTATAATATATTCATTTGGGAAACAAAATATCTAAAAATTTAAGTGGGCCATCTTTGGCGCCCGTACCTAATAACAAAAAGTTTTTATTTGTTGTGTCACTTACATACAACTGCACATACACCGTGAAATTTGACTGGTTGTTGTTGTTATAGGTTGAAATTACAAAATTAAAATTCAACTTGTCACACAAAGTAGCCGGTCACGTTTATATGAAAAGTGCAATATTATTTTTGAGATTTAAACCTAGTTGTTCAGTGTCATAAAAACTACCATTATGTTGCAAATAAACAACCAGTTAAACATGGTGTAATTTGTTAATTGCTGGGTAGCAGACAACAATAAAATTATTATGTGACCAACCGAAGTTCACTGACCTTCTGTGTCTTTTAGGTATCGTAGAAGGCAAATAAAGATAACAACTTAAAGTTCACCTGTGTAACCTAACCAACAACAACATTGCGATTGGTTAGCTCTGAGTGATGAGTCTTTTAAAAGGAGATGCTGTATCATCATTAGCTTACACATGCTATGAGTACAGGGTCTATATTAAAACCCATAATTGAAAATGTATATATTGAAAATCCATAATCGATAGATGTCATAATAATTAAAATCCATAATTTTGAAACACATACATTTAAAAGCCCTTTTAATACGAATACTGTCAGTATGTATAATAGTTAAAAAATGTAAATTTGACAAATACAGCACACATTTATTAAATTATTATTTTTTATCACCAAAAATGCTGTTTCTCTTATGTTCTTTTTTACCAAAATATCTTAAATTTATGATTTCGAAACATTATAGAATTATGGATTTTAGTAAGTATGCAAATTAATGGTATGTATTTTTAAATTTTGGATTCTAATTGTTATACTATTTAAAGTTATGGCAAGTCTGTTATGGATTTTCATAATAGGGATATTTATGTTATGCAATTTAAGGGGCACCCATGAGTACATCATAAATTACCCAATTGACAATTGGCAGAAAATTTACATGTCATCATAATATCGTTCACGGAATTTATATCCACCTTTAGATCCACTTTAGATATACAAGGTGTAAGGGTGCTTTTTCACCAGAGCTGTGCTACAGAGCTACAACGCTGCAAGGATGTGATAGCTAAACTGTAAAACTACGTGACCGTTTCCACAGCTATGTAGCTCTATGAAACGGCGAGGGCATTATATCCATAGCACGCATCTTTCCATACAAAATTACATCTTAGCTGGATCCGTTTCCACCAGAGCTGTGCTATGTGCGCCAATGGATATGATTGGTGGATATCAAACGCATCCATAGCAACGTAGCTAGCGCATCTCTAGTGGAAAAGCACCCTTGTTGCTTAGCAAAAACAAAAAGAAAATGTTCAGTGAACAGAATCCTTTCGCAGCAAAATGCCAGAAACGCATTTAACCAAAACACCAATTTTTGGCCAAATATCTGATCAACATTCCTAAAGATAATTTCTCCGGACATGAAAAAGTTATCATAATTCTCTATACAAACTGTCGAGAGCGTTGATGGCCAAGTGGCTAAGGCCATTGACTTCCATTCGGAAGTTCGCGGGTTCAAGTCTCGGCGTGTACCAATGTGTTTTCGATTTTCGAATTCATATGTACGTTTATTCGACGCTTACGGTGAAGGAAAACATCGTGAGGAAACCTGCACACACCTGAGAAGTATTTCAAAGGTTGGGTGTGAAGTTGACCAACCCGCACTGGGCCAGCGTGGTCGACTAAGGTCTATTCACCCTGATTTCAGGGTAGGCTCGACCCCTCGGTGGGGACATTAAGCTGTTAACAAAAAAGAAAAGTGTACCTATCCTATGTAGAAATCCTAGGGTACAAACTTATTGGTTGGAAGAAATCCTTTAAGACACAGCAAGTTTATTAATGTAAAGGTGGGATATCTCTGTTTGATCTGATTTTATAATTTAAAATCTAAAAAAATAACATAATTATTTAATTAGTAAAAGATGCAATATTTTTTAAATTTTTTATTCAAAAGAATAGGAGTTCTTAATAGAAGTCAGATCCTTTTAACACTGTTGTAAAATACACATTTGTATGCATATAATAAATAATTCAACTTTACTGCCCATAAGATAGAAAAGTAATTATTCTTTACACGATGTATGATAAGGTAAGGAGAGGTTATATTTTTATATAGATAACTAAATAGATAATGAGTACAGTGGCCGGCATATGCGGTTGGACATGTTGACCTTGAAAGTGCCCGTATTCCGTAGCGGAGGGGTGAATTTCGTAGTGCGAATGTCCAACCGCATGTGCTGGCTTCTTTACATACATAGATGTATATAACCTTGAAAATAATAGTTCTATTTTATTAGTAAATATAAAAGTACTAAAATAACACAATAGAATGAAATAGTAATAAATATACAGTCCAGCCATAACAATATACGTGTGCAAATAGGCGGTCTTATTGCTATGGTACCAGGCAACTCATACACGATATACGTGTATTATGTAAGAGTAACAAATATTTAAAATAGTGAAGTTTATTTTGTTTATATTTTACGTCCTACGGCTACGTCCGCGTTGTTTTTTGACTTTTCGTTCATAGTTTCCCATAGTAAAAAGTATTTAAGATGTTGAATGGGGGCTTGTGGTATCACCATGAAAAATTGTATTTAAATCGGTCCAGCAGTTTCGGAGATTAGCCCATACAAACAGACAGAAACCCAAAAAAATTAATCTAGGTTTGTTCTATTTCACATCTACATCCCCCTGACTCAGATTTTAGTTTTTTTTTCTATGTACAGACATTTGACTTATAGATAAATAAATCTGTCTGTTAGTTTTGACATTTTAATGAAAACTAATGTTTGAAACCTGTGTTGGAAACGCTATTCACAGCACACTAAAACTCGATATTATTAGTAACTGTAGGAAACAAATATTGACAGCCTTACTTATAAACCTTTCTAAATATCCACAAGCCACTATAAGTGTCGAAACCAATAACATTCGAATTCACAAGTCGAATAACCTCCTAAATCCATAACACACATTTCATCACTGCCTTTGCCTTTAAACTGAATAAAAAAATTATAAAAAAAAAATGCACTCACGAATAGATGCGACGTTCACGGCCACTAATAACAATAAAACAGTCTGTTTGTCTGCGCGGCTGCCTCGCCTTATGAATGGGCGCTTACTGGCCTCTTCTCGAAGTGGCTGTTGGGAAATGCATCATTGAGGCACAGGAGACGTTAGTTCAATGAGCAATAGACCAAAGGTCAGGTATTATGTAAGAAAAAAAAACTATATTTAAGAGCAAAGCCATGAGTTGGACGCTTACATTTAAACCATATAGGTGCTCTCTTATATATCTTAAAATTTTACCTCTTGTAAAATTTATTTGTAATATTATAGCCAATGATGTAATAAGTAAAAAAGGCGGTTCACCCCAATAAGAACGCGGTCTAATGTTGCAAGAACTATAAATTTAAATATTATCGGCATGTGACGATGCACAGCATCTGTGGAGAGTGCGCCACCTACTTCCGATTCGATTTCCACCAATTAGAGGCCATTTCCTGTGAATATTGGTTGCTAATTTGACTTTGTGTCACCAGAGGACGGCTCGTTCGACCTTACCTCATAGCGTCGTTAACTTCCGATCTAACAAGATCTCAGTTTAAAGTCTGTCAAAATTTAAAATTATTTTTTGTAAAAAATATTTTATTTTAAATTTTATATTTTGAATTTAGAAGCGTATTCTAAATATTAGTCTAAATTTATTTATTTTTCTTATTCAAGAAATTAGTGACAGTGTAATGGAAATTTTTTGATAAAATTTTTAAATTATTTTAACGGATTTAAAAGCGTATTTTAAATTCGTTGCTCATTACCGTGAAATAAGTGAGAATTAGTCTTTTTCGTGTCATGATGTTCGCTTTTGCTACAAAAACGAGTATCTTAGAAGGTAACAGCTTCAATTTCACGTGAGTACTTCCAACTTTGCTTTTGTTTGAATAAGTCGTTCGTTAGCTGCGACGACTCAGAGGAGAATGTTTTCGAGCGTATCGAAGTTATAAGTGTTAAGGGCTCCGCAAGCCCATCTCGATATGATTGTGGGAATGCACCTACCCTACCATTATCTAAGCCGAAACTGAATAACTCTGTTGTTAGCTGTGACAATGACTCACAGGAAAATGTTTTCGAGCGTATCGAAGTTGCTTATAAGGGTTAAGGGCTCCGCAGGCCCGTCTAGATATGATTACGGGAATGCACCTACCATTATCTAAGCCGTTGTTGTTTGCTCCACTATCTGTTCATGTTATCGCTAGAACCATTATTGTCTAAATTAATCCAAACTGGGTGTTCACCCTGCGGCTTCGCCCAGGTCGTAATTTTTACCTGAGAAAAATGGATTTTCCCGTTTTAAAACATTACATACAAACTTGTCAACTAATTACGTACACCTGACAATAATGAAGTCTTATCCTGCATACAATGGCTTATATAATGGTCACCTAGCTTTTTCTCAAAGTGGCCTCAAGCTCATCTACAAAAATTACTTCATAGAAAGACTTGAGTAAGGGTTAAATTTTTAATTTAGCAGTTATTGAGCTTTTACAACCCGTCACGTGAATATCGTTAAGCCTCTTTATTAAAGTAACTGTATCCTCAATGCATTCTTCTTATCGAGTAGAGGTCAACCTATCTCAGAAACCATGGTGTCGGAATTGTTGGGCCGACTTGGCTTCCGACACGGCTCCTATATTGGCCACATCCGCAGATAGTAGCCGGGACCAACGGTTTTACATGCCTTCCGAAGCACGGAATGCATTGTAATAATATTTCGATGGAATATATTTTTCAATAAATCAAATACAAGCTGCTCCCTTTTTCTGTGTAATGTATGTGGTCTATAAATGTGTGTAATGTATGTAAATAATGTGGTCTCATCTCACAACACTCAGGAAGATCTGTATTGGTTAAATTCTATGCAGCTAACTACACGGCTGGTCGTGGTGATTCACTATGTTTTGTTTCCGTATTTGGCGTGTTGGTGAATTTAAATTTTTACTTAGCACAAAATCTGTACTACCCTCCATTCGAGTAGATGATCGACCGTGCCCGAACTGTATCTACCGCCTGACGTCTAGAGATATTTTCACAAGCGACGACAGCAAAGCAAACTATCGGCCGCCTCTCGGATTGGCTGGATACATTGCACTTCAACACAAGGCGATTAACAAAGAAAGAAAATTATTTATTTACCACACGTTGCGTTACAAATGTAACGTAAACAGGAATGTAATTCAGAGTCGTGAGATACACATGTGAAATAAAAATGTACATTTGGCGTTATATGCAGAGAGAAGTGAAGTTTGTCAAACCGCAAGTTTAATCAAGTTGAGTGAATCCGTTATTATCATGAAATAAATTGATACATGGGGGCTGTTTCCGAGCGTATCGGTATAACAGTGATAGTTCCGTCTGGCTGCGTAGGCCAACCTGATGTCTGTCTTGAAATGACGTCAGGGGATGTGTCTATCATTAACCCTCGGCTAGTGCTTGCCTCTCAGCAACACTACGCAATTTCCTGTTCGGGGGCTGTCTTCGAGCGTATCGGGCAGTTTTCAGGCTTATCTGGCAGCGTATGCCAATTAGTGATGTCTAAATAATGACGTCAGATGTCTGTCATGAACCCCCATCAGTGCTTGCTTCTTATCAACACTGCAATATAGCGGCGTCCTATTTTTTACATCTTCAACCAAAGATTTACGTAGGTTGCCTCCTGGCGTTACGCGGCAGCCCCGTCTATACCATAGGATAATCGCATTTGACTTAAGGGAACGTATCCCACCGAACTTCGGCCAGAGCTTGGCTCACTTCAATCCTGTACAACCTAGTGGCGTCTTAATCCCACATAAAATTTCTTTTGGCTGCTTTTCAAGCTTAACATGGCAGTTTCGCTCGCCTGTACCCAAGGACATGCCATTTTTGATTTCGGGGAATATAATCTTCATTAACCTTTAGCCAGTGCTTGCCTTCAACACTGTACAACAACAGCGGCGTCTGACATATCTTCAACCAAGGATTTCTGTGGTCTGCCTGCGTGCGAATCGCACCAGTCTTCTCTGGTATAATAACCATTAGTGACGTCAGGTAATGTATCCGCTTCTGTGGTAGCCAGCACTACGCTTCTAATAGGGGTCCTATTTTCACCTTTAAGCAAGGATTTTTATAGAGCGTATCGTGACGCTCGATTACACTACCGACACAGAAGAAAAGAACAGCTCGAACTGTTATTGATGTAAGGTAATGTTTCAGAGAATATATATATAGTCCTCCTCGCCGTATCCGACGACAGCGACTCCGTTTTCGTCATGGGTTATGGAATACTCGAATGTGACTCGCAAAGCCAAACTAAGTTTTAAATACGCGGTTGCACGGAGCACAGTACAGTTGACCAGCCGAGTTGTGGGTGTGCTTTGGCCGAGTCCTTCGAACATAACATCCATTCAGTGCTTGTCTCCAAAACACTACGCAATCTGCTTACATTACAATTTAGTACTTCATTAATCGCAACAGATTATACTACGCCTCGTAGCTCGATTTTACTTAACAATTTGGTTCGTCAAGGATGCATTTATTATTGTGTGGCATGTGATGCGCGGTAACCAACATTGACCCAAGTGTGGTGACCTGTCGCAATGACTCGAGGCAATGTTCCAGCAGTGGTATGGCCGGCAGCTGGGATGCTTACGGGCCTTCGGGTGTGCGTGGTACTGGTAACATCACTTGCCAGTGTTTTAATAATGTGGATATGAATAGTACTTTCAGGTCTTTCTGCGGTCAGCGGCTTTGGCGGAAATGAAAGTCGGAGCCCGGATACCGCAGCTCAAAACAAGTGGCATCACACCGCGCCCGTGTGTCACTGGTGGTAAACAATTCTAAAATTACAACTGAAAGGTAACCAAGTTTAAATTACAATTCCCTTTGGTGCCTGGACCGCTCCCCACGGATTCTTTCTTCGCAAGAAAAGGAGGGGGAGGGCGCAGTCTAGGAACCCATAATATGGTAGTCAGCCTACCGAGAATACAGCTATAACTACCGGATACCTTCTAGTCTCGGAACGGTAAATTATAATTCGGTTGAAACTGTTGTTGTTAAGAATTCAAGGTATATCTGCTAAGTAATTAAGCAAACCAACAACCAATTGTCAATTTACCCTCATCTTACCGAGTAATGTTATAATTTACCCTAATAAAATTCTCATACATAATTACAAGTTAATGTTATTCGCGAAAATAAATTACCGTTCTTTGTCATACTTTAGTAAGTTTGCAGCTGTTATACATTCATATATACATACAGTCGCGTGTCTTTCCCCGAGGGGTGGGCAGAGACACACTTCTTTCGCTTCATCCACATTGTTTTATAACTGGAATTTGTTGGGCGCAACCTCGTTCGTCCGTAAAATTCAATATGCGTAATATTCGTTTGCTGTAGGTACATGAATGCATATTGTATAGTATGAATTCTTTAGAGGGTTGTTGAGTTAAAACGCTTGTATAACGAGCTAGTATGTACTAGCTCGTGTGTGTATGTGTGATATGTGTTGTTCACCTTAGTTTCAATATACCCTATGAGTGAATGCCTCTAAATTTCTGGGTGCAGTGGTGATCATACTCGATTTTAAAATATTCATTTGGAAACATTTAATAATTTGCCGTTGCAGTTGAGTTATGGGAATTCGAATAACGTTTCAAGTGGGCACATTATATTAGGTACTAAACTGAGGGGCAACCCTTGACGGCGATTCTGTTAATGATTAGACGTGATTAGTAAAATATTTTACCTTGGTTAGATAATGTTTTAGAAATGAGTATGCAGTCATAAATAGCAAAATGTATGTTTTTTTCTACCCTCAATAGCTTCTCGCAGCTATTAACCATACCTCTCTATATTGTTTAATTTTGCAAATTTTTATTCGCACCTCGCGGATGAAATAACTACACAACGTCATAGTCTACCTTTCTTTCACGAATAGTGATCATGAGGGGAAGAACTTTCATTCTATAATATCATAGCAAAGATGAATCTAAGAAACGGGTCTACTAATTTTGCAAATGATCCGATTATTTACTAATAAATTTGTTTAAAGAGTTATTTTGCAGAGAACTTCAGCACAAGCATAATTCCTCATCACATAGCGTCGTTTAGTCACCAGGAGTTATAAACACGTCTCTCACAGATGCTGTGCATCGTCACATGCCGATAATGATCCAAGTTTTACATAACAATAAAACTTGTATTATTGAGCAGAGACGATGCACAGCATCCCTTCAAGGGCTCCCGGTGAGAGACTTATGAGGTAAGGTCGAACGAGCCGTCCTCTGGTGACACAAAGTCAAATTAGCAACCAATATTCACAGGAAATGGCCTCTAATTGGTGGAAATCGAATCGGAAGTAGGTGGCGCACTCTCCACAGATGCTGTGCATCGTCTCTGCTCAATAATACAAGTTTTATTGTTATGTAAAACTTGGATCATTTTATCCTAGCAAAGATTCAAATTGCTACGCTTGCTACGGCGTAGCACTACTACGAAACTGTGTAGAGTATTCCCGAAATCTGGACTTCATAAAATTTTCACAACAATTTTGTATGTTTTATGTTTACGTAAAATGAAAACACAATGTATTTGTCTAAAGTAAATAATAATATTTCCATTTAAGATAAAATCCTTTACAAATGAGTTTATAAATGACCAGAAAGAAACGCAAGAACTGCCCCTGACATGTAGCCCCATAAATGACAGATTTGTCAAGACACACCACTGTGCGCACTCGCTATCGCCTAGCTAGATAAATCATGCTGGCCGCTCTTAACGTCCGTGTGTTCGTAGTTTAGAATGTAATATTGAGCTCGTAGCATTCATTAGGAGGTGCACTGTTGCACTGCAACCACCTTCATCAGTCATATATCAGTTTTTTAACATTCAAGAAACATCTTGACACCTTATACAGTACATATAAGATAATGTGATATTAATATTAATAGTAATTTTAGAGTAGTTCTTTGAGCACCCTCAAAACGTGGTCACAAGGTCTTAATTCCTAAACTATCGACCATACAGTGTTGGAACTAAATATAGATGATTCCTCATATAATTATGCGTACTATTTTAACATAAAACATATAAAATCATGTATAATATTTTGAAAATTAATATTTCAACATCAAAAACGGGATCAAAATAGTCGTTCTTCGCAGGTCACACTTGGTTCGCGCTCAAGGTAATCCTTGATAAGTTTTGCATTTAATGCGTAATCGTATAATTTATTACATGGAATGAATAGTTTTTTAACTAGGCACATGTTTATAAAAGAATATTCATTCTATCTCTTTGTTTCGAAAAATTATATTATATAACATCTCTGTCACACAATTTCGCTGGTTTCGTGAGCGCTCAATGAAACTACACCTACCTTCCAAGAATGCAAACTTGTCGCTGCAAATTTTAGCTTGCAGACACTTGGTAATGACCCAGCATCAGTGGAGGACACCAGTGTACTCATCGCTTCAAAACTAAATAAATACGAGGTAAGTTATTCTTCGAATGTTTTCAAGTTGGGCTGGTCATGTAACTTTCATGCGCATATGTAGAAAGATAAATTATGTTATTATAAAAAAAATATTTTTAAGAAAACGAAGATAGATTGTACGAGTTTATTGTCATGTACTTAATTTGTAAACTTACTTATTACTTTTATCATAATTCTCCAAAATGTGTTATTTTTGTAACTTTCGTGGCCCAATTTTCGTGGACATTTGACCATGAAAGTTACCTGATGCACCACGAAAGTTACAAATGTCCATTAAATACTCCTTATTTCTTGTGATGCAGTAATTGCATTTGCCCCTAATTATACCGAAAGCTAGAAATAAAATATTCTAGCACGTTTGATGTGTTTTTTTCTATGTAATTTGTAATTCTGTTTAAATGCTCTCTCGTAGCTAATTTCATAATTTAGTCAGCACAAAAGTCAGTTTTTTAATATTATTGAATGAGTAAAAACTTTCAAAGTCAACTTCAATAAGATTTACTGTAAAATTTTGTTTTCAGATTACTTTCGAACAGAAACTATGCCATCACAAAGTTCAGAGGAGCGGCGGGAGAAGAAACATGCAATATCTCTGTTATTTATTCATTGATTTACATTTAGTAAAAACTGTACACATTATTTTTAGGGCTTTTTTAATTTACATCTATTTATAATAAGATTGCATTATAAAAAAAAATTGCCACGAAGGTTACGCGGAGAATGTTTTCTGAAGAACTACTCTAATCTTTACTTATATCTTCAGGTTATTGTTTCCCATTCGAGAAGCAGGGTGAGTTCGATAAATACTAACGAGGAGGTGCTTTGCAACCTCGTTTTCACCTCATTTTCCATTTATTTTTCGTCTAAAGTCAAATATTCAATTTTCGAATTCATTCGTCAATCATACGTCATCTTCGTTCATTTTGATTTCAGTTTACCTTTAGCTACCGGCCTTGACGGCCGATTTTCTGAAAATCACTTAACTATTGATTATTTTTACAAATTTTTAGAGAATCGGCCGTCAAGGCCGGTAGCTAAGGGTAAACTGAAAGCAAAATGGACGACGTATGATTGACGAATGAATTCGAAAATTGAATATTTGAATTTAGACAAATATTAAAACGCCGAGTCTAAAATCTACAGTTTACCTTCTGAATGACAAACTAAATTAATTCAGTGTCAGTTCTTCATTACATTGTACCCACTTCCAGTCTTCTATCTTCAGCCGCACCTGTCTGCTTGCCTAGGACCTGGTGAGCCGGAGACGTGACAGAATTACTTTATAGTACTTATTAGTAGAGGTCTCCGCTAGTACTAAAGTAATTTTGATTATCGACGTAATGAGAAAACCTTTGAAAAGTCGACCTAAATCAGGGTAGGCTGGTAATGGGTCTATCTTAAAATCCACAACGCTCAATTAATATAGGTACCTTTTTTAGTCTTTACGGTAGTCGGGTAAAAACAAATAAATATCAGTAATATTTAAATGAGTTTTTTGTTGCTTTTTTCAAGTAAAGAATATCTCACCAAAAACATTCTGTAAAAAACTAGCCAACTCTCGATGGAGTTGCTTGTTTATCTCTAAAAAGTAATGAAATCTAGACAAAGTCGTACCAAGTCTAAGGTTCATTACTGCGATTTCTTTATTATTATAGTTAATGTTGTGTGACTGGGCCGTTGATTTTCCATCGTCAATGAGTAGCGGTTCTGGCGACAGATTGGTGCAATGGAATCATGGAGCACCTGGTTTATAAAACTCCTTGTGTACCCTTCAACAGCCAAGTAACACAACATTAACTATAATAATAAAGAAATCGCAGTAATGAACCTTAGACTTGGTACGACTTTGTCTAGATTTCATTACTTTTTAGAGATAAACAAGCAACTCCATCGAGAGTTGGCTAGTTTTTTACAGAATGTTTTTGGTGAGATTTCACTTCTTTTTGTAGAAACGTGGGTATATTGATTTATTTTATTAGATTTTCTTATTTCACATAGTATTTTTCTTTTTAGAAGTTGTTTTTTTATTATTATTATTAATTTTTATTATGTGCAATAAAGTATATTCTATTCTATTACAAATCTTTCTTTTCTTAAGCGCGTTTTAAAATACAGTCAGCGCCATCTAACGACGTGTGCGGGTATCACCTTCTCTCCTCCATCATATTTTTAGAATTAATATTTTAGTGTAATTTGTTTATTTAATTTGTATAATGTTTGAGTAGAATAAAGTTAATCGTTCGATCTTTCGACCATTTCTTCTTGTAAACTTGTAAGTATAAGTATAAAAGCCAGTCTAGTCTTTTCCATAGTTTTCCTTTAATTTTATTTATATACGTATTAAAAGCAGAAGGGGAGGCATTCGCCCAGCAGTGGGACGCTATAGGCTGGATTAAATTAGAAGATGTGTTCCACTATGCTGGATTTTTGCAATGACAGTCGATTTTTTTGAGTACCAATAGCAGAAGGGGGCGTTAGGTACCATATCTCTAATACAGCTGAAACCAGCCGAGGGTTCTTCATCAGATACTTCAGGCCTTCGATTTTTGACATCAAATGAAGCGGCCCAGCAAGTTGAATATTTTTTGTAAAGGCGGTATGTCTCGATCTCTAATAGTTTGGTTGGGCTCTTGTGTTTTCTAATCAGGGTCACCAGGTACTCCAGATCTTCGATTATCCTAGTTTTTATAGTTTTTCCTTTATATAGCCATTAAACCCAAACTCTGTACCAAATTTCAGGTCGCTGAGTTTATGGGAAGTACTAGTTCTATTTTGATGATCATGAGTGAGTGTCGAAAATGCGAAACTTTGCTTTAGCTTAACTTCGGAACTAAATGACCTACAGACTTGAAATTTCGGATTTTTAGTATGTGATCATAGCTTAGTGGATGACGAAAATTTCTGCGTTCTGGTCTTATCCAGAGGTTCTCAAATAGGGGCCTGAAAATGCGGCGAAATGGTTCCAGTAAAGATGGTACGGCAGTGTTGCTTCGCGCTCGACTTGGCGGGGGCACTCCCGTGCCCCCAGATTTCATGTATGACAGATGAGATAATTAAAAGTATTAAAAAGAGTATTAATATGATAAATAAAACAGCAAAGTTTGAATAAATGTAAGTATCTCCTTTCTATGGAATAATATTAGCATTAATTTTAACGCTAATTCAAAATGTACGTAGTAATGTATATTTTGTGTCTATTATATAAATCGCTATACAGTCTTACCTACTTAGACCTTCAAGTTTAGCCTTGATAAAACGAGATGAAATAGGTGGTAAGTATCTACATCATAGCTGTTCTAACATAATGAAGATGGGATTTTAATTCGGCTAAATTCTTTTGTGCTAGGGCCGGTTGACCGTTTGACAATGTTTATGAAATTAGGGCCAAGTCTAGTCACAGTGAAATCTGGAAATCAGGGTTATTATAAATCTTTTATTACACTACACAAAGTTTATATGAAAAGTTGAATAATAATTTTTCAGAATTCAACCTTTGTTCCTTAGGGAAATTTGTTTAGTTTCATGAATACTACCGAGTACTACCGAGTACTAATGAGCACTTATATTGCCAGTAAACCAGTTAAATTTCACGGCAACATGACAAATATGCAATATGCAGGCGGCCTTTTTGCCAAAGGTAGCAATTTCTACCAGGCCTGAACTAACTAACTAACTACTACAGTAGGTAATATATTCTTGTGTGCGAAAAACCATTTCCGGGCAGTAACTAAACTTTTTTTTCT
This sequence comes from Teleiodes luculella, assembly GCA_948473455.1. Classification (NCBI taxonomy): domain Eukaryota; kingdom Metazoa; phylum Arthropoda; class Insecta; order Lepidoptera; family Gelechiidae; genus Teleiodes; species Teleiodes luculella. The sequence goes on along the minus strand of OX419600.1, from coordinate 9,927,708 downwards.
TTTATATTTCTGTGTGTTCGATCTCGATCTGTACTTTTCGATCAATTTCAAGTTACTTGCGCGTGAGAACGATGAGAGATACGTAATTGCATGAATTTGCATGTGATTTAAATTATATTCTTTTTCATAAACCTTTATTTAATAGGCCTAAAAACTCGCTTATTGTATATAATATTAAGAATATTTTGAATATAATAATATAATACACATCGAATATACATATAACCACAGTTAACATGTAAATTATTTAAATAAATCTTAAAATTGTGATTCGTAATTAAAATGTTACACTTCCGTGTTTTGGTACCAATTTCAAAGGATTCCTATCACTGTTCTTTGTCATATCATAATCATAACAAACACCTTGGTTTTTTAACTACTCCGGCGCATCATCGGCTCTTCAATTGTTATTCTTCTCGTTGAAGAACGACAAGGTTGCTGACGTAACAAGGAAATCAGGCCCATAATTTGTTACTACAATTGTTTTTATTAATATTCTAATATAGGGTGCTAAAACAGGTTTTATCGGTGGCACAGTTGGTATTGCGCTTGAATGACCCACACAGCCAAGCAGACGCGGGTTCTAATCCTTGCCCGAGGCCAATGTTTTTCATTTTTTACTTTAGATTAAAATGGCAGCACCTATGATTTCAATATCGTTTTTTTGTAAGCAAAAGAAAATACATAAATACAGTTACGCTATTTTTCCTGATGGAACGGAGTTTTCGTAAGCTCATTTTTAACCCCCGACGAAAAAGAGGGGTGTTATAAATTTGACGTGTGTGTCTGTCTGTCTGTGGCATGGTAGCTCCTAAACGGATGCGCCGATTTTGATCTAGTTTTTATTTATTTGCAAGGTGTCACAATCGAAAGTGTTCTTAGCTATGATCCAAGAAAACATATTCCTTCAGCCATTTGAAGATTATCAGCTCTTTTCTAGTTGTTGAAAGGATCGGTTTTGTGACGGGGGTTTTTAAATTCTTAATTTAATGTTATATGATTATGGATTAGTGTAATATGTTTTTTTGATCGATGTATTTCCAAAAGAGTAACGTGTGTGAGTGTGTACGATCAGATATAAAAGAAATGTGGGTAGTAAATTTTACATAACTTTTAATTCTTTACAATCTTATTTAAAATCAATTTTGTAAGTCTGTCGCGTTAAGTCTTTTGTAGAAAATTCGTTCTACATTGTGTAATGTTAAATTCACTTAAATTGACACTAAAGTTATGCTTTTATTTTGGGATAATATTATTTTAAGCCACATTCGTTCATCTTCTTCCTTATTCGTATTTCAGAAGAACTATAAATTAAAAATATAATGATGGATGTGGCATATATTGATCTCAGCATGTTTCCCTTACGACTGACTTTTTAGTTTAGGACGTGTGTATGCGATTATAAAAGCTATGTATAGAAAATGACGGTAAGATTCAGAGCCCTTATTTAAATAATTTAAGAAATCGTAAACACATGTCTAATGGCTGTTGTGAGACTAATGCTTGGTCACGTAATGCAAAAATAACTTAGTGTATTTTTTGGTCAAATTAAATAAAGGTTTTTATCATCGTTGAGCACACTTGAGTAGACTGATGAAAAAGCACGATTTTTTTGTAGAGTTCCAGAAGTATTTATATTTGATAGCACTACACATAGAGTATGAACTTATTATAAGTAATATATTGTACATTAGCTCAATATATTCTGAAACTAGGTAAATGACGTCGGTTGATTACTCTACAATTCACACAAAAAAATTATAATGAATGATATACTAAAATTTTATTACAATTATACAGATTGAGGAAATCTGCAAACAGTTTGCCTTTAAGTGTTAGCTCTAAACTAGGAAATATTTAAATATTTGGTCCAATTCACTAGCTGAGAATAAAACAAACTAGCATATATTTTATAGGTATATTTATTTTATTCTTACTTTTAAGTACAAATCATCCTAAATATCACAATACGAGTACATACTAAACATTATCAGAATAACAACTTAATAAATTGCTGAATTCGTTTTTTTGTGGCCATATAATATGTGTAACCCGTACAAAATGATTATAATTGTTTAATAATGATAAATATAAATTGACGAATTCCAACGGTTTTAAAACCCTGATTGTTTTCTTGTCTGACAATTTTTTTATTATGTAATAAAATAAATCAAGACGACACCTATTTTGCACAAAGTAGGAAATCCAATTTAAAAAAGTGACTACCTACTCACTTTTAATATTAGCTATAAGTTACTAAATGATTTTGTGCATTTAACAATTTTGTTGATAATTATAATTATTTATAAAGTGCCTTTAATTACAACCCGTTAATATTTCACGAAAAAATAATCTCTGTTTACTTAAAACACAATACATTTATACAACTAATTCTTGATGAAAGGAACACCGAGGCGATAACATAGCTATGAATGCTATATGATATATTTTTATGGCTTACAAAAAAAGGCCCATAATTTACTAACATATTCATTACATTATTCTCTAGGCAAAGCAATCTCACTCTGTATTTGTTTTTCTTTGACGAAAATCTTCTTAATTTTGTCAATTATGCTGGGCTTTCTTGGTTTTGCTATCAAAACAATATTACACTTTCTCAGAAATAAGTAATTAATATCCGCTTTGTTTAAATTTAGTTAGCTTTGGGTTATTAAAAAGCGAACTATTACAGTCAAAATATCGTAATTGAAACATAAGTTTTTCGAATTAGCTAATTATTCTCAAGGTAAGTATATTTGACTTTTTTTAAATATTTTGACTACAATAATTATTATTTCAAATTATTATCGTATTAGACAAAAATAAATAAATAACCTGTTAGCCTCAGAAAGATTAGGGTTTCAGATTAAACTCATGCCAGCTTTATGATAATGATTATTATTATTATAATAAAGTAAAACAATCCTTAAAAATAATATTAATGGCAAAATAACATAATGCATTACGTATAGGAATCATGCGTTTTTATTACGTTTACATGATAGAAGGTTGGATTTTTGGATACAAATGAAATATTAAGCGATATTATAAAAGAATTTCCATAGATTTTATAATCGAAAAAAGACAAGAAATATTGTAGTAAAGAATATAGGCAACTAAATCAAAACATTCCAAAACGCTTTATGACGATTTTAACAATATAAAGTCTTTCTCCGACTACAAAAAACTATAACCCTGTTAAATAGAAGAGAATCTCACTGCAGCTCTCAACAGTTTGGGCCAGTACTACGACGATAACTCGCTTAAGCCTAACCCAACCAAGACTGAGTCGTGCGTTTTCCACCTTCGCAACGCACAAGCGGGGCGTAAGCTCAAGATCTTCTGGCGGGGTGTGCCCATCGCCCATAACAACTCCCCTAAATACCTCGGCGTTCTGCTGGATAGATCCTTGACCTTTGGAAAAAACTGCGAGGCTTTGAAGCGAAAGGTACATAGTCGCAACAATTTGCTGCAGCGTCTTGTGAGGACTAAGTGGGGAGCCACGCCGCAAGTGATGCGGACGTCAGGACTGGCGCTAGCATTTTCTGCCGGCGAATTTGCGTGCCCCGTGTGGGGCCGCTCTACTCATGCCAAACTTGTGGATACAGCTTTAAATGAAACTTGCCGGATCATTACTGGATGTTTGAAGCCGACTCCGGTTAAGCTGATGTACCCACTGGCTGGTATTGCGCCTCCAGACGTCCGCAGAACAATAGCAAGCTCGCGAGAGAGGGCTAAAATGAACGACGAAATGCGGCACCCTTTACATGGTCATGAGCCACCACCACAGAGGCTTAAGAGCCGAAAGAGCTTTGTTAAGTGCGTCGTCCCTCTCACAGCCGAACTCTCTCAAGCGAGATGCAGTATGTGGCGTGCTCGTACACCGCTTCCACAGCCTTTCGTTCCACTCTCTGAGAGTCTCCCGGCCGGAAACAGGCTTCCGTGGCCAATCTGGAAGTCTTTAAACAGACTCCGGACACAGGTTGGCCGGAGCAAGGAAAACATGTTCCGGTGGGGGCTCTCCAGTGACCCTAACCTGGACTGCATGTGCGGAGCAGTACAGACCATGGCCCACTTAGTGACCTGTCCTGCCTGCCCTGCCACCTGCTCTCAGCAAGACCTAATGGACGCCTCAAACAAAGCTGTTGAAGTGGCTGAGTTCTGGGCCGCAAATATTTAGGGTTTGTCATCGACTCGCAAAGAAGAAGAAGAATAGAAGAGAACCCTAGACAGCTATATCATCGCTGGTATCACCTTCCACCAATACGTTCTTAACATTAGCAGTATTCTAATCAATTGACAGTTGACGAAAGGACCCGTCGATTCCAAACAGCTCATCGTAGTTGGTCGGCTTACCTGGTCTGAGGGCCTCGTTGGCTTTGATAGATTCTTCTGCTTTAAACCACTCGGTATAGTCTTCTAATTTCTTCATCCAGGCTTCTATAGTAGAAAAAAAACTTGTTACTAATAGTGTTTAGGGTTACTTTTGAATTTAATCCCTTTTTCGTAAACGTTGTTGCTTTTAGTTTATAATATTCTGTCTCTATCGGACATTTGAATGCTTAAGATGCTAAAATGCAAAGTATTGGAAAGAGACGCCTGAATAGGTATCGAAGTTTATGAAGATTTTCTACCATCGTATTAGACTCGTCCTATTCTTCGATTGATTCAGTCTACTGTTCTCTTGTTAAGACCTACTTCTGTATGGTGAAGAGATGTCATTATAGGTATTTAAGAGTCAAATAATTTAGTGTTGTAATTTGACACCTGGTGCTGGATGGGTTATTCATTGTTGATGAAGTAATATACCGATACAGAAACAATGTAGAACCACAAACAATGTTTTTTTAAAACAAAGAAAAATGGTTGATTTCTTACATGACCAAAAAACTGGTTTCCGTTACCACATTCTCCTCGAATGGACATAAATATGTCAAGGCCGCATTTCATCACCAGATTTGTAAACGCTTGTCAGGTTATGGCCGCATGTGAATGTCTAAACTTGACCACAGACTTGACCTTGCCCATAATGGTGGTCTATGAGGTCCAAGATCCTTGTATGGAAAACCCAAGGCCATCGTAGATCTCAAGTGATAAATTATCAAGGCCAGTTTTGGTAACTATTGTTGTAAGTAGGTAATAAGTAAATTGTTCTCGTTTAATTGTTACTTTAATTGTTAGAGTTAAGGAATAGTTTAATTTTGTATGACATTTGATATCTGCTAATGTCGAATGTGATAGTTGTGGTCTGTCCACTTAAAATATAAAACTAGTAATATTTATAAAAAAATAATGCCTATTTAATTAATAAAAAGTAATTAGATATCAGAATATTTCATCTGATTTCAAAGCAATAATTACCATCGTTGTGTACTATCACATTTAACTATTTATCACTTTTACCATCTATAAAATTTAATTAGGAATCTCTTAGATATTGCTTCCCGTAAACAAACTACTCACAAATTTAATTATCTGTATTTCCTTGAAAGCTATCTTACGTCTTAAGGAGACATTTTTTTATCTATGTGTTATGAAGAAGTAACTTACTGTTAATGTCATCTAGGGACCCTCCGTTGCCACCGTATTCTTCTGGAAGCATATCACGTGGTACATGGTCATAAAGGGAGCTGATGTCAGTATGTATGAAGATCTGGAATTCAACAAAATCATTATTAGTACCTTAGCTTGACCAGTCTGGTTAGAAAATGGTTCTGTAAAATTAACTCTAATAAAAATCTTTTGAATTTAAATTTGATTGCATTTGAAAAATTAGTAATCCAAAGAGTGTGTGTGAATTTGACCAACCCGCATTGGTTCAGCGTGGGAACTAAGTCCTATTCACCCTGATATCAGGGTAGGCTCGAACCCCTCGGTGGGCACATATATGACCTGTTAACGCATTTGAAAATAAATTATGGCTTTTTATTAGCTTTGATATCGAAATCGAAAAAAGGTTTTGTAAAATCTTCCTCAGAATAAAATCTTTTGAATTTAAAATTTGATTGCATTTGAAAATATACTTATGACTTTTGTCATAAAACTTGAAGTATTTTTTTAATAAAATATAATTATTGTCATACTAATATTATAAAGAGGAAAGATTTGTATTTGCGTATGTTTGTATAAAGAAACTCAAAAAATATTGAACCGATTTCAAAAATTCTTTCACCAATAGAAAGCTACTCGTACATTCACCTTGTAACATAGGCTACCTATTACCGCGGGAAAATGCCTCATTCCCACGGGAAAAAACTGTTAACGCGTGCGGAGCCGCGGCGGAAAGCCAGTATTTTATAAATTGCTTTTAAAATGAAGGTGAAATCTTTTTTGCCAAAAATTTGCTGCTCCTTTACTAAGAAATTTCTTAAGCTAGACTTAATAAAGTTTGTAGTGGAGTTCCTTTGGTATGAAATACAATGATATTACTTACTCTATTCTTTATCTTATCCTTCAGGAATGGCTTCACAAGGTTCACAACAGTGTCGATGATGGGAGATGCGTTTACGACGTGAACTTGTTTCAGCTTTACTGGGTAGGCTTCCTGAAATAATATTAGGGTCTAGATTAAGAATCACTTCTTATAGATTTTCTGCTTTGTTTTTCTTTTATGTAACGTTTGGTACTTTTAATACTAGAAATTTGGTGTCAGCAATATTTCGACCGCCGCCGCCGCCGCCATGCTGACTTATGTATACCCTATTCGCTACATTAGTGTTTATATTAGTATCCTTACGTGCAATGAACTATTATGCCATTTTTCTATTTTTAGAAAAATATGTACCTATACCTTAATAAAAACCTATTCAGATGTTACGAATTGCATTTGTTGGTACATTGCGTATTTGGCTTTCAGCGTTTTTGGTAAAATGCGTAGGTACAATGCGTTTATTAGCCAAATGCGTTTCTGGCATTTTGCTGCGAATTGTTACATATTACTTAATTATTTTAAGTTAAGATAGAACGATTTTGAAAACACCATTTCATGTACCCCAAATTCAGGAATAAAAATATTTTGTATTTGTATTTGAAAGATGACTTGAAATATACATTATACAGTTATGCATTACGGACAGTTTAAATTACTCGTATTGATACAGAAGTAATTTCTGAAGATTCGATGATGAGATGAGGTGTTTTTGTTTATGTTTGTTAACTTCAGATCAACAGACACATGCTTTCTATAACGAAATTAAGAAGAACTACCTGAACACAGATCATGAATTTCTTGATAGCAGAAGGCGAGATCTTGCCAAGGTGACTGGGCGCGACTATGCTTGCGTCTAGAATGTAGATGTCTCCGGCCACTCCTTCTATTTCCTCCAACAACCTGACGTCACCAATCATCATGGCTACTTTGAATGCGTCGTTGAGCTGATGGGTGTCCAAGTTTTTGTCTAAGCCTGGAATTAATTAAAAATAAATAGGTTATGATGATTAATGTGACAAATGTTACAAAATATTTCAGATGAATAAGAAAACGGGATGGTATAACGCTAAGAATATTTTAAAACGTGATGATAAGTATCTTTAGAAGCGACAAAATTATGCAAAGATCTACAAACCTCTGCATATGGTGACTCTTCGTCCTTCTGGTGTCAAGCCAGGTAATGGAGGTCCTTGTCTGCAAAAAAATAAGTACAGCTATTAAATAATTGCGCGTTGTGTTTCGTCAAGATATTGATTTGAATAATGATATCCAGCAAAGCAATGAACTAAGATGCTATCAAAGAAAGGTATTATATATAGTCGTATTTTAATATATCAATTATTTAACATTTGAGTGAAATACATTTAATTCTTCAATATAAACAATAAAATATGACAAAACTAATTAATTTTAAGTCAAAAACATTAGAAGTTGTTCCAGATTCAGAAATCCTGAGTAAATAGATGTTCAAATAAAAAAAAACAAAATAATACAAATTATAATAGTCCATAAAACTTACGCTCTCGAAGCAAGATCAGCGAGTTCAGGACTGGTAATGTCCCTGTTGGTGAAGAATTCAGGGCAAGCAGCTCTCATGGTGAAGTACATGTCTAACTTGCGCTTCGTCTTTTCCAAAGAGAAACTGCATCCTCGAAGGAATGTCATGATACGCTTTTCATCTATGAAGCAGAATATGATGATGAGTTAACAAAAGCAAAATATTTCTTCAACACAATTTTAAACCAGACGTTGAGACTTATCTTACAAAATTTGATAAATCGTGTTTAACAAACTTAAGAGCCGAACTGTTATCGGTAGGGCCTACTCTAAATCATACTGTTTTGTTTTCTGTCTTCTGATGAATCATAGCCTTGTTAAATTTAAGTTACGTAAGTATTTCTTAAAAGCAAGTTTTAGCGTGTGTACCAGAATTCCCAAACTTGAGCACTGTCAACAAGATAAAGAGCTACGTATAAACAAAGATCGTTATCTACCGTCTACTTTTTATGCGGAACGTAAACCCATGAGCTTGATGTGATGCGTCATCTTGTCATCATGCAGTCACTGACCCAAAGTGGGAAAATTGCAAACATTACCTTCGCATTTACTTTAGCTTTCCTTATTCCTGTTTTAACTTTCATTTCATTCTTTTTTTATTACCATTTTTAAAAATATTTGTTGATCATATCGACTCTATATTTCTTTAAATTACCATTTTTGTTATTAAATGTACCGCATGTTATTTTTTTAGGAATGTGCCTGGCTTATAATATGCTGATTTGTATGTATCCAATGTGTTAGAATAATCAGAAACAAAACCAGTCAAGAATACTAATAACGTGCAAATAACTATAAGTACTTTATAATTCGAGAAGATAATTATCTGACAACTTTTACAAATTCAGGATTTTTTTCTTCCAATGTATCAGAAAAAGGCCAGTGACAAGATTATTCATACTTTCTGTAGCATCAATATACTGGTGTGCCCTGCATTTTGGCATGATGGTATTCGTCTAGGTTTTCAAATTCGGATTTCTTTCTCTTACCCCAGCTATCAGGCAGATGCGGCTGCTTCCTCATCCACTCCTTGATGGCGGCCAGGTCACTGTCTCTCGTGTTTACATCCTCATTCAGCTCCACTCTGATCTTCTTCCACATCTCGCCCGTGGGCTGCACTAAAGTCGCTGCTGCCATTTTCTATTTATGTTCCTGCAGCAAGATAAAACAAATAGTTATGTACTTGGGAACAACTCACACTCAGTGTAGATGCATTTTCGGAACTGCATGACCAAATAAAATGCGTTGGGAACTTTAGGGACATCAAATTAAAGTCTTATTAGATAAAGGGATTTTCAATGTTGCAATCTATTCATTCAGGATCCTTCAATACACTTTTTTTGACTAGTCAATAGACAGCAAATTTTGATACCATTTCGTGAACTTCTGACCAAGAATCCTGCTGCCTGTACTATAGGTGTCAGAAAGCTGATAAATATGCAACATCCAGACACAAAGACAATCATGAAAATAACCATTTCTATCGGAAAAAAAAAATTGTAAATGATTTTAGAGCAAGGCCGACCCAGGCACGAATGCCACGTGGCATTCGTGCCTGGGTCGGCCCGCCAAGATATTAAAATTTGCCCGCCAGCCTGTGTAATCATACAATTGAAAAAAAAAAAGAATATTTAAGATCGTTACACAAGTCTTTTCATTTGACGTTTAGACTAGTTTCGCCGCGTTGTGGCCTACCACCGTTGCCAGTCTATGAAATTTCGTTAACCTGAAAAATCATTTGGGCCGGCCTTGTTTTAGAGAGCAAACAGCACTGAAATATCAAGACTGCTCAAATATTAAAAGTTATCGGTGCTAAAATAGCTCATATTAATAAAACATTTCAGTGAAACAGACAATATGTCTTCAAAGACACCTGATTTGCTTTCAGACTAGGTAGAAATAACATCGGATCACAATACCAAAGAAAACTGCGTTTCCAGAGAACCATTAGTTGTTTACGTTGAAATATAACCTTTGAACCTTTTTGTCTACTCATGCTTCAATATGATATCCTTTTAAAACCTGTTCTTTCATATTGTATAGGTATATAATGTGATGTGATATGTGACGTAAAATGCTGTATAATACGAATTCATTAGTAAAAAAAAAGCGGCCAAGTGCGAGTCGGACTCGCCCATGAAGGGTTCCGAATCAGCAAGTAATATAATATAAAAGTTCTTGTAGTTCGTTGTAACTTTGATCGACGTTTTAGTAATAGTGAAAGGGAAATTGCGGTTTACGATTTATGACGTATTAAAAAAAAACTACTTACTAGATCCCGTTCAAACCAATTTTCGTTGGTAGTTTGCATGGTAATGTACATCATATATTTTTTTTAGTTTTATCGTTCCTTTATTTTAGAATTTAGAGGGGGGGGGACACACATTTTACCACTTTGGAAGTGTCTCTCGTGCAAACTATACAGTTTAGAAAAAAATTATATTCGAAACCTCAATAATAATATCATTTTTGAAGACCTATCCATAAATACCCCACACGTATAGGTTTGATGAAAAATTTTTTTTTGAGTTTCAGTTCCAAGTATGGGGACCCCCCAAAATTTATTGTTTTTTTTCTAATTTTTTGTGAAAATATTAATGCGGTTCACAAAATACATCTACTTACCAAGTTTTAATAATATAGCTCTTATAGTTTCGGAAAAAAGTGGCTGTGACATACGGACGGACGGACGGACAGACAGACAGACATGACGAATCTATAAGGGTTCCGTTTTTTGCCATTTGGCTACGGAACCCTAAAAATCGGGTTTGTCCGTTCATTTGTGACGCTATTTTTTATAGGTATCTAAGTTGTAATTTTAAATAATATGTTTTTGCTAACATTTATAAATTACAGACTTCTCTAACAACTTGCTGCTTTAAAAACCAGACATGTGAATGTTCGTTTAATTTTCATGGTCCGACACTTAGAGACTTTTAGTTTTGCCTTAAAGTATATCAATATTATGAATTATGAAAGTCGCAAATAAACGTATTTTTATTATTTATGAGTCTTACAGTAGTATGTATTTAAAATTTGTTAATACTTGATAAGAGTTATATAAGTAGGAGTGTCTATGTTTTGTGAAAAGTTAAACAAACTTTAACTTAAACTAAAATGACAAATACATATTTTTTTACCACTTTTACAGTACTGCTTTAAAGTTAAAGTTGTTTAGTAATATATTTCCTAGTTACGTTATGGATCAACAATTTAGTAATCAAGTAACAATTTTAGCGTAATTTTAACGCAACCATTAACGGATGACCGGTTAATCGATTTCCGCTCAATATTACACGGTTTTGATTGCTCAAAATTGAACAAACAGTTCTGATGTATAAAACAATAAAAAAGCGGCCAAGTGCGAGTCGGATTGCCCATGAAGGGTTCCGTAGCAGCAAGTAACATGATATAAAAGTTCTTGTAGTTCGTTGTAACTTTGATCAAGCCACGCCCCGCCCGAATTATAATTATTATTTACTTAACCACCTATTTCAGATTTATTATTAGAAAATAATGATTCACGGTTTACTTATGCGTAAAGTTTATGTTTATGAAATTAAATGTTTTTTTATTTACTTTTTATATTTGAGTTGATTGAATAAAAGGTGATTTGCGGTTTACGATTTATGACGTATTAAAAAAAACTACATACTCGTACTAGATCTTTTTCAAACTAATTTTCGGTAAAAGTTTGTATGGTAATGTACATCATATATTTTTTTTTTAGTTTTATCATTCTCTAATTTTAGAAGTTACAGGGACACACACACACATTTTGACCACTTTGGAAGTGTCTCTCGCGCAAATTTTTCAGTTTAGAAAAAAATATATATTAGAAACCTCATTATAATTTTTTAAGACCTATCCATAGATAACCCACGTATGAGTTTGATAAAAAAAAATTAATTTCAGTTCTACGCATAGGGAAATCCCCAAAATTTATTGTGTTTTTTTGTGTTTAAAAATCTTAATGCTGTTCACAGAATAATTACATCTACTTACCAAGTTTTAACAGTATAGTTCAGTTTCAGAAAAAAGTGACTATGACATACGGACGGAGAGACAGACAGACAATATGACGAATCCATAAGGCGTTGTCCTAATAGAACGCGATTCGCAAGTTCGCGCGAATTTTACTCGTACGAACGCGCGATCAAACATATTGAAGTCGAATAGGTGTCCTAATAGACGATCGCGCGATTGAACGATTTCTTCATACATTTGACAATCGCGCGTTCGCGCGAACTTGCGATGATCGCGTAGTCGCGTTCTATTAGGACAACGCCTAAGGGTTCCGTTTTTTGCCATTTGGCTACGGAACCCTAAAAACACCACTTAAATTTGTTAAAAAAACTTTTTGTTATATCGTTAGGTATAATATACCAGGTATCTCACAACATTTTAACGCTTAAATGTGAGATATCTTATCACATAGCTTCATCTACTGGGACTGACTTTAATACTCGTATGTTCAAGCGTAAGAGCGAAAAAATGATTCGACAACCTAATTTTGAAATAAAAGAAAAATGGTTTGTAAGTAAAATCAACAATCTTTAAACCAAGGACTACCAAGTGATTCCACAATCGAGTTATATTGAGTCTATTGTCCAAAGGTATCACAGACCATTTTCTCAATCGTGGTAAATGACATGAAGTTTCACAATGACCAACATACAAGAACCTACTAACTTAAGTATTTCTTTACCTGGTTCCGAAGGTTAGGCTCATTTTGCTTTGGGAGAAAAGTCTTTATAATTCTGATTAGTTTAAACTTCCTTCTTTTGTTTTTTATCGTGTTGATGACATTTTAGATCATTTTGGCCCATAACTTAGCCATTTCGACTGTGCAATGTAAGTTTTTTTTAAAGGCATAATTTTAATGTCGGTGGCCAAGATCAATTCGGCTTACTAAACCAGCTGCTATTATAATACTTTTGTACCAGCGAGGTAAGTAGCATTTAATAATATAGGGCTTACGTACATATATAGGCTGCTAAATTCATAACCCTTCCTTTTTGTGTTCGCCGTAGTTGGGTGAAAATAGTGACTTGTAGGCTATGAACATTCGATTTTCGCGGTTGTTAATTGCACTAACACACATTTTTACGAGTTACCTCCACGATTTCGTTTTAAATTGAGCTTACCGATATTTCGACCGGGTAAACCCGTATTTTGTAGGCTATGTTTTTTAAATAAATTTCAGCACTGATTAGATTTAAAAAAATATCAAAACAGAAGAAGAAGTTGAACATAGTAGTTTCGATAATTGTGTAAAGGTCAAGATTGTAATGGAACTCGTACTAAAATTAAGAAAGGGACCTTCAAATTATGGTGCAACATCATATTTGCAGATTTTATTCTTGAGCGATTTCGAGACCGCTGGTACAGTCGACTACGCAATACGTAGACCTTATTGGTAGTTAATTTATATTTATTGCTTCAACAAACAAGGGGTAGGTACCGGTATCTTAACTACTTAAGAATGTATCAATCCACAGGTATAGTTTTCGGCAATCAACTTGAGACAGCGAGCGAGGGTGAGAAATGATCGTGGAAGGAAAATGATACATTTAAACTATGAAATTTTCATGCGCGCGCAGTTGTACCTCGTGACATCTTGTTTGTTGTTACCGCTAACTATCTATAACTTAAAGGTAGCGGGACAGATGGTATCTTTCTTCTGTGGTGATAGTATTGAATTGCGAGGTTATAGTTGGTATCACGGTACTTATAGGAGATATATAATTTTTTTTATATGTCCTATAGGAAATTGCTTAATTCCCTCCGGAAAATATAACAGCACGCTACCCATTTATTTCTAAAAGTTGAGTAGTTCCATAGAGATTTGAATTGCCCGAAATGGATTAGAACATTTTTTAAATAAAGCAACTTTTCTATACTAATATTATAAAGGTTTGATTGTTTGTTTTTTTGTTTGTTTGTTTGCATCGAATAGACTCCGAAACTACTGAACCGATTTCAAAAATTCTTTCACTGTTGGGAAGCTACATTCACCCTGAGTAACATAGGCTATATTTTATTTTCAAAAAATTAGGGATCCATACTAAAACTTCAATAATGTAACCCAAGGCCAAGGTGTGAAAAAAATACGTAAAATATTCCTAATAATTGAAAATACTCCGAAAGTACTGAACCGATTTTAGTGAAGCTTGGCATAACGTTTGAATAGACCTTAGGAAAGAACATAGGCTACAATTTACCACGGGAAATTTTCTCATTCCCACGGGAAAAATTGTTAAAGCGGGCGGAGTTGGCACATAGATAGAATAGACCTTGCGGAAGAACATAGGCTAACTTTTACCGCGGGAAAATTCCTCATTCCCACGGGAAAAACTATTAACGCGTGCGGAGCCGCGGCGGGAAGCTAGTCATAAATAAAAGGGGCCAGTTTGGTTGGTACATGTATGTCAAAAAGTATCGGGTTGAATGAATAGCAAGAACGTTGCCTAATATGTTAATTAAAGTTCTTTTTATACACGAGTTTCAAGATCAGGTTCTTGCGAATTTTGAGCTGTTCGTCCGTCTGTGTGACGACGGTGAATAATATATAATGTTCCTGAGTCGGCAACCCAACCACGAAATGTTAAACACGAATAACTACATCGCGAAATAACGCCACCACGAATCAATTTTACACGAAAATATCTTACTCGAATAAAGAAACCACGAAACATTAAATACCGAGAAGGCTATGTTTTCTCTATTTCTATGTCAAAAGGGGTAGTCCGTATGTGTATGTTCTGTACCTAGATTAATTATTTAACGTTTTTAAAGGCGGATTACTAGCATATCCCTACTATAATATTATAAATGCGAAAGTAACTCTGTCTGTCTGTCTGTCTATTGCGCTTTCACGCCAAAACTACTGAACCGATTTTGATGAAACTTGTTATGGAGATAGAATAGACCTTGAGGAAAATACCTCATTCCCACGGGAATCTGTAAGCGCGGGTGGAGCCGAGGGGCGGAAACTTGATGAAATTAGGTATCACCAATCTGACCTTGGGGTATGATAAAATTGACCTTGGAGCTGGATATAAGCTACCTTTTACCGCGGGAAAACTCATCATTCCCACGGGAAAAATGGCAG